>VXBT01003622.1:422374-592085 GCA_013400235.1 Oriolus oriolus | reverse complement strand
CGTCGATGCGGCTTTTTCCCCGGGTGAAGGACCCCTCAGCTGGGCTCCTCTGCACAGCGGAGGATGGGCGGTCACCGCGCCTCTCACCAGGGGCTTTTCCAACGCACACCCAAGGCCTCTCTCCCCCACGCTTTGGTTCGAGAGTCTGAGCCTGGCAGCTGATAGCCCTGGGACTGTGGTCTCTAATCCTGAGGTGTTACACTTGTGCTTTGTGAATGTCCCCAGCCCTGAGTTGTCCCTTTATCGTATCTTCATCAGCTAGCAGTCCAGGGCCTCTCAGAGCCCAATTCAGCGTAGTCTTCTCTGCAGCTTTTGTAAAACAGTTTTGAAAGTCCTTCATGAAAATGTTTAAGTCATAAACTATAATATTTCAGTCTCTGACATACCTGTAGTTTTGCACATCAGGTGACTTTGTGTTGGTTTGGGATTTTTTAATCTCTCCTTTTCGTGATCACATAAGTATGATAAAACGGTTTTCTTCTGACCACCAAAATATGCCACTTTAAATAATCACCACCTAGTTAGCTTCCTAATTAGATGGATTCCCAATTCCCCTGTTTCCAAGTAAAAAATCTTGCATCTTAATAGGAACATCCTTATGGCATAACTGACGTCTTGATCCTGGCTCTCTTACCCCTTTTTCTGTTGAAGATGAAAAAAGCAACATATAAAAATTTTAGAAACAAAGTGGTAGAAGCAGATACATAATTTTTAAATGGTATAAATACATTTATTTGAACAGCAGAAAGAGATTTGATTTTTTTTCAGTTTCCAAGTAATTTGTTTCCACGTTACAGTGACCATGTCATGAACAAACCTGAGAAAAGGACCATATCCAGCAAGTTAGAATTGTTTAAAATAATTTGAAAACAATGTAGAGACAACGCTTTCATTCAGAGCCATTAACTGTAGTATTGCTACAGTGATACTGTAACATTTTATGACATTAATTATGAAAGACTAATTTCCTGTGAAGAAAACAGAGAAGGTCTTAGAGCTACAATATATAAATAGCACTTCTGAAAGTATAACACAGACAGTGTTGTACTCTAGCAGACCAGAGTCAATAATACCAATTCTGTTGAAATTCAAATTAAAAATATTTTTCACTGGTTCCTATTTTGCCCCAAAATTTGACTTCGCAGCTGGAGTTCTGTAAATCTTACAAAGTATTTGCAGTAAGATACACTGTAACATAGGATAAAAAAATGTTCCTTTGCTGAACTGACACAATAGATGTAGAAAATGATGCATTGGTTTCCATTTGGAGGCATTTTATTTCTGTTACTTTTCAGATATACATGCCTGCAAATCTTTAATATCCAAGTGTTTTCTTGGGAGCATGTGGAAATAGAATCTGGTTTCCTAGGTGAGTTTTCAGATAAAGGCTGACACTGACTAGTGGAAGGGCTTTCATTTTATGAAAACAGCAGCTGAAGGAACTGTGCTTGCTGCCTTGTTTTCCTTCAGCTGTGTATAAAGAAAAACAGCAAAATATTGATTTCATGTGATGATAAGGACGTTTGCTGCTGTTGCACATGTTGAGCATGCAGGAGATACTGTTTACAGAGGGGTTTTTTTTTGCTTTATTTTTATTTCATCATGATAAAAGACTTTAGAAGTGTATTGCTTTTCTAAATTCTGTAGTAGGACAAGAATGCCTAAGAGGGCTTCCACCCCAATGCTAAAAAAATAATGGCCTGTGAGAGGAAACTGTAGTCAGGCTCCTGTTGTTACATAAATAGAAAACAAAGTCTTTATATAGAAGCATAGTGTTGACTCTCATGTATTATGAAAAGATGAAACTACTGGTACTAACAAATTATAAAGGAGGAATTGCTCTGTTCACTTCTTTACTTAGTAAGTGATAAGACACTCATATGCAATGCAAGAGCAATAATAGGTTAAGAGCCAGGAAAAGCCATTTGATGAATTAATGAACTTACTTGACCTCATGCATCATTCAGGAGAAACACTCCAGTGAGTGGTTTCTCTCTCAGGATTGTACTTGGTTTTTTTTGAGCTGTACTTGTCTTTTAGGAAAATATCCAGGTGAGCTCCCTGAAAGACTAGAAATGTCAATATCCACAGGCAAGTTGTTCTAACACTTAACTTTCTTTCTGATAAAAGCTTTTAAAAATTGCCAGGTATGCAGTTATTTTCATTCATAGCAACTGGAAAGCTTTGGGCCAGTATTTAGATACCTTGATAAGAATTTGAAAGCTCAGCTTCTGTTTTGAAACTTTGGCCTAAAGTTAGTTACTTAACTTGGGCTTAGGCTGTCCTTTGTCTGCTTCCTCTTACTATTACTGTCTGAAATACATGTGTGTTTCTTCCATTTTGGGGGACATATACCTGGATTCTTTCTAGGAATAAAGCTATAGCTTGGAAGAAAGCAAAAGTATTTTCTACACAATATGATATAGAAAACTGTACACTTGAATTCTATTAAAGGAAAATAATTTCCTTGGGTAATTTTATCATTGAAAGTAAATTGTTTTATATATAGCAGTATATGGTGCATAATTGTTTACTACTGTTAAGTCATGCAATTTTATAGATAATTTATTGGTGGTTTCTAGTATCAATTTGTAGTCATTCTGTTAAATGTTAAGTTTGCAGGAATTTCTCTAGTATCCCATAAAACTTGAAGAAATTGTTCAGTGCTGATTTAAATGAATCAGTGCTTGTTTTCACTGTTTTGGTTTACTGTACATTGCAGTAGATTAGCAGCATGGACACAGTAAGCTTCTGTGTCTGTTTAAAGCATGATAATTAAATTCAGAGTGGTGTCAATCTATTAAAATGTCCTGTTGTGATTGTAAGAGATTGTGATTTACTCATGAAACATTGGAAAGGTAATTTCTACTTTAAAAGCTCCAATCAGTCTGGTCTCTCGTCCATCACAGGTTTATTTGAAAATAACAGAGCAGTATGAATTGACATCTAAATTCTGGACCTTCCCACCTCTCTTTTTTATTTTCCTTTTTTCTTCTTGCTTTTTGTTTGTTTGTTTGTTTGTTTGTTTTGTGTTTTTATTTGTTATTCAGTAGTAGCTAAAATGAAGATGCCATTGCCCTAATTTATTTTTAGTAAATGAAAGTTGATTTATTTAAATACTATATTAAACAAGATTGGGAGAAGAAGAGCTTCAGAGATGCAGACCTCTGTTGTAAAACCAGTACTTTATTTAAGGTGGCTGGCTTCCTTCTGGGTGCTTAGTTTCAGTTTTCATTCTTTTTTCCTTCCTGTACATTTTTTCTTTTTTTTCCATATCCTGTCCTACATGTTTGGTCAGACAGAGCAGAAAACTGATTTGAATCAAGGTCTTGCCCAGACCTGATTTCTGCACCTATGTTCAATTATCAGTTAGTTCTCTGTCTTTCCACAGATTTTTGTCTATGTGTTTGGTGAGCGAGAGAAGGAATTATAAAATTTAATGTAGAACTATTTTTTCCTATTAATTATTAGTCATAAGATCTTAATAACCCTCAACTTTACGGTTGATACTGAATCTTAAATTTGACTTTCATAGTAACTTACGTTGTTGTCATTTTATTCTTATTTAAAACAAAGTATATTTGAAGTGTGCTTATTTCTGTGTTGCTAATACCACTTGCTTGGCACTGCTAATTGGGGAGTAAACCTTACTGTTATTTTTAACTTATGTTTTCAAGTTTCTATGCAATAACTTAAAATGTTTGTAGTTATGTTGCTGTCAAATACTTTGATTTGTATAGTATAAATAAAACTATAGTTATCAAATGAATAAATTGTGTTTTGTGTACTTAGCATCTTTGCTTAAATCAGTTATTGATGAAGTGCAGTGATCACAATGGATCTTCGAGTCATTAAGTGTGAATTAGAGAGGGTTTACCGTGCTTCGTATGATTGATGTGTTTTCTTCCTTTCTGCCTTGACTGTTTTATATATTTTCTTCTGCACTAATCTATAAGCAGTCTCCTCAAGTGTCATACAAGCATTTTCAGTGGATATATTGTAAACAAAAATTAACCCAGGTTGCATAGGAGCTATACTCATTTTGATTTATAGCTACCAAGATGGTCTTAGGGCGGTGGTTATCTGTAGCTTATATAGGGGGTAGGAATTATCAGGTACCAGTGTATAGTGGCTAGATGAATGATTTCTGTTCTTAGAGATATTAACCAGATCCACTCCTCAATAAAGACTAATAACTCAGATTTTTAAACAGTCTTCATGACAGATGAGGGCACAGAAGAGAATGCATCAACACTAATTAAGAATGTTGACCGTTTGTTCGTCTTAGCCATGATTAATTGATCTTGGAGTGCTATCTCTGAACAGGAAGTGGTATGCTGTTACATCGTGAAGTTTAAAGGTTACATTTTAGTATACCCTTTAACTTGCCTTTACATACAACATAAAATGTTTTTACCTATCTTATCTGAGCACAGAAAGAAACGTTTTCCAGCCCAGATACAAATTAATGTTTGGTGTACAGTGTACTAATGTGAATCTGGCTGGTCATGGGAGTTGCCCAGTCTGCTTTTAGGCTCTGTTGCTGCATTATATACTTAGTCTCCCCAGTTGTACTCAGAAAATTTCTTCATTACTACTCACTTTGATCTTCTGGCTTATTAAAATGCAGAGCTATGCATTCATTCTCTTGTCCCTCCCAACCTCCACCAGTTTTCTCTTCTTGCTTCCCATGGGCTTGCCCTTTTTAGGTCCTTCACCTGTAATTAAGACAAGTGTTGAGCAGCTAATGCAAAGACCCCTGTTCTTTGGAGTCTTATGCCTGATTAAACTAAAGTTCCTGTATGCCTGACAGCAGGTCCGGTCACCAGAGCCTTACACATGCTCTTGGGATTGGAGGGTAAACTGTTTATATGTAGAGACTCCCTTAAAAAGAAAACCTTGTCCTGTGGTACAGTCAACTTACCAACTCATTTGAATAAATGTAGAATGATACCCTGTTTTAAAGTATGTATAGAATGTTTGTCTCAACCAACTTGTAAGTTTAATAGAAAATTGCAGTCTTACGGATTTGTTTGTTTCAAAGACCAGGTAACTTTATTAAAAATTACTTTTAACAAGAAACTTAAATTATTGGAAGGGAAAACTACAGGTGAAAATGATCTTTTATTCACCATAATATTATATTTCCAGCCCTGTGTCTCACTGTGCTCTGTACTACTTTAGCAGTGGGAGCAACGTAGAAACACACACAACTTGAGTGAGAAAATTACCTTGCTTGTCTGAGAAAGCATCTGTCTTGCAAGATTTTGATCCTAAATCATGCTTGGCTTAACATTAATAGTGTTGGCTACCATCCATGGTGAAGAGATCTATTTAATTATGTCTGTTACTATGCCATGTGGACAAGTCTAAAATCACTAAACTGTGATTAGTAGACAGAGCTTGAGGCTCAAGTACCGTTCTTTAGAAAGGATCTGAGCTCACAGAACATTGTACAGAACAAAAGAAGGAAGGTTTATTGCTCTTGTATAGTATTTACCTTGCCATATTCTTTTGGCTGTGAAGGGAAAACACCTGGCAGGAAAGATCACAAGGATCTGTGCATATGTATTTCATTCTGGCTTTGGTCTTCATGGGATTTGCTGTGATATATGTATCTGTTGCAGAGTGTTGCAAATCAGCCCGTTTTACTTCGAGCCTTCTTTAGAATACTTCACAAAATGGTCTCTTGGATGAGAAGGCAGTGGACACAGAAGCTGATAAGTAACCTGGTTAAAGGCAAATTTTTAGACTTCTGGACTTTCTTATAGTGCTGCAGCCATTATTGAAGCATGTATACAGTATAGGTTTTGATGGTAGCTTTTAAAAACCAAGTGGCCTCTGCTGGACTACCCATTAAAAAAAAAAAAAGAAAAAAGAGTAGAAAAGGGAAATCCTTTCTCTCATGCTGCTCAAAAGGTAATTAATAACCCTTATCAAATGCCTGTATTAAGCCTAGATAGCATTAGTTAGTAGCGAGCTTGCTTTTTCATTTGTGTTTTGATGCAATCTGGGGTTCATTACAGGGTTGAAGCTGAAAAATATACACGGCTTGCACACAGAATGTATATTACGGTCGTACCACTTGTCTGAGTTTGAGATTTTTTAGCTAGACACAGCCCTGACATAAACAGGTATAGATCTATGAAAATCAATGAATTTGCATTTATTTGAATTAGGGCAGTTTAGGTGCAAACTATTTGCAGAAAGTATTTTCTCATTTGGGTCATACAGTGCTTTAACAAGAAAGTGAGAATAGTCGTGAACTATTCCAACTAATAAACAGTTCTTATGGTATACTTTTTTTATTTTAGTGGCTATGAATAAACTGGTTTCTTCTTCCTACATGTAAAATCTTGAGGCTGCACTTGAGGTTTTTGTTTTATGCACTTGAGTTTTGCCTGCTATGACTAACCAGGAACCACAACCAAGTTCAAGAACCTGGTAGACTGTTGTTAGTGTAGTTGGAACTCAAACATCAGTGTGACAGAAGTGCCAGTGGATAATATATTCTCATTCCCTAACCATTATGCTTAAATTCAGAAAAATCTGTAGAGATGTCACAGAAAAATGCAAATAGAGGTAAACTGTTTAAATACAAAGGTTAGAACAGTATATGTATCATATTTGTATAATAATACACAAATGAAATACTGAGAGATCTCTTACTGTTTCCATGGATTTTGTCTGTAGTTTATTTAGCAATGTAGACATACGTCCAATAAAAAAGATGCTGCATAAACTATAGTCCAGACTGAATGTGCTTCTGTTTTTGGTTTAGGTAGAAATGTTTTTTCTGGCTGCGTCCTTCATACTTAGGTCTTCTTACAACAAATGGAAAGCCCTTAATTGTACCTAAGGGAATAGTTAATCTACGGTGGACATATGGTGGACAAAAGCTGAGTCTAGTAAATGAAAAAAATTATAAACAGAAAATGTGTGAATGTCTGCATAGTCTGAGAGTCATGGGAGATATTGTGCTGTTGGATTGGAGCTTATTTTAGGTTAATTTGCTATTCTTTTCTATTAGTATATTAATAGAAGTCAGTGGAGCATAATATACATAGTTTTAAAACCCAGTCAAATTCATGTCTGTTTTATTGGATTGAAAAAAATACCTGTTTTTAAAACAGGACAGAATTTCTTTTTTTTGCCAGTGGTCCTACTCCTACCTTTGCCATATGACATAAATGCAATTTTGATTTCATTAGTGGAGGGAAGCTCTCTGAAATTTTTAAAAGTTATAACATTTGATTGGGGGGCAGTTAATCAGTGTTAACCCTGAGCAGCTCTTGGGCTTTATGGATTCAAGCATTATATGTGGTTGCACTGCTCCAGCAAAAGGTTAAGTATTAATGGAAAATGTTCACAGCTCTTTTACTCAAAGAAAACATGTTACTTGTAAGTTTTCTTTTGATTTTACTTTTACAGTTACGTTGAATGTCTTCATTCATTTAGCCATCCATAAAGCAAATATTGTTGCACATGCAGTGGATAATAAGTCTTTTTAGGACTACTTGTGTGGTATGTCACAGATCATTAACTGCAAGTAACCACCTGACTTGAGGGAAGTCTGGAAGCATCATTACAGTGAAGTAAGCTTTTATTTCTGTATCACTGCAGCACATTGATTTGTAGGAATGTCTCCATTAGCTACTGTGGAAATATATTCTCATATATTATTATTGAAGGAAGTTGATGAGAGAGGATAACCAAATTTCGGGTGTGAATAGGGCATTAGTATTAGGATTTTGGACAAAATGGGGAAAAAGACAAGCGCTATTGTAGCATTATTTTCTATTTAAAAGCTAGATAAGTCTGAACTAATCTTTTTTTAAAGCTTCAGAGTTTCAGAGTCAGACTGATAAATATAGTAACAGTTGTACAGTGTTTATGTGTACTCTGCAACTTCATCTGAAATGCATGTAGTAGTTGAAAATATTTATTACTCTGTATGGGCAGAAGGTGTGGAGGAGGAATTTATTCCTAATCAGCAGGTAAAACTTAAGCTTTTTGTATTTATTTCAGTGAACAACAACAAAAAATACTTTTATTGGAAGTAAGCAGTTGTTATTCCAATTCAGTTTAGGGAATGAGGGATAGTCTATGCTAATATGGGGAATAATCATAATGGATAACCTTTTCTTTCTTAGTGGTATAGTATGAACGATGTCCATGCAGGTTTGAGGACAAAGAAGAAAAATTATGGGGAATGCATTTTATGTATATTTTTAAATTGTGTAATTGTCATGTTTATTGGAGTTTTGCCAGAGAAGTGGAAATTAATGCTACCATTTCAAGTTTAGTCCACAGTTACAGTTCCATTCCTGAGGTGTTGTGGGTTTTTGATGCCCATTTCAGTACAGGAACATGTGTACTCTGCTAAATGTGTGGCTTTTTTGACAGAGCTTTAAGCATATTAGGCACTTACGGTTATGAGTTCTTCATTGTTCCAGTATTTGAGAAGGTATGTCTTCATGAGGTACCAGTTGTGCTGCAGTTTCTTTCTGCTATCTTCAGTGTATTTTATAGATCATGGTTTTTTTGAGGGGACAAATGGTATTTGAAAAGAAAAAAAAAGATATTTCACTACTTCTGTGTGTGTAATATGAGACCGTGAAGGTGTTACCATGGGAGTAACTACTAAGCCAGTATCAGACAGATCACTGAGATAAGCCTGGTGGTTAAATGCAGACATCATTGTTGTTACTGTTGTTATTTACACTCTGTGCTTCCAGCCATTGAGATTCAGAGGATAACTTCAAAATATTCTTGTTTTCGAAAAGAGATCTGAGACTCTGTAGCATTAAATTCAGTTAAAAGTCAATTAAGATTTACTGAAATGTGTTGGTTAAGGAGGGTGGGGTACAGTGATGACGAATGGTAAATTAGTAATCTAATTTATTTATTTAAAATAAGGTCTTAGGAGGGCTTTATTTTATGTACATTGCACATAGTTTCTGTTTAAAAAATACTGAGTTCCCTATGAAATTTTCATGATATATTTTTGATTTTTTAAATCTAATTTTTTTTCAGAAGTAGTGCTTAAGATAGAAATTTTTGTGGTTTACATGGGTGTAAATTTAGAGCACGTTTAGTGAGCTCCTCCAAGTTTACTCTGGTGTTTTCATGCTAGCCCCAAGTTTATAATACTCTTTTGGATTACCTTTTTTAATCTGTATACTATGAGGGTTTTCTTTGGCTGTAAGTATTGTCCTATATGTTTACCTAATTATGTGTGATAACAGTAATATATCCTACTAGTATAATACTAGTATGTGATGGTAGAATTCATCAAAGTTTTGAAATATGTGTACAGAAAGAGGAATAACATTAGCTCTTTCTGACTTTGACTGGAGAACTCAATCATAGCTAGGTTATACCATTTAAAAAGTGCCATCAGGAGCATTGCTTTTTGTTTCAAATGCTAAACAAACAGTAATTCAAAAAAAGCTGCAGACTAAATAGCTGAATGGAACACACAGAATAGTAAACAGTCTTGAGAAAGGCTCGCTTTGGAAAAATACAGGGATCTAGTCAGTATGTGTATTGAGGGCAACTTTAAATTGTTGGATTTTGCAACCAAGCATTTTTTTTTTGTTGTAGATAATTTAACATGAAGGCTGGAACCCAAGATTTGTACAGATAGCACACCTTTGATACTGTGGACAGAAAGAGAGACCCTCAGTTCCTAAAACCTTACTTTATACATTTACAGGAGACTTTGGAAAGTAATTTGCTGTAGGCATGCAGGAGGGAGAAAGCAGTGTATAGGAGTTGCCGGTGATGTTGTTAAGTTGAACTGTTTCAAAAATATTTTTATGTTCTGCTCATGACATAGAAAATGGTAACATTTTGGAGTCTACTTCTTAATCCCCCTTCAAAAGCATTATGGAAAATCTTGACATATTTTGTTGTGGAGGTGCCACTGCAATGTCTCATGGGATGAGCATTTTTTATGCTTCTCTTCATTCTTCATTCTCCCACAGGCTTTGCTCCTGATGCTATGGGTGGAAATGCTGTTTTTGTTTTTGTTTAATTTTTCCCATTATATCTTCCATGATGTAGGTCTGCCTTATGCTTAGGTATGATAGGACTTCATGAGAGTAATGCACCATGGATACTGTCCAACTGGCAAATCTAAATTTAGGAGAATATAGCAGTGTAAGACAAGCAAAAAAACCCCTCACGAGGCACCATACTGGTCTTTCTGAATCAAACTGTTTGGTTGTCTTGGTTGGAATTTTTTTTGGGGGAGTTAGTTTTATATGGCAAAAGGAATATTTTTGAGCAGAAAACGTAATTTTCAGTGTAATAAAAAAGCCCTAGTAGTTCTGAGTGATGGTTCTGAACTAGTTCAGCTGTAGAGAATTTCCAGAGTTGAGTTTAATTCATTGTTTAATTCTAAGTATACTGTTGTGGTAGTTTATTTTAATAATATTACCCTGTGTACTTGCAGATGCTGGAGAAAAGAAGCCTAGTCTGGTTGTACTGTAATTCTGCGAGGTTGAAAATGGTTCAATGTGAAAAGTACTGACAGTTCTTTCCCAGTAATATTCAGTAAACACTGCTTTAAACAAAATTTCTGCAAAGCACTATATAAAGCAGTTTTAAAATCTTTTGTTTCTTACGTGGTCTCAAGCTGCACAGTAGAAGTAAAGGAAACAATATAATGAAAGAATAAAGAGCAGTCGTTGTAGAGATCTCTATTGCCAGGTCATATACTGCATAATTAATAATTTAGCAATTTCATTGTGCTGGCTTTTTAAAGTACATGTGTTAAGATGACCTGCTCTTACTCCGTAAGTTTTGCAGTTTTATTTTGGGCATGGTGTATTCAAGAGTTTATTAGAGAATGGTTGCTGGTGTAGTTGCATGTTTCAGTGGTTGATCACTAGGGCAATAATGCTGGTTTCTGAGCACAGCCAGTACTTTTTCCAGCTGCTTTATAGTGATATCTTGAAGCTTAAAATGTAATCTATATGGGTAAGCCACAAAAGCCACTATATATTAAAGCAGACTCTGACAGTAAATCAAAATTGAACAGCTGGCAACACTACTAAAGTCATAAACTTATTTATTAAAAAAACTAAACAGAAGAATTATATTAAAAAGAGAGGAATATATTCTACAGACCAGTGGATATAGCTAAAAACCTGGAAAGTGCTGCAGATTAAGGGCCCAATTTATGAACATCTGTTCTGGCAGTTTCTGTGAGATTCTCATGTTCTTTACAATAAAAGTGTGAAACATGTTTTTCCCCCCATACTAATCATGCTTTTCTGCAGTTCATAAAACTTGCATTGAGCCTTATGCAACTGGGCCTGTCTGCTTTACACACTTGCAGAGTAATTACTATTCATGAAAGAGTACTATAGCAACATCACAATCCCACCATATACACTTATCCTCACTTGTTCCAAGCAGTCTCATTGCCTTCAAAAGCACTGAAACAAGACTTCAGTTTCCTTCATATTTTTAAGCTTAGAGCATGGCAACGAACTAATAATGGAAGCAGGACACTAGAGAGCAAACTGGACAGAAAAATATCTTGTATATTGTTTCTCTAAAAGTGAAGCATACTTACAGATCCACTGTTTTGGTCTTTCACAGTCACCAAAACAACTGTTAACTCCCCTTATCTCTTAATTTTGAAATAAATGATCATAGAAAAGATTATTTTAATTGTGATGTTTACATGGAATAGTACCCTATTCTTTTGTCATATTGACAGGTATGTGAGGATAAGAACTTTAAGATTTGATCTACTTTGAGAGGGAACTGAAGAATCACAACTTTAAAACTGAGTGTCTAGTTCCATTGTCAGTTGTACTGTTTGGCCTTTGATGTCAGTGTGACCAAGATTTGTTTCAGAGATTTTAGCTACAAGCCTTGTTTTATAATCAGGCTTGATCTGCACAGCACAAGTTATAATATTTTGTTCTCTGCCTCTTGCTTCATGTCCAGTAATTCAGACTGCACTAGAACAGATCATTTTGAAAGGCCATCAGTTCTTCTGTAAAGCAGTACAGACTGCTAACATCCTAAGCCTTGCTGCCGTTAGTAAACAAAGTCAGGTTCTTGACAAAGTCTGTGATTAGGGAACCAACTTGTAGAAGGAGCACTGAGCAAACACGCAGTAAATCACTTTTCTTGTCCTTAACAGATTATTTTGCTTTATTGATTGAAATGGTTACTTTTCATTTGAATGCTTTATTTTAATTTGAATTTGATTACTTTCACTGTGTTATGCCTTATTTATTAGGTTTCAAAACCACATGCTTTTGTAGTTGTTTAACCTGAGGGGAACACTTCCAGCTAAGAATTCTCAGGACAGAAAATTTCTGTGTACCTTTTGGGAGCTACCTTCTCATAAGTTTAGGCTTATACTAGCTGACAGTAGGGAAAAGAAAGGATTTCTGGTATCCTTTGGACAAAGAAATGTCTTGTAGTAGCAAGGCATTTTCTGTTTCTATGCCATCCATTTTGGAGCATTTTATAGCATGAGTGCATCTCTGTCCTATTGGTAATGTGTATCCATTTCTGAAGTTGCTTGGCCAATTTTTTCTTCAGCTCACTTGTGGAATATTAAGAAACTGTATTTTAGCAAAATGTATATTGGTCATTGATAGTTCCTTCTGTCTTTTCGTTGAGTGATACTCTTATAATTAGTTTATGTATATTTGTAGTGCTGAGGACAGTACTATTAGGAAATAAAAAGTGACTTACAACCATTTTATAGTTATGGAAATTAGGTTTCCTTTCTGCTCTGTCTAATACAAAACATGTGAATTGGTGCACTCTGAGTCAGTTTATCTGCAAGTGTTGTACAGTATATTAATATCAGTTCTTAAAGCATAGGGTCTTTTTGTAGAAGGGTCAGAAAAATTAATGCTATATTTGCTATATCATTGTGTTTACCTGCGTTGAATTTTTATTTTCCACTTTTGATTTGTTAAAGTGCACAAATGTAATTTATATGCACCTGCATAAAATGTTTCACCTGTGACTGGGGTTTTATTTGTTTGACTCGATTTGTGCCCTGGATTTAGCAAGGAACTAACCCAACAGAAATCAGGGCTTTGTATCATCAAAGACAATATCCCAGAGGATACTTTCCCAGAGGAAACCCAGGAAGGGATCCAGGTTGTAATATTTTTTATTGGGCCTGACTAGAATATTCTGGATTTCTGGTTTCGATTAGCTCAGATTTTCATATGTATAGTGACCCTCTCATATGTGGGTGGACAAGGGAGGCAAACAAATGACTGTAACACTGTGATTTTCCATCAGCCTCTCTCTAGTAGGCTCTGCTGTCCAGGCTGGATTACATGTCTCTCTTCTTCCCCTTTTTCATCTTCTTCATACTCTTTACACCTAGTCCCTTGTGCTTGGTGCAAAGGGAATGCTCTTAGTGTTGTTGGTTTTCTTTCCATCCATAGATGACCTGGAATTGTCGCTTCAGCAGCCCACTATAGACACCAAGGTTTTTTCTTTTCTTTTTTAATGGTTATGTTTTGAGCAGTGTGGCTTACTTTGCATACTTTTTCACTCTATGACATGTTATAGAAGTTCTAACCGCTTCTTTGAATAAACGTGATGGATGAACTACTAAATTCTTTTGGTTTAAGTAGCAGCTCTACTAGTGTACTGAAGAAGATTTCTTTTGGAGCTGTTACCGTCTACAGGGTACATAATCCGCATGAACGAATGTGGTATTTCCTTCCTAATCCTATGAATTTTCAGCCTTAGAGCTGCTTTTATGTTTTTTGTAGGAACTTTAGTAGAAAGACCTTTAATATGTGTCGATATCCAGAATTGTTTTATTGTCATATTGTGCTTTTGTACTTGACATGTACAAATAGAAATAAACTGTGGCATTTTTATTCTTTCTGTGGGTTTTTTGTTTGAATTTAATATCTAGTGCTGTGTATAAAGTAATTAAGGCCAAGAAGGCAGAATTTTTGTGACTATGCTGGTGCTTAAAAATGTAGACTGCTCTCTGGTGGCATTTTCAAATGTGGTTAAACCATTGCCTGGTTGACCGGTAGTTGCTTTAGAGCTTTAAAAAGTGCCCCAGGAATACCTGCTTTCATCTTTCAGTCTCTCAGTACCATTGCAAATGTGACTCTAAATGTTTAATTCTTCCAAGAAACGTCTAAATACAGGGGAAGTTCAATTATTTTGATAACCAAACCAATAAATATATGGCAATATTAGTGGGCTAGTTCTGACTTGAGTGTCTGAGTTTTCTGAGTTTCTAAATGAATTCGGCAATAATATTGGAACCTGTGAAGCCACTTCATTCTGGAGTTAATTTTGGGATTGGTCTGAGGGAAAAGCGTAGTAGACATCACAATTCTATTATACTTGCAAAATGCAATTTGGTTTAATTTTGGAAAATGTCTCTGAAGAAACATAGAGTTAACTTCTCTTTAGCTCATAAAATCACTTGAGTGTGATTTGCACTTAGTTTTGGGAAGCTTACTTTGTGTGTTTACTCTACCTCACTTCTTGTTCTGGAATTCTTTTCCCTAGCATCAACGCAGCTGCATCATCCATTTCCACAGTCCTTTTAACCTCCGTTTTTAATTAAAAAAAAATTAAATCAGATGCTGTTTAAAGCTTCCCATTTAGTTTTGGGAAAATAAAAGTTCACATCTAGCTTAGACGTGTGTGAACAGCTGTTAAAAGCCACAAGCAAAACGATACTTATAAAAGTAGTGGGGGGAATTTTAAGAGCAAGCTGCCAGTTTGACTGTACTTTTCAATAGCTCTTCACTTTCAGCCAAATGGTTTTAACAATTATTTTCTTTGAAGAAAACCTTTTTTATAGAACCAGCAGCCCAAGCAGTTAGGCCGGTGGTAATAGGAGGCAAGTTGCCATTTCTCTTTAACTTTTTATGAAATTTTTCTTTGAATCTGAGGAAATTGCTCATTAGAGAGGTTGGAGGGGCTGATGTCCACCCGTGCCCACCCACCATGTAAGTACATCTGTCCCCATTTGATTCTAATAAGGGATCTTGTTCATAGAAATTCCCAAGTTCCAAGACTAAGCGTAGAACGATAATACGTCCCTTGTGCCGTATTTTGCAGGCATTATAGTCCTGCTCATGATTTGAGTATTTTGAGGTAATCGTAGGATTTCTCTTTTTTAGTCCAGGTTAGTAAATCTGATTAATCAGTTGGACAGAAACAGGCAGAGAATTTATCAGATATTGAATATTTAAAAGAAAGAGTCAAGATTTAGAGTATTCCTTGTTCAATCCACCTTCTGAAAGAGAAAAAAAAAAAAAAGTAGTTCCTTCAAGGAAATTTTGTCTTTACTGATGTTGTGGTGGTGGGGCTACAGCATAAAATTCTCTGTGACCTCATAACCATGTGGACATATCTCTGGAATTTGTTTGAACAATTTTCTTTGATCCTGTCCTGGCTGGTCTGTTCCATAAGCGGGACATGGTCGCTGCAAGGCCTTCCCAGATGTCTGGTGGCACTTGGAGCAAGTATGACTTGTCCCACCAGGTTACCCTGTGGTAGGGGCACACTGAGTTCACTTAGCTCGAGCTTACTGTGTCAGTGCTCATTCAGAGCATGCACCTAGATGTGGAATTGTCTTCAGACAGTTTGGGAGCATGTCAGGTAGGTGGCTGTAGTCTTTGTTTTGTGTGGCAGCAGAGATGTTATTGAAGTTTCTTCAAAGCTGCAATGTTGTTTTTTTTTTTAAAATTGAGATTGGTGGGGTGTCTGTTGGCTTTTAATCTTAGCAGATTACAGCCTGTCATAACTGGTGCTGTCACTGGTCTTGGTATTTGTTGCTTTGTTACACTTCCAGCTGCTGTGTTGGGGTTTCCACACTTTGTGGAAACACCTTCAGTATCACTTTTGCTCCCAACAGTGTGGCCCATGGTGTGCAGCCAAATGTCTCGTGTTCAAAGGTTTGGTGTGGCTTTCATTTAACACATCTGCCTTTGCAATATGCCCTTATTCCCTTTGCATGGGCAGCTGGTGAGGATGAGTTGGGTTGCAATGTAAATTTGTTTAAAGTTACTCATTGTTTTCTTCTTATATGTCTGAGTATGTTGTGACTTCGTCTTATTAGAAAGCAAGAGCCCAAAAAGCTTTCTTATCACTTCCAGTTTCTTGGATGTCTCATTTTTATATTGTTTGGTTTGAATTCCCTACAAATTTCCGACTGTCATTTCTGAAATGAAAAGAGGGAACAAGCAGGACAAGCAAAATGCCAAGTGAGTAATTTCCTTCTAACACAGTGTGTATCCCTGGTGCCGAACTGCAAAGCTCTGATAAGACTGGGATTAGAATTTTGGGCATGAATCCAAGAATTGTCCCCAGGAACTGGGGAAAATTTAGGTGATCCCAGTTTACACAGGAGAGCAATAATGACAAGAGGAATGAAAAAGCTTTTATATGAGGAGGGACAAAATAGACTGAGTTCCTTAGCAGTCAGAAAAAGACAATCAGGTGTATAAAACCATGAAAAAAGGGTAGAGAACAATTATATGGCACCTTTTCAATGCAAACCCGAGCAAATCTCATGCCTTTTTATTAAGCAGAAAGCTTAAAATAAACAGGTTAAATTACTTTTTCACATTGTGAACAACTAAATTGTGGAAGTCCTATTCATTGTAGAAGCCAGAAGTACACATGGCTTCAGAAGGGAACTGCAGAGACTCATGAAGGGCTGGGCCAGCAGTGGCTATAAAACATTTCGGCTGTATTCCTGGCAGCCTGGAGATGGAGTGTCAGGCTGAGGAACTCAAGCTGCCTCAAAGTGGGGTGTGTATCAAGGAGTGATCACTGCAGTTGTACTGTTTCTTATTTTCCTGCCTCAGTACCTGCTGCTGAATGCTCTTTAAGAGAAGTTGCTGGCATGGGCTGTACCAGACCTTCAACTACTGGATTTAATAACAACCCTAAATTCATGATCTCGAGCTGTTACAACTCCTTCTCCCCAATGCCAAGCTCCAAAACCCCCTCTAGAACAGTGAACAAAACACCTCCAAACATCTTTGCAATTTTGGCTTCAGTGCCTTAGGTTGTGTTGCTGTATTTGTGTGTATTACTTTGTAGCTGGTTTGTTGAAACAGTGCAGGTGAGAGAATGTGGTCTGTATTCTGGTGGTTGCTCCACAGTCTGATTTATATTTCGATACAATTGTCTTTGGACAAAGTAATTGAGAAGTGTAGGGGATAAAGAGAAGTACTGAGTATCTCAGTAGTCCTTGGTGATTAATTTTAGGCCCTCAAGGTTTTTCTTCAAAGTATCTGCTCTTAAAATGTTCCGCTGTGTGAATCTCACAGACTCTTCTGAAAACCCTATTTCTTGCCTAGACTATGTTAAAGAAATTTGTGATACTGAAAAGTTCTAAAAATCCAATGTGTTGTTTAATATATTTTTATTAATATGTTTTAAATGGGATTTTGATGTTGACGTAAATTTGTCAAAGAGTAGTCAGTGATGGCCTAAACAAATGTTTAAGCATTAACTAAAGTTTCTTTACTATCCTAATTTAGAAAACTTCACCCATGGAAATTATGCCTGCAGAAACTCCTAATGTATATTGGAAGAGGAGGAGTGTTTTAAGTCACAAAGAATTTAGGTAATCAGCAGGGCTGTGCTAAAATTTTAGATGATATCTTGGGGTTATTTACAAGGGACTTGTTAACTTCTTGATGCATATTCTCCCTTTCTTTTTCAAACCTAGCAAAGGCAGTGCTGCTGATCCTTGAGGACTCCAAATGATAAAAAGTAGGGTGGGTTTGTTTCACGGTTTGAGGTCGTGACTGGCCAAACAGTCTGGGAAAATACACTTTCAGCAAATAAATTCTGCCTAAAGTCAGATGTAGCTGATTTCTGTAACTTCAGCAAAATTGGAATGAAGCAGAAACTGTTTAAAATCACCTTTGGTTTTAGGAAGTTTTAGAAAAAAAGTGTTAAAAAGTTTACAAAAAGAAGTTCCAGCTGAATCCTAACTTACTTGCTTAATATTTTCAAATCAAAATGAATCCTGACAAAAACTTATGAGAGTGCATACATGTGTTCAAATTTAGCTGTTCTTGGTGATGTATTTCCCACAACACAAGCTGGTCTGAGGTGGTTTCGTGACTGACTTCACCCACTTTTGCTGTTGTCATCTGCAGTCATGGTAGCACTGTGTGGAGTGTGTTCTGTTCACTGATCCAGCCTCAAATGAACAGAACAAAGAGGAGTTCATTTTTGAATGAACATGTGGATTCCTTTTCTTCTGCAGTGGTACTATCACATGAGAAACTTTGGAAGTGCTCAGCCAGTAGCCCAGGAAAAGCCAGGACCATCCATCCATTTGATTGGCAATTATGGTAGCTTAAGCTGCTAAAGAAACTATCATTTTTCTAACTGATTTCAGGCCTGCCTCTTCTGCTGAGCCATCTACTTTCTTGATGAAAGTCTTTTTGGTGAGGTTTGGTTAATTTTTTTTTTCTGTTTGTGTGTGAGAGAGAAACAGAGGGAATTGGATTGCTCTGCATAGGCAGATGGCTGAGTTAGCTCTGAAAAGAGTATGGGCCCTGATTTGTAACAAACTGTGTATAAAGTACTTTTCTTATTCCCTTGGTTCCTTTATGAATTTTATCGCTTTTTAAGTCTTGGACAAGGTTGTTAGTGATTTTTGTTTGGTCCCTTATAGCTAGCCAGACAAGTTGGTTCCTTCTGCTCATCTGAGACTGGTTAATATGGTAAAGTTGCAATATTAGTATAGTCCATCTTAGTGTGTCCACTATTTGATGTTTCAGATTTGTTTGGGTAAAAGCTTTTGTAGCTTTTCCTCAATATCTGAGTCAATAATAGCTTCCTGTTAAGCTAATGAAGTTCTGGACCACACGTTCACATCATGATAGAAATTTATGTCAGTGAGAAATGAGCTATATGCTCACTCTATTCGGAGGCAAGAGCAGTTCTTCAAGACTATGATTAACCAACTGATGTATTGTTTAAAATTCAGGTGGGTTTTTTTGCCTTGATGACTGGATAGTGATAATGAAATATGTGAATTGGCAAATGTGTAAGAGGTTTGTACAGTTCCACTTCTACTGTCTGCTCTGGAGTCATCATATTGTTAAGTATAAATAGTTTGAATTCAGTTCTTTGTATTCTTTGAAATGCTGTGGTTCAGTTTAAGAATTAGCTCATAAATTTACTATCATTGATCTGAGTGTGCTTGGGTTTAATTTCTTCTTTTGTGGTTAATTGAAATATGTTATATTTATTTACTAGGCAGCCTTACTTTTTTCTTATAAAAAGTCATTCAATATAAAGTTGAGTTGCACTATTAATTTTTTAACTGCCAGTTGAAATCAGTGTGGCTTGGTAATAATTAGTTACGAAAGCTTCCAAATGGAAGAAAAACTGGGCTGCTGTTAACAGGATTTGATACACATGGAACAGTTAAGCAGTAATAAATTGCCTAGTAACTGTGTAATTTAACTCAGATATGTGCCAGTCTTGTCTTTACATTGAAAAATTTTGGAAGAAGAACTGATGTTTGAAATTGCTTAATGCTGGAGGTTTATTGTAATAACAGTAATATTGACTTGGCCTGATCTTTGAACATTTAAGGCTTGCTTTTATATCCCAGTGAATGATTTCATGTTCATTTATAATTTTTGTTGTGGGAGAGTTCCCAGAGGGGTATGTAGGAGAAGCACTAAGTGTCTCCAACTCCTTATTACATCTGCTGGAAGCACAAAGGAATCAGGCATGGAAGGGCCCTGGAGTTGACCTGGGTTGGCTCTGGTAGGAGCAAGTAATTCAGAGTACTGGATAAAAGCATCACACTGGAGAGGATAGCCAAACATAGCTGTTGGCCTGAAGTCAACAGAAGCATACCTGTGGAAACAGTCTGTACAGAGGGATGCAGCAGTAGCCATCAAGAATGCTGGCATGGGTCCTCTGAGGAATTGTTATTTATTAGGTAAATGCTTTTTATAGAAATAAGTTTGGTATTAATAGTTCATCTCCATGGCTTCATGAAACATATTACTCTGAGATATATTCCTATGCATTATTTGGAAAACGTTGTTTTAGGAACTGCTAGGTAAGGATAAGGCATTTCGCCTGATGTTTTAATATGTCCAGATTTACTGTTTTTTGGAAGAAATTACTTGTACAACTGTACCTAGTCTGGAAGGGGCTGTATAATGTTTGAATTATAGGCAGAACTGGAAATGAGTTCCAAGATTTTTTAGGGGAGGGCAGATGGAATTAGTTTTGATTTCTGTCTGTAGCTACAGACTGCATCTATTATCTTAATAAGTAGATATCTACCTTTAATAATATGAAAAAATTAGCTTTTCATATGCAGTGATGAGACTGAATTTGTTAACCTGCCAGCCCTTTTCAATGCTGATAAGGAATTCAGACCTTGTAGGCTCAAGGAAGCTGCAGTTCCACAATCGGTTGGCCTTGGGGTGAAGCCCATTTGCAGCTTGAATTTACCACCACTGCTCCACGGGAAATCGGATCTGAGACTTGATCTGGGTTATACAGAGCAGTCAAAAAGAAATGTCTATTTTTAACATGGATCATCTCGCTGAGCTTCGTAAGTTCACACGAGTTGCGTGGCCTCTTAGGTGAGGAGAAAATAGTTACACTATGGCATGAAGGTGGGAATGAAGAGCCAGGAGTGGGACAGGTGAGATTTTCCAAGCTTTGGTGCTGGCATCAGTAGGTCTTGAAACTGTGACCAGAAAGTCTTGCTTTGA
Source organism: Oriolus oriolus (assembly GCA_013400235.1). Lineage (NCBI taxonomy): Eukaryota > Metazoa > Chordata > Aves > Passeriformes > Corvidae > Oriolus > Oriolus oriolus. Next base: position 571,329 of record VXBT01003622.1, on the reverse strand, counting down.
CTGCAGAAGGAGACAGGTGTGAGTGACTGAAGGCAGGATGTAAGAAATGCTGTATAAGTGTTCATAAAGATCCCAAGACTTTGAGTTTATGAAATTATAGTGAGCTTTATATTTTATGCCTGTCAATCCAGTAAATCTTTGTGAATTTTAGAATGGTATCATTTAGTAGTCCTCTTAGTATTTAACTGATGATGACTATACCTTGTCCTGGTATTGATAAATTCAGTGATGATGTAGTAGATACATGAAAATTAGAGAAAGTATTTGAAAGAGATGAAGAAAAGCTGATCCACCCATGGCTTGTGGATATATTGGACTAGCACCATCTTCTGAATGTTTAGTACATTGCAACTTTATGTCTTCAATAATGTACTAAAGAACACTTAAAATAATACTCATTCAACTTGGAATTTCAGAAATTGCATTACTATAATATCTTTTTTTACACTCTGTTGACCTTATGGAATTGTTAAATTCAACCAAAACAAAGGATATCTCCAGTTGGATTAGTGGGAAAATAGACTTTTTGTTTTTTACACTTTTTTAACCTTTGTCCTAAAACATACCTTTAATGATAAAAGGAGGAAATTTCTTTTTGAAAAAAAGCTATTGAACCCAGAAATTTGTCACTAGTAGCTCAGGTAAATCAATTTAAGCTTTTTAAACTTTCAGTAATCCTGATAAAAATAGTTTCATGTTGAATCAGAGAAGAGTTTTTTCTGTCAGCAAGTCATAAGCAAGCTATTGCTATATACTTTAAAATTTCATTAAACATATCCTTGTCTAATGCCAGTGTTTTAGTGTGCCTGTGGGGACTGGAATTAATCTACATGGTATTGGGCGTTGGGGATTATGGTTTGTGTGAACACAGCTTATTTTGCTATGCTTTGCTTTCTCAGCATCGTTCAATAAACATTTTCAACTATGTTCCTGTCCTTGCTGGTCACTGTGCCTGCCCAGTGATTTTTATAATTGAATTAATATAGCAAGAAAAATCCAGCTGGGCTGTGTTCTCCTGTCCCAGGCTTTTTCTCATTTCTCCTTGTTTCTAGGAAGTAGCTACTCATAAAGATGTTTGAGTCTGAATTAACACCTTTAACTTAATTTAATAACTTAAATTTCTCACTGGCACAAAGATTAGGAAGCCTGAACACAAGTGTAAAAGAAGATGAAAGATGATTTAGGGCACAAAACAGTAAATTGATGGTTCAGTGAAAGTTCCTGTGATCTTAGCAAGGCGTTAAATTTATCTTTTCATATGTGTTTCATTTTCCCTTTGTAAAAACAAGAATGGTATTTGCCTAATTTACTGAGAAGTAAATTAGTCAGCAAATGATCTATTACTAATTGCAAAGGGCTTGTAAATTGGCACTGGGGCCATGTAAGAATCTGACTGACTGGATAAAAAGCAGCAGTGAAGAAACTGTCTTCTCTCCAGGAGGAGTTTGTAATCTTAGGATATGTTTCTCTGTGGAAAGTAAAAACTGATTAACCAAAGGTATGAAATTAGAGAGCATTAAAGTCTTGTGAGATGATACTTTTGAGAGAGTAGTATTAATTTACTGAAGCCAGGTTGTTTATTCTCCATACCAGAATGCACAGAAGTGTTTCATGTTCTTTCATTCACAGCCCCACTTGATTTGTTAAGCTTACCCTAAGGACGTGTTTGTTTAGGTCTGTACACTGCAGTAAACAGAGATACGTGGTAAATTCATCTGCACAGAGGTCTGTGCATGACATCTAAACTCTTTGTGCCTAAGTTAATGCCTTCTGAGCTCCCTGTCTGCTGCCTTGATAGATCTTCAGTGTACTTGGCCACTTGAGTTGCAGGGTGGGGAGAACACAGTCAACAATGCCTTTCATCCACCTCTCTTGTTTTCTATGGTCTTATAATACCCTTTTAATAAGAAAAAAAAGGTAGAGTAGTTCCAGTTATGTTTTAATCTTATATAATACTCAAGGTGACTCAAATTTGTATTAGTTTAATAATATAATCTTTTCTGAATACTTGTTTTCAAAAATGTCACCATTAGGGGTAGGGATAAGTGGTACAGGTACCTAACAGAAGGGATCAGATTCCAGCTGTCAGTGTAGTCTTAGTCTGTTCAGCCAAATGAGAAATGGTTGCTAGAATTTCTGCCAAGAATTTATTAAAAATGAAAATGGGAAATATCTAGCTGAGAAAAAAATTATTCTTATTTTCTCTTTAACTGTCCCTTCAAGCTGTGTAAGCCAGTCATCTGTCGTCCTAGTTTTGAAAAGAAACTTGGGTTTATTATTTTTTTCCTTCATAAGAAATTTTACTTTTGTATGAAAAGATGCCTGCTGTTTGTATTTGCAAAGGTTAACATCATCTTAAAAATGACCTGCCATCTACCAGACATTAAACATGCTTGTTATTAGGCAAGAATCGTGTCACACTGTGTCCTCTTTAGTTAGCTGCACTTGATGTGCTGAGGTGGAGGCATTTGCTTCTGGCTGCTCTTCTTTCCGTTGAAACCTGCTTTAAATCTTGCAAGTATTAACCTCATTAACCTAAGATGCACAAGAACCACTGTGTTTTAGAGCTTTAGCAGAAGTTCTGTAATTGTTTATTGTTTAACAGTATTTGAAAGTCTCATTTAATATGGGATATATTTATCTAAAAAAAGTTAATATAATGACTACAGCTACTTTCATAAATGCCAATCAGAGAACTTGTCATGGTAAACACATTGTTTTTTATCATGTCCTGTGTTAGAACAAACTGTCAGCCTCATCAATTTGATTTTAATGTGTGAAGTATTCTTAGTCCAAGAAGCTCAGATTTTATGTCTTTGTATGTCATTTTTTGGACAAGAAAGTGGATTCCAAATAAGCTTTGTACGAATAAGTGGAGGCCTATATCAGAGGTGTGCATAAAACCAGGCAAACCTCATTCACAGACATGATGTCTTTCTCTTTTTAACCAGAGACCTAGGAATTGTTCACCTTTCTTTTCCCATATTAGGCATACATTCTCATGTCTTGTATCTGTAGGACTTTGTCTTTTGGAAGGCACTCAGATCATAGATTTGTCATTTAGAAAGCTGTATTTTTCTTTATTGTAATTCAGAAGCATATTTGCTGATAGTTGTAATTTTTTTAGAGGAGGAAGTGTTACAGTGTTTTGTGTAAATTACAGGAGTTTTTAAGCTATCATTTTTTTTTGCTTTCTGAAACCAGTAATTTCCTGTTGTAGCTGGAAATGTTAAGTGTAGTTTTTTAAGTGTTAAAGTGCAGCACCGGCTATTATTCTGCCTTAGCAAGTCTTCTAATACAACATTTGATTTGTTACTACGTCCTCATAGGAAAGCATCAGCAGCAGAGTGTACATGACAGTGAGAAAGTAAACACATGCTTGCAATCAAATTAATGTATTTCATCTGTCTTCAATTAATAACAATCTGTCATGCTATCTATCTGAGAAGCGGCATAAACAGTTTATTTTGTGTTTGGAATAACTTCCTGGAGGTAGTTAATGTGACATGTAGTTTGTCTGACATGAGTATAACCAGATCAACACTCTAGATGTTTTCTTGATAACCTAAAAAAATTACTGAGAAAATCTGTACTGGAACTATATTTATATTTCGTTTTGAGCTTCCTTAAATCAGAGTAGGGGCATAGTTTTCAGGACTTCCGTGAAAGAGTTTTCTTTTCTTGGCAGTTATACAAATTTAGTGTGAGAAAAAGATTGAAAGTATTAACAGAAAATTAACTACGAAAAGCTGCAGTTTGCACTCTGACATTTGGGATTGAATATTTGAGCATGTGTGCTGTAGTAATTTAGAAGTACAAAATCAAAATAGATTTTCAAAAAGCTAGCTGATGCACAGTCTGGTAGAGCTGCAGACCTGGTACAATTTATTGGCAAATTAATTTATTGTTATTTCTGTATAAATCTGGTTATATTGGATAGTAATAACTGGATATTAGGTGGTTTTTTTGTTTACACAGAAAGAACGTTTGTGTCTAAATAGAAAATGAAAGTGCAGTTGCTTGAAGTTCTAAGTAACCTATTGAAATACTCTTTAAAATCTAAGACATAATGAAATAGCTCCATCTTTTAGTGGAAAAGCAGTAGGTTTGTGGTAAGCTGTGCAATAAAAAACTAGGGAGAGTTTTTTTTTTGTTGCCCTTTTTTAAAATTTCACTTTTTTCTTTGGATTGATGGTAGAATTAGGATTAAAAACAGGTAATACTGCTTATGGCAGAAGAGGCTTGAAAGGGAGTTCCTTCTGGCCAGAGCAGTGGGACATGCTAAGCTATTCTCTGTTGACATGCTATGGAACAGAGGTCTGATAAACTGGGAAGTAAATAATGTTGCCTAGAACGTTGCTCGATGATCAGCTTGATTTCTGGTTTATTTTTTGGAATAGTGGATATTGGGCACCTCTTGGAGAAATCCCTTTTTTAATTCCCTTTTTCATATACGTTTGCTTATGCATGGAGGAAGCAGAACCGTCACGTTCTGGAATTAAACTCACTGTACTTGTTGAGCAGCATGTACTGCATGAAGATAAAGCTGTATAACAGTCTGCTAGGTTTTCAGATGCTCAAGCTAGCTTTGTTCTTAAGAAATCAATCAGAAATTATACCAAAAAATAGGATGAAAAAGACATTGTTGTATACAGACCCCTTTTTTTATGACCCTGGAGTATTTTCAGAAGAGAAAATGTGTACATAATTTTAAGCACATGTAAATCAAATTAATAAATTATTAAAGCATTTTACTTGTCATGTCTGTGTGGGCTAATCGTGATAGCTCATTATTTAAACATTATGTAATTGTATACCTTGTGTGCACAGCTGCAAATACTTTGCAGAAAGATTTATATTTCATTTTTCACAGCATACTATAAAAGAATATATTTTTGTGTGGTACCATAGATTAATAAAGATGTTTACTCATAACTTTAAAACTACCCTTAATTATACTCAAATATGAAATAGCTATAATATGTAAGATAACTAAAAAGCTGGAGAGTTGTAACTTCATTTATGTGTTACTACCAGTTTTAATGGAAAAAACTGTTATCAATTAAAAAAAGGTTAATCTTAAAGAGAACTGCCCCTTTGCAATGGAATCCCTTGCAGTGTTTACACTTCAAGGTCTGAAAGCGAAAGATGGTCAGATTTGGGTGGAGAGGCATCCCTTTACTGAAACTCTGAACTGTCTCTTTTGTGTTTCTTTCCATACATACGGTTTAGAAAGTGGATAGGTCAGTTATCACTGATATAATAATTGAAAACAGCTAACAGTTTGCAAGTGTAATCTCACAGTCCAGGAGAAATGCCAGCTAATTGCTAAACACTCGGACTTGTTTCACGTGCATTATACTCAGTTGTCTATACTATCCTCAGCAAGTACTGTCACTAGTTTCTCAGCTGCTTGGAAGTACCTGTACAAGTTACCTATTTGTGTTTCTTCCAGAATTACCTGAAAGATTCATGCAAAATGGATGTTTTCCTACTTAGAAAACCCCTGTAGTTTTACATTGGAGCTCCTTTCCAGTGATGTTATGAAAGAAGAGACTGGCAGTCTTGTGGGAAAGGGAGATAAATAAAATAAGTAACAGCCTTTACATTCTGCACAAATGTTGTTCTGTTGTCTTTTTAGAGTATGTGCTGTTATTTGCTTACATGGTTTTAAAACCAGAACATTCATCATTCTTCTGACTGATGATATATATTTTAAAGTACTTCCTGGCTTTGTGTTTCTACCAGTTGTATTGGGTAAATTGTTACATGTATTTTATTATTGCCTTAATTTTAAGACAGTACAGTTCTGGGATTTGATATCACACTTTATTCTTCGCAGCAAGCTCTGGTGAACTAATTGTATTTGTCCTAGCTCCTGGATTTCAGAGAAGCAGGTGAGTTAAAGTAGTGTTTAATGGTGTAGTGGAATGGAAATGACCGTCTGTGCATGGTGGTGCTATGTGTCTCATTGCAGGCCGTTTTTTAACTTATGGAATGATGCAAATATCTAAATAGTGGAAGAGAAACAATTTTGACATTAACTTATTTACCGTTGGTGGTTTCGGAGTCTCAAGTCAAAAGCAGCAGAACTATTCAGTCAAGATGGGATTGCTGTTGAATGGCTGGGTGTGGGTAGATTGTAAAGCACCCAGTTGTGTTTTTTCTAGTACTTTTTAAGGCTTTTCTGTTCCCTTGCTACAGTGCAGTAAACTAAAATTTCAGTGACTTGCTCTTAATTTCTCAAGTAAATTCATATAGAGTTTTGACTTTGGAGAACAATTTATGCTGTCTCAAGTGTGTCCTCAGAATTTTTTAATCATAGGATAGATATCTAGCCTTACAGTATTTTAAAGTACGGTTTCGTTTTCCATTTTGATTTAGCATTGTCCGTTAGATTTTCACTGCATATAATTGATGTATAATAGCAATTTGAAGGGTACTTAGTGAAAATCCTTTTATAAATCACCTGAAGATGTAACCTAATCAAATCTCTCTGATTATAACTTAAAATTATTATTTTGTCCTTGTCTTCTTTGAAATGTCACTTGCCCTTCAACAGAGATGGCCATGGTGGTGTTTACATCTTTTCCCTTACCTAAATTCTGCAGTGTTGTTCTTACCTGTTTTTTTTTCATTTTTGCTGTGCTGGTTTTGGCTGGGAGAGAGTTGGTTTTCTTCCAAGAAGTCTTCAGGATAGCTTCAGGAATGCCTTACGGGGAGTATCCTTGGGATTTCTGTGGGAGTTTGATACTTCTCTCCTATATTCTGTTTTCTCTTTTCACCTCACTAGATCTCTGTTTAATCTCACCTATAAATCAAAATGGAACTCCCTGGAATTCATGAGAAGCAAGCATACTTTTTAGTAAGTCTTACCTGCTTTTGCTACAGCAGATGTTGATCTATGCTGGCTCAGTCTTTGAGGGGAGATTTTCACTTGGATCTGTTTTCCTTGCTGAGAGTTGTGTCTGAATTCCCAAAGTTTCTAATCTGTTTTTTTAATGCTGGTATCTTTATGGGGTACCTGTACATACAGATGTGTATTGACCTGTTAGTTATAGAACGGCAGTTTATCTTGCTATGTGTAATTGAAATGACTCTTCATACTAGACAACCTTAAAGATGAATGTTCAGTCTTATTTTAGAGAATCAACAACATGAGCTCTTGAGAGGATAAGCAAGGCAACAGAGATAATTTTTGGAGACTGTCTGGCAGCCATGTATTTTTTGTAGTTTTTGCTCAAGGCTTTTAGTGTGTATTTCAGGCATAAAAATGAGCAAAACTGCAACAGCCTATATTGTGGGTGCCTTTTCTTTGAAAAGGACTTTGAATATACTTTGGAAGCTGATGAGCCCCGTTTTTCTGTCTTCATCAAGTTAGCCAGGGCAACAATACTATGACCTATACCTCTTTTTCTTTCCCCCATTGCTTATGATGTCCCTCTGCTTCTTCTGATACAAGTTTTCACGTACTTTATTTAAGTATTCAATTTAATGCAAACATGGTTGTTCCATTCTAGCCAAGGAATTAGCAATGTTCTCCTTCGACATTTTAACAGTTACTTTGGTAATTTGTACTTTTAACTGCCCTTTCTGCCTGTTGATCCCATTTTTAAGATGCATAGAATTTTTGAAATGATAGATCAAAGAAATACCCTCACAGCCTTCTCCGAAGTTTACACATCTTGGGCTTGCTTTAGCTTTTCATGATCAGAAAACATACTTTAATGTAGATAGAAGAGTTTGTATTCAAGCCCTTGACCAAAAGTACTGGTTTGTAACATTTGTGTGCTGTAGAGAGTCACTGTTTGCAAATAGTTAAATCTCTTTTTACTTTTCAAACTTGTGTCTTATGTCCTTTTGTCTTCTTCACACATCCCACTGTGAATCTCCAGCCATCAGTTTATATTCTACTTGGTAAAAATGAAGCTATTAATTTTGCCCTGCTGTTACCCTCTTTCTCGTTCCCTAAAGATGGGAAGGATGACTGTACCATCTGGCACGTAAACTTCACTTTGGGCCTTTCTCTAAATGTTTGTGTTTGATGTGTGGCCAAATCTTGCAGACTCCTTCTTTGAGACCTTTGTTAGATATGTCCTATCATAGCCATTACCACAGTTAAAATGTTCTCATTTTGTATCTTAATTTCAATAATTCCTTTTTCTTGGCCATTGCTGTGTTATCTAGTCATTTAGAATATTCTTCAGGATCATTTTCCTGGTTTATAAAATCAAACTGTATTTATGTATCTTATTCACTTTCTTTCTATCCAAAACTTATTTGTCTTTGCCTTTAAACTTTTCATGACTTAAGTGCATTCACGTATCATCCTTCATCCCAAGATACCTATTCCTGCTGTTAATTGGCTCATCATATGAGTCCACACTGGCCAGCTGTTAGTTTTCTTTCTATAAAGTCTTTGCATTCCTTATAAACATCTTTTTTAGAAAATCATTTTTCTCCTCCAAAGCTTTCCTTAAAGTCTTTTTGCTGTGATGTCTAAATAAAAGCTGGACAAGACTTATCTCCCAGTGTGCTAAGAGTTCTGCCTGTTGAGCTGACCAATGTCAGATGTTAAATAAAAAGGGCTGGAGTGTAACTATTCACTGTCTTTAGCTGATATTCAGTAACTCTGTGATTATGCCCTTGGCCTCTGGGCAATGCAAAGGAATTGGACTTAGGATCATTGCCCTTCATTGACTTCAAACTGCGGTTTTGGGTAGTTAAATATTTGTTAACACTTGAAACTCTTTTCTTGTACTAAAACTGTGCCCTTTTTCACCAAGAGGTAATGTAACATGAATTAACCTGGCATTTTCTGTGGGCTCTGAGTGTGCACGTGGACAGTCACCTGGTAGTTCCCTGGCATGACAGTGACTGTACAGTTCAGAGCAGACAGCCTGAAATTCAGAAGGCAGAAAGTGAAATACTTGTGACTGAGGAGAAGGACTAAGAAGTACACAAAGTTTGGAAACATAATTACACCTTGATTTTTCGCTTTTAGTCTGTTTGTTTCTATGATCTTGTGTGCTTTAATTCCTCTGCTGTAGTAAAGTATATACTCCACTGACCACATATTATTATTGATGTTTCTTCATAGAAAATAAAAGGCATTTGAGGATATGATTTCCAATATGTCAGTGGCATTTTCTTCCTGGAAATTCATCAGCCTTTTAGCCAGTTGTTTTCTTTGTACACTCTCTCTTCTTTCCTTCCTGGGAAAGAGAGTTTGAGAGAGATTGTAACTAGTGGACTTGTCTTTATGTATTTATGTAAGCATGTCATGGTATTTTAAAGGAATATAGTGTAAATGCTGTGTACCTATCTATTTATTTATTTTTATCGTAATTGTGTGTAGGATTTTGGAGTTCAGGTATGGTCAGAGAAATACAATGAGAGAAATCTGGATGTAGCGTAAAAGTTCCTGTAAAAGCTCATAAAATGAAAATAAAGAAAATAATGTTTTTATTTTTCCCAAAAGAGTAGTATCACTGTTCTGTTTTGCAGGTTGCACTTAAAGCTAATATGTGAAGCATAAAAAGAATAGTTAATAATGAAATGTTTTAGGCAGTATTCTGTATTTTATTCTTAAAGACATTTCAAAAGAGTCTATATTTTATCTTGGTAGGTATTTTTCAGAGAAAACAATTAAATGCACGAGTTTTTAACAGAATTGTTATTGACTTTGGGTTTTATTTTAGTAAATGTATTTGTTCTTCCCTTTTTTAATGAAACTTTATTGTATAGTGGATGTTTAGTATTATGGAAAAACTATACTAGAAACATTAGTGTTAATAGCTGAGTATTTTAGTCCTTCACAAATTAATGCCTGTGGTAACTGGATGATTTTAGGCCCGTTCTTACAAACAAGGCCTTACTGATGTGCAAGGAACAGTAATATGTGTCAAAAACTCCACATTAACCAAGGTAAGCAGTATAAATGGGGTGTAGGAATCCCCTGTTAGACGAAAAATCTCCAAGAGAAAATCTCCAGAGCCTACAAATTAAAAACCTCCAATATAATTTAAAAATAAAGCCTTTTATGTAGTAGGAGAGCATTTTTTCAGCTGATAATCAAATGACACTATTATACAGGCTTACTAGATTTGCAAATTTACAAGTTTTTACAAGTCAGTTGGGTCCCTTCCTCAGGAAATCAGTTGAAGTTTTTTTTCCTGTATTGACTCAAAGAGCCTGGTTGTCCTTAAATCCTTCTGAATATATTTGCCTTATAATTTGACTGCATTGAGTCAACACCCTCATAGGAACCGTAATGCAATAAAAAAAAGAGAAACTGTTCAATATAGTTTCCAATTACCTTAGGATCAGATTGGAGAGACTGGAATGTACACAATAAAACCTGCACAAGACTTGAGTTTTGTGAGATTTTGGAAGCAACCAGTGCTTTTCAAAATAAAATACCATTTGAAAGCTTTACTCTGCTTCCAATGGTTGTAAAGTGATAAAAATGAAAATATGTGTGTGTCTTGAAATGTGCATTTTACTTTTAAAAACTTTCTGAACCACACCTTTGTGGAATTGAAAGCCTCATATATAAGTAACTAAGCATCACTGCTCTTACTCAGTCAATTTTTTTATTATAGTGAATGCTTTTGCTTTCCCATGTTCTGCAGTAAAATTCTTTATAACTTGCTTACATTTTTACTTAGGAAAAATATGTCGATTCAGATGTGCTTGGTGAATTTATTTTGTAAAAGTCTTTAGGTTACACTGGAATCCCCAATATGCATCTTGCTTGCAAACAGAATATAGAATATTAGTTCTGTCTTGTTTTTGTATGTAGCTGGCAGGAGAGTTATTAGAAAGTATTTGAGTTTATCCAGAAATAAATGTGTACTTTGAGATACAAATTTGTTGCATAAGACCATAAAATTTTAATTGTGGTTTCATTTTAGTTTTACAAATAAAATTAGTCTGATGTAATTCATTGCTTTTATTTTAGCAAATGGTTGTAGAGAGAAAGAAACTTGCATTTGCATACAGCTGTAAAGGAAAATATCACATCTGATGTGTTTCCAGTGAATAATTTCTAAGATGGGTAACAAAATGGGCTCCAGTGTAATAATTTTTCATTTCTTCAACTTATTTTTAGTTGACTTGGAGCATATGCGCACAGTGAAAGCTGACAAGCACCAGCGATTTTGTCAGGAAAACAATTTCAGTAGCCATTTTGTGTCAGCCAAGACAGGAGATTCTGTAAGTAAGAAAAGAAAAAACTTGTAGATGTCTGTGTTTTTTTTCAAGATGCAGTAGTTTTATTATACTTCACATAACAAACCGTTGAGAACTTGGGGTACTGCAGGCCCTTTTTTGCCTCCCTTAGTTGCATGAAAAGTAGATCTTTGTATGAGTGCATATTATTGTTATTAAATGACAGTGGTTTCTCATCTGATTTTCAGTTTGAGGTACAGATTTTAATGGAAACGGTGTGGCTTATACATCAGCGTGAGAACTGAGACCAGCTAAATCTCTGTTTGCTGTCAGCCTGTAGTTAAATATTTATTTCTTCATTCCAGGTGGAGTCCCATCTATAGACCATCAATATAGAAATTTCCAACAATTGGTAAAAAATGTGACAAGACCCTGTTGCAATAAAAGTTTTTCATATGAGTCCTGAGCCATGAGAGACATTCCCTCTGCAGGTCCATTGAAATTTGAACATTCTGGCATTTGTAGCAGATGCTTTGCAGAATACATTTTTGAACAATCTTTTGACTCTGAGCTAACTGGGTTATTTGTTTTAGTTGGAAGTGCATGAAAGAAAAGGTTCTTTTTCAGTTGACACTATCAGTCAAATTAAATCGTATTGTATTGTTTTGCTTGATTTCTGTCACATGCCTAATGAGTTTGTCATTGCCATAAAACAGTCTTGTATCTGTCTCCTTAATATTACTGTTGACAAGAAAGTTTACTTTATTTTTATGTTATTGAACAGTAAGACCGTGTTCAAGTACATGGAAATATAGTCCACAAATGGAACTGCTTGTTAAGGTCTTTGATGAAACTTGTGCATTGAACTGCCAAATTTTTTGAGATAATAGTTTTTTTCTGTGAAGTCTAACAATACTGCTGTTACAAGTGCAGTGAGTCCTGATTCTCTCTATAGTTTGTGTTAAATCTTTGGCATATTTTTTTGTTTAAAGTGTGGGAATACAGGCTTTTTATGTTAGAAACAGAAGAAAAAAATCATAATACTGTACCTAATAAAATGTGCATCTGATAATATGTATTATTTTCTCAAGGAGACCACCAAAATCAGTTCATTTTATAATTGATACATTTTTCATTGCTAATTATGACAGAATCTTTATTGCAGCTTTTTAGTTAAGTCATTAATTACATCAGCATTCCACTATATATACGGATTTTACTTTTCATTGCTTACTGTTTAAAAACAAAAGTAAATCTGAATATACCTAGAAAACATTAACAGGAAATCTCTGCCTAAATATCTCCTAACAAAAGAAGTAGTTTCAGTAGTTCATTTTTAGTTTTGATATAAATTTGAATTAGCCCTTTCACTGTTGCTGCACACTGATCTTTCACAATCTTCATGTACTTTGGTAGTTGTGCAGGAAAGATGGAGTGTTTATCCTAGACAGTGATTTAAGAAGAGGGCATCCATTGCTACTGTGAATATAGACTAGAGGAGTCTTACTCAGTTAAATGATTTGTTTTGTTTACATCAGATCTTTTCAACAGACTTGTTTGCAAAAGGTGATTTTGTGTACATAGAAAATTCTGAAAGTCTCCTCAGGGGAGAAAAATTTTCATGGAAGATCTATTATAACTAACAGTGTTGCTGTCCATCAAATCACATAACTGAAGCATTGCACTTGTGCTTGATGTTTTTTGCACAGTGTCCTCAGGACAGGTGATGTAGCTCAGAGCACCTGAGAGCTTGATGTGGGTTAAACTAGGTTTCTGGGCCTCAGAATCTCTGTTCAGTATGTCCTTTCTTGTTATATAGATGTTGGTAGAACAGACCAGTACTAGACCAAGGAATTGAGAGAAAGAGAAATTGTTTTGGAAGCTACCACATTTCGTTGGTTGTGCCACTAATTTATTTCTGATTTCCATCTCAAGTATAAGAAGAGATTGTGTAAATAGTATTTTTCTGAATTTTCACTGCAAATGACTGAGAGCGTATACATAGATCTTGTTTTTTGGGGGTGGCAGCTGCATGATGAAAACCAATGTTTGTTAGTAATTTAGATTGTGAGCTCAGATGAACAGCCCTGCAGATAAAATATAACGTGTAGCCTGGCAATGCAGTGCTCAGCAGCAGTGCACACTTAATCTGCTCCTCTTGAACATCTGTCATGTTCTTTAATCACATTTAAAATGCGGTTTTACCTAAACAGTAAGATAAGTGGACTGTCTTGAGATGAATTAAAGGAATTATTTAAGACAGCATTGCCACCCAGTATTATGTTTCAAACCATGTCCAAAGTCTAACTCTGCCAGGCTGCTGCTGCAGGCTGTACAGCATCTTGCTTGTTCCTAGATACTTCTATTCAGTATATGTTTTGTAAGATTCTTCAGAACTCTTTCATATTGCTATTTTTTGAACACGTGTAGCAGAGATTTTGATTATGTCAATGCACAGTTCTGTTGTTCTCAGTTTCAGAAATCTACATCTCTTATTTCACAGTAAAGTGATAATATATTTTTGTGCTAAACATTAGTGAATACCCTTATTCATATTTTATAGCACCGAGAATAGTATTTGAGAGGTGGGTTGTGTAAAAGCTTGTTTAAACTTAGGTCTCTGGAGGCAGAGTAGAAGTGTTGCTTAACAATCCAGCATACTGTTCATTCCTTGTACCATTGTTGAGTCATTTTCTCAAATTTTTAAACAAAATTGAAAGTACCAGATGAGGTTATTTTCAGATCTGTTTTGCACAGGTCATAATTTTGTGTATCACTGTTTACAGTTCAAGAATAGTTTGATATATTTGAAAGAACCTCAAGGATGTCTGTTTTTAATCATTTGAATGCAATTTATTTTTTTTCCATAGGTCTTCCTGTGTTTTCAGAGAATTGCTGCTGACATACTCGGCATCAAATTAAACAAAGCAGAATTGGAACAATCACAGGTGATTTTCCATAAATACATGGGCGTTTTTGGTATTTTATTTAGTATAAAAAGTGATCACATTGCAGATTTATAATTGTTCTTTAAATTATTCTTCATTTATTTTTCTGAAGATAATTATTTAATTTCACAACAGCTTTTAAAAAATATAATAATTCCTTATTTATTCATCATGATCAACTCTCTGAAACAAGAAAAACCATGTTCAAAAATGATGAAAAAACTTTAGTTCTAAGGATGTTTGTTTAAAATTGCACTTGAGTTTAGAAATTAAATATGTATGCTTATACAGGTTGCAAGGAGGATATTCATGATGGTATATGCGTGGGTTTAAACGGAAAAATTTTTCTACAACCTAGTTTTCAGAAACCTCAAAAAAAAAGATTATACTACTGAGGCAACCCTGTGTAATGAAATTTGAGATTACAATTATTTAAATTTACTTAGTGAACCCAAATGTTGCTACTCTAGTGGTGTAATATCCTGGAACTGCTTTTCACTACCAGTGTTGAACAAGTACCACAAAATAAGTCAATGAATTTATTTAAAATAAATGGCAAAACATTTCTTATGTACAGCTTGGTCTCCTGCTTTTTGAAATATACAATAAATATGTAATTTCTGAAAGTGCTTTGCCACAGCAGTGTTTGCAATCTGTGTTGAAGTGGTTAACTAGAAAACTGTATTGCAAACAGTAAAATTGTAAAATGTACTTACAGAGCATACTTAACAAGCAGAGTAGTTTCAAAAAGCTGTAATTTATAGGCAGAGAAATACTAAGTATGTCTTTTCAATGTTCTTTTACTACTGTGGTACCATCCATCTATTATTCTGAGCTATGTGATTATTTGCCTATAAATAATTGAGCCCATAGAGTTCTTCAATTTTTCTTTGGTTGTTTAGCTAGCACTGGAATATCAGTCCTAGGCCTCTCTGTGCTGTCAGTGGTGTTCCATAACTCAGGTGTAAGACTGTAGAAAGGTGTGCAAATACCTTAAATTTAAAAGAGACTGATAATAGGGTTATATGGAAAATTGTATCAATCTAAAGAAAGTGTCGGTTTTTAGGTTGTTTTTAAAGTAAGAACCTCCACATAGCCCCAGCTCAAGAGTACGTAAGTTTCTGTGTCAAATTGATATCAGATTTAAGTAGGCTTCCTTAAAATTTTAAGCATTGAATACTTTAGCTACTGGGCTATAAAATTAGGTCGGTGGATAGATGGATGCTAGATAAATGCTCTAAAGAATCCAATAAAAATAATACAATAGTAATGGGACTCATCCCTAAAGTATACAAGTGTTGGCTTGGATTTAATCTTTAAATAAGGAGTAAAAGTTATTGTAGTTTTTACAAGTGTAAAAACTTGTTTACACACTGCATTATATATTTGAGTTTTCTGTATTTTGTGTAATGTGAGATTTCCTCATTTTGAAAACTGAGAAGGTTATTGCTTGAATCCGTTTGTCAGAGAACATCAGATATGTTCATTCCATCTAGGTGGTAACAAAGTATACGATTAAATACTGAGCTTGTGTAAAATGCCAATAGTCAAATGCTATATGTGTGGGGGTTTTTTTATTGTCTAGTGTTGAGAATATGCTTTAAAATTATTTCTAGCACTCGATTTTATGCCTGAAGATCTTATTTTTTGTGTTTAGAGTCAGTTACAACTGTCACAGTCTAGGAAGATCTTAGCTGTGACTCATAGATGGATAGAAATAAGTAATAGGAATCCCAAACACATTATTTTAACTTGCATGAATTTGTGGCATTTGGCTCATGACTTTTGAGCTTTGATGACTGGCAGAACTGCAGAAGCTTTTGTGAAAAGTATTTGAGGTTCTCAGTTGCCTTCAAATTAGCAGCACAGCTTCTGTTAATTAACTGCAAGAGCAAGCCTTAGAAATTGAGTTATATTTACTCTGTGTTGTTCTAGAAAACAGCTGCATCAGTTTAAGATATTCATGCAGCCCAAGGTATTTGCTACTGCCCTTTTGTTGGAATGTGTTGCTCCCACATCAGAATCAGAAAATGGAAGGTGATCGTGTGCTTTGGCCACATCAGGGTGAAGTTGAGCAGCTTAGTTTAAACTGCTGCTGAAAGTTTTAAAGAGAAGCTGCCAGACTTTGTGCTGAAGTGGATGAGGTGCAAGTACATGTTACATTCCACCAGCTCTCCTTTGGCAGCAATGATGTCCAGCAGAGGAATAGGACAGACATTTGGGGGTGGTAAGTTTTTAAACTATCTCAGCTAGAGCTACTAAACCTTGTCTGTTAACATGCTGAGATGACTGTTAATCAAATCTTTATTTGGACAAAACTGTGGTGAAACAAAGAACTAGATTACTCTTCATGCATGACTGGAAAGTAGAGCATGTTTTTTGAAATGTAACAGTTCCAAAATAAGAAAATTGCCAATTCTGACTTATTTTCAGTCCTCAAAATACTCTCCCTTTTAAATTGCAAGGGTCTGATGAAATTTGAGGAAATAGCTCCTTTACTAATCAAATGTTTTTCTTTCTGTATTTTCTACTTTCTACTGTAGTGTAAAAGCTGCATGGGGTACAGCTTTGTTCCTTGGCATTGGCAAGAGCTAGCATTTTTGTAAGTGATGTGTAGTTTTCTCTCTAACTAAATGCCAGTTCAGCAGACCAGTGTGTGCACGCCAGCTTTGTACAATAAAATGTTTGGCAGATAAGTCAGATCTGGAATAGAGAGCACCTGGACCAAGAAAGATCATTTCTCTTTATTGACAGTGATTTGAACCGTGGCAATGATACGCTTGACATAGACTCTGATGCAAAGAGGCCCAAGTTTTTAATTACCATGAACTTAATAAAAGAAATGTTGCAATGATATTTTTTTACTCTTATTTGGATGAAATTCCATTAGAAAATCAAAGTCATTTATGATTGTCAGTTTTTTGCTACAGGGTACCTAAGCATAGGTCACTAACCTGCCTGTGTTTACAGGATGGGATTTAGACCAATGTTTGAGGAACAATTAATTGCCTACTGATTGCAAGACTTTTTTTCTTTTTTTTTGCCCCTCAGCTCTAGTCAAAAGATTGGTATGAAGAAACTAGGTCCTGTGAGGTCAGATAACACTGTTTAATGCTAAAACTCCTACTACTGCCCTACATGGGATTTGGCAACCTTTCTCTTGATAACATCAGGCCAGGAGTCCAGTAAATCACGAGTGTTGTCCACTAGATAAGATAATATGAATGTGATCAATTAAACTCAAGAAGAGTACTTCAGCAGTTAATAAATCCAGGTCTTTTACCAGCCTATTCAATTATTGTTGCTTGTTTGACATATAGGTTTTATTTACAGAGGTAATCTTTAACATATAGTATTTGTATATTCCTAATCCAGTTAACATATTGTTTCCTTTAAAATTATAGAATTTAATTCTTTATTAATTCTTTTTAACCTTGAAAATGCATTGTAGGAAAGTTGAAGTATTTAAGAAAAAAATATTAAACTGGTTTACAATATCTTTCATAGCAGACTTACCTCCTCTGCTGCTTCTTTGCTGAAATTGTTCCATGAATTTTACTTCCTTCGCATGAACCCTCTATCGACCCTTTATTAATAATGAGAACCTTGTATCCCTTACCTGTATTAATAATGAGAAAGCTTCTAACAGTTTTGTTTGTTTGTCTTTAAGGGGAAATATGGGAACCTTTTATTTTTAAATGAAGCAAAGAAAAATCAAAACTTGCAGCATTTTGATGTGAGGTTGTTAATTTGGTCACTGCTTTTGGATTATATATTTAGGTATAATGTGATAGTTATGTAATGGAAAAGATGCATGTGTACATCTAATGCACTTGTTACAGGCTGATAATATAGTATTTAATATTTAAGTATCTTTGACTTAAAGGAGGAATAGGCCATTGTCATCTTTTCTTCCACTGAATTCCCTGCCTTTTTATTCTGTCCCTTCTCTAGCTTTAATACACTTTTGCTGATTGCATGTATGAGCCTTTCACTTTGGTGCTTTGAAAAGGCATGTCCTGGAAGAAGCTCGAGAAGCAGCCCTGGTGCTGAGAGTGCTGCTTTCAGCCAGACATGTTGCTTTTATATCAGCTTGAGGCCTGAAAATGCACTTTCATTTTGCTTCTGCATAATCTTATGCTATCCATTCATTCTTTTCAACTACTGATTAATCTCTCCATTGTTTTCCTTCTCTTTTCTTTTTACATTCTTCTCCTTGCCCTCTATCCATCATGTTGATACATGGTTAACAGCATGTTGTCAGGGCAGAACTAGTGAAATATCCTGAAGAAGATAACCAACATCACACTTCCAACTGCCAGAGCAAAGTCTGCTCAATGCAGTAGTTCAGGTATTGATGGAAAACTTGGTTTGTTTCTTTTTTATAAGCTGCATTGCTTTTACGTGAGGTAACAACTGTTAAAGTAAGTTCTATTGTAAGATTGTGTTTTGTATGTGTAAGCACTTGTAATACTCAACATATTATTTTGGAACTCTGTGTACAATTAATTACATAGTGTTTCTAATAATCAGATAGTTTGTAGAAACTTTGAAATGCTTCATGTATTCAGTGCTGTACATTCAAAATATTATATAGCTGTCTCAGATGGAAGTGGATGCAGAATTGTACATTTCCGTCTCCTCTTGTAGGAGAGAGCATCAGTCTTATGAAATGCTTTCTAAGTAGAATGGGTAATATCTGTTAGATCTGTATTGGAGAATAAATATAGTATACTTTTTATGTTAATGTAATCTTTAGCCAGTATGCCTATCAAAGCTTTTTAAAAATATGGCTGTATTTAAAATTTCCTTTGAATTCTGTCCATTTTCCAATGAAATGCTTTCGTTTCGTAAAAACGAAAAGACAAACTTGGGTACAATTTCCAGTTACAATTTAGGCAGCTATTCTTAAAGAATGAATGGCACAACTTTTGCAAATAAATTTTGTTTTAGTACTCTCATACCGAACAATTTTCATGGAAGTAGAACTGTATTCACTGCTTTAGCAAAAAAGTTGTATTCCTTTTGTAGTGTTGTGAAAACCTACCAAGGCGCTTGCTTCTCCTTAGTATGAATAAACTGAAAATTACGAGAATTAGCACCTGATAAGGCTTCCTGTAAGGTAGTGAAAAAAAAATTGGTTGGTTTGTTATTTTTCCCTTCATATTTCAGTAAAAATATGTTGAGTGCTTTGCTAGCATGAAGGTTGTATTTTCTGATTGTTACTGTGTTTTCTTTTATAACAGAGGGTGGTGAAGGCAGATATTGTCAACTACAGTCAGGAACCTGTGACAAGAACCGTTAATCCTCCCAGAAGCTCAATGTGTGCGGTTCAGTGACCACGCTGTTCTTCTCTGGTTTGATACCTTTGCAGTCCTTCTGCCTTGACACAGGCTCTGGGATTAGCAGGAACTTTGTTTTAACTGGGACCAGCGTAACAATGCAATTAGAGGTTTCAGAAACATGTTGCACCATTGTCCATTAAGAAGCAGCAGGCAGTTTTTTGACTGGCTGAAATTCAAATATGTGTGAGACCAGACATTTGAAAAAATAAGGTCTATATTCTTTTAAATTATATTTAAATAATACTGTATAACTGTGTTTATGTTTTCTCCTGTCTATTTGACTGATACCAGAATAAAAATGGATGAGGAAGCCCTGCATTCAAAATGCTTTTAAAGACATCACCGTGGAAGGGTATTTTGCCAAAGCATTTTAAAATTTTTTTTCTTCCGTTATTTGAACTAACACTCAGCAAAATGTTACTTGGAAAAGCTGTTGCTGGAATAATTTTAAACACATAATATATTTTATCTAGGGATAATTTTGAAAGTGTTCCATTAATATATATAGTTAGCACAAAATGTATAAATTGTATCCAGTGAGAAACAGTGCTTGAAATAAAGCTGTTATTATAAAATAGCTTTTCTGAAGTCTCAAGTTGCCTCCATGGATGCTCTGAAAAATGCTAGTATTTTTGTGTATTTTTATTACCACATCAGCATCACTTCTTGCAGTAATAGATAGGCTAATGTGGCTTTATGAATATGGATGAATCTCAGTCAACAGTTTGGTCTGTAAATGATGAGTGATATATTCAACATGCATTAGAAACTGCTGATAGATCAATTAGCATCAGTTACTTTAAATAACTAACAGAATGACTTTTGGCCTGGTACTCTTTTCTTTCTAGTTGAGAGTAAATGACAAATAAAAGCTGTCTGCTCTGTGATCTTCACACTTCTCCCCTGTTCGTTTTCTAGCAGTGCACACAGTTCGTTTTCTAGCAGTGCACACAGTTCTCTGCTGGCACATTTGAAACAGAAAGCTAAGGAAAGAAAAAAAATTAAGCTGTCTCAGCTCCAAACTAGAAAACTTTTCCTGTTTAAACTCCAGAATGTGCTTTCTTATCACTATGAGGAAGCATTTGGAGATTCAGAAAGTAATGAGGTTCTGAAAGAAGCTTGTATATCACAAGTGAAAATTATGAGGTTCTTCAAGTGAATGTTACTATTAAACTGTTCAAGCAAGTGCTTACTAGTTGGAACAACTAAACAATTAGTAGTTTAATAAAGTAGCTAAACTGTTTTAACTATATTACAAAAAGATTGCAGATGGCAAAAAGTCCTATTTGTTAGCTTAACACGTGATTTTATAATTCTGTTTTACGAGTTAGTGTGTAATGTTTAGCATTCAGGTATGGGAAATTTTACGAAAGAAGCCTAGATATTGAGAAAATTATTCTACACTAAGGTAGGTGTGATTTGCAGTAAATTATTTATTCTAGGATTACAGTCTGTATTCTTGGTCCTTCCCGTGGAGTTTGTGTCCCACTTTCTTTACTGTATAGTTAACTGCAGCTGTAAGGGGAAATCTCTTCCACTACCACCAGATGAGAACTTCTCTTCGAAGAGTTTTTGTGAAGTAGTTATTCAGTGCACAAGTTTATGGCCTCCAAGGCAGGTGGAAAGTTTTTTTAAACCCTTAGATTTCTTGGTGTGTTTGCAGCCTGAACTCTGCTTGTATGTTCAAATATTGACAAGAACTGCCCCCTCTGAGGAGCTGAGCACCACGTGGCTCAGGCAGATGGCTGCAGCCATCTTTCTCTAGTCCATGTGTGTCAGCTTCATAGTCCTGCTTCCCAAGTAATATGTAGCATGGTCTTAAAGACCCAACAGTGCTTTTCTTTTAAAAACTTCTGTAGTTTTACTTTTCAAAAGAAAATGCTTTTTCATTACTCAATATGCAGAGCCCATTACTACCTTGAATAACAAAAAATTTTTGCTTTTACATTTTGAGTATCCTGCAGTACGAAAGATGTTACATGTGTCCCAGTCCAAGCTGTTTTACAGATGGATTTTATGTCTTGGTGTCATCACAATTTTTTATTCTTGGTGCCTATTTTTGTAGCTGTCTTTGACTTGTACATGCTTTTGTATTGTATTCCTATTGATCTTTTCACCAACTGCTATGTTAAAGGCCTACCTCCTCTGAAGATATTGTTGTTTATGTTTCCAAACTGCCCTCATTCTTCCTCCCTAATGTGCGAGTGTATTATTTACGCTAACCTGGAATCTCCTCTCCCGTGCCCTCACCCCCTCCTTTTGCTGCCCCTCTTAACCTCCTCAGCTTTTTGTATTGTATACGGACTTCCACTCTCTGTGCTTTTCCCTACCCTTCCTGCCCCATTGAGATCCATTACCTGTCCACCTTTTAATCCTTACAAATGAGCTTTGCTCTTTTTGCTCAGCCTTGGGGACCCCACCTTGAGCCTTCGGATTCCAGCTGCAGTCTAAATCCTTGGCTGTGGTAGCTGCCTTTGAAGTGCTGCAGCAGCTGTGGTTGAAGATTCAGCAGTGCCGTTGCTGGTGCTGCAGTACAAGTTTTTCCAGGCGGAGCAGAAAGGTCAGAGATGATTCTGGAGGATTAAGCAGTATGGAGAGAGGGAGTAGAAAGCGTTCTGCAGGGAAGGCAAGGACTCTGGGGACTGGAGGGATGGACACAAATCTAGTTAGAGAGGTGTGTAAGGGAAGGCAAGCGAGCCACTGCTCTGGGTCCAGTTGCCTTCTGTAAGTAATGTCCTATCACTACTGATTCATGTGATTCATATGTGGTAGAGTTGAATTGTGCCATATTAATGCGCTTAAAAGTTTTTTCCGAGGTGAGAACTAGTTGAAGGCAATTCAGCAAACAGTAATGAAGTAAAAAATGCAGTGCTCTCCAAAAATGAGGCGACATATGCTTAATGTCCACTGACATGGGGAGTGGGCTGGGACAAGTGAAGCATGTTTTTTCCTGAAGCTGAGGCCAGATGAAGGGAAGAAACATGTTCAGGCCCTGATCTTACACAGATGCACACTGGTGAAGTGATCTGCCTGCTCAGAGCTGTTGTAACTAATCATTTCAGTAACAGCTCTGCAGTTAAAGATTGTTGCTAAGTTCAGCTCCTTGCTAAGGTCAGTGTCTGTTATGTGGTGGGTACCAGTAGGTACATTGTGTCTGGCTGCATGGTAGAATATCAATGCTTTTAAAACACAGACCTGAAGCATTATTAGATGCATGCAGCTTCTTGTCTTTTGTGGTTCTAAAGTTTGGTGGAGTCAAATTGAATCTGTTTCACAAACAACAGCGTGAAGGTATTTTCCCTTACAAGCAGATGCTGTGAGTGCCAGAACCTGTGATGAGTTCCTGATCTCTCTGAATACATTGTTCTTTTGACAGTTCATAGAAGTCATAAAAACACGTGAACCTGCTTTTTAACCAAAATAACTTTTTTTTTTAAAGTTTTAGACACATACAAAATCACTGGGAAATTATGTGAAATGTGCTCTTTTGAGGAATTTGAAAATTGTCAGTGCTATCTATCTGCATCATTAGGCATCTGAAAACTCCCTTTTCTTTAAATTGCTGCTTGATTTTCACTGGAAGAAAAGGGCTTTTGAATCAGGCAGCTTCTTCTAAATGCAGAGCTAATTTGCTTGTCAGCAAGTGCACTGATAATGAGCCTGATAGCCAAAATTTTATAGTAATTTTGTAAAGAAAAATATCATAGTAATATTTGAAGTTGGTTATTCTGCTTTTTTGGGAGAATGGCAATTTAGATAAATTGCAATTGTATTTTTCCTTTTTATAGTTATTTTATGTCAGGAATATGGTTGCTTTTTCACAAAAGTTTATGATCTCTGTTTCATGATCTTGACATTTTTACAAAGTCGTAGTAGAGAGTACTGTTTAGAAGGTAAACATTGGTATATCTAACTTGAACTGTACTGTGCGGTTAATGTTTTGACAGAAGATTAAAGTGCTGTTCTGTAACATAACTAACAAGTTTGTAATAATGGGAAATTTTCTGCAGGGGAATTTTTCCTATTTGGAATACTTGCATGCATTTCTGATGTAGCTTAACAGTTTGTATGAGGGGCCCGATAGATGTATTTAAAGCAGCATTGACTTTTATAGAAGTTATATTTACAAAGCTGGCATGATTAACTACTTTTCTTTCTGGAATTTGCACTTTATTTCCCAAGCAAAGATGTTATTCTACAATGCTGTATTCTTTTCTTTCTCAGTTCAAATACTACTGCTTAACATATAATCTGATTTCTTTAGGCTGTCTTTATTTAAAACCAACTCATAACCACTTAAAATGTCAAAATAGCTGAATGTTGCTGAAAAGAAAAAGCCAAAATTAATCCATGTTTGCATAGGGGTAATGGCATACATATGAGATTAAAACTCCAGTCCAGATAATTATCCATAGGAAGCAAATTTATACTCTGATTTCAGATGCTATGAATAGAATGTGATTAGAATTTAATGTGCTGCAGTTTTATTTGCAAAATACACAGGTCCTGTATAAAACCTCTTTTTATAAAGTACTCTCTAGAAGCCTTGGGGATCCCTGTTTAACTTGCAAATGCCGAAGTTTGATCTTCCCCAAATAGAAGATAGTGAAGCTCCTGAGTTCCATGAACTGATTTCTATTTTCAGCTTCCCATAGAGAGCTGACTGTTCAGCCAATTTAAACTCTTTTTTTTCTACTCCACTTCATCTTCATTCATTTTGGCACCATTTTGAACTGGAAAACTTCCAGTTAGCTAATTGGCCATTTGCCTTGTTTTATGTGGGGGTGATGTCAAGTGCTGAAATAACCGATTGACTGAAAGCAATCTTGTTTCAAAGGCTGGTCAGAACCAAACCTCAGAAGGTACCAATTTCAGGTTTGTTTTGTATTTAACTGCTACACAGCAGTCGTTATCCTAGTGGACAAACCTCGGAGAAGAATATAGATTTGAGGTCAAGAGCTTGTGTTTGCTCAGATACCACATTTAGAGCGCTGAATTCTGGAGGAAGTAGGAATCCAGATCTTTTTTTAATATCACTTTCAAGACTTCCTCTACTTTTACTCTGTAATGTCATACTAGCAATCAATGTTTTTAAAAAAATATTACTTCAAGTCCCCATTTTAAAAACAAAATGTGGCAAGTATACTTTGGTTCAGGAAAGTTTTTCTTTTAAGGATGAGTGGAAAAAACTGCTTATGTTGTATGAAGTATCACTGGCATAGTTGAAGATATTTAATACATTAATAATCATATTTGCTTGTTATTGTCTGCTAAATATCCTATATTCTGATTTCTGCTTTTCTTATTTAAAGTATTCTTTAGAATGATAATGATTATAAATAGAAAATAAAATACCAAAGCAGTTTTAATTAATTCGTGCCTCAAAAAATGTCCTGCAAACTGCTTCAGGCAAACATTTTTTCTTTGCTAGCTAAACTCCATTTCTGTCCTTTCCTGGGCTGATCCATACCAGGTAGCTTGGAGGATCATGACCTACTAATCCTTTTTGATTTCTGGTGAGCTTTTAAAAACAAAGTAGACCAAGAAACATCAAAGGAGGATTTAAAAGACACACACTGTGCCCTGAAAAGTAAATGTTGCTTTGGAAAGCATTCTCTCCTTTAAAAAAGAGGTGAAGGCTGTGGTTCGATATTATTCACCAAAAGCACTTAAGCATATGCTCAAAATTAAGCGTGTATTTAAGTTCCCTTGAAGTCTATGCTGTTTAAGTACACACTTGAAGCTAAATACATTCTGTCATACTTTGCTGACACAGAAATTCTGACTCCATTGAAATAAATGCCTTTGAGGCTAAAGTTCTTTCAGGAATTTCAGTGTTGTTTCTTAAATTTTCTACCCATTGTGAAGGGTATAAACTAAAGCCACTCCCAACTTAAAAAGAAAAAAAAAGAAAAAGATATTTCTCATACAAACAGTTGTTTTTCTGATATTTTCTCTAGCATGAATGATATGGAAATTGAAAAAATAAAAGTTGAAATGTCGTTCAGTTTTGTGAGCAGAACATTTACTTGACATTGGGCAAATTGCTGTTTTTGGAACAAATGCTCCTCAGATCCATAATGAATCAGAAACAAAGGAATCTGGAGGCGCTTGACAAGTCTCATTGCAAACTGAATTCCAACTGATAGTGCAGGAAAACATATCAAGTTCCCATTTGTAGTGTCTGAATTGCAGATCTGACATGGAGGATAAACAAGAGCTGGTACTTCTTACTCAGATTTGGGGAGGTATTTGATCACCATCTTGGAAAAAATGAAGTGTGATTTCTGGATATATTCCAGTATTTGTCAAAGAATGGTGAGGCAATGTTTAACTGCATAATGGAAACTGGAGAGAAATTTTGACATCCCACTCATCAATCCAATTGCTTTTTTATCTCTCCACTGTCTTGGAAAGAGAGCAAAGTGTAAACCAATGTTTGGCACAAATGGGCTGTCTGTGCCGTTTAGGAGCAATTTGCATGTAATTGGTAACAATTATACAGACAACCCATTTATAACAGGGAGTGAGCTCACAACCTAGCATAAACTACAAGAAAACTAATCATATCCCCCAGGAATCACACACTGATGTAAGAAAGGAAATAGAAGTTTTTCAGTTGAACCTCTTTTACTGGTTTTATCACCCAGAAGTTCAGGGATGCAAATAAGCCTGTACTCAACATTCTCAAAAGTGCAACTTGTGTTTGTGCCAATTAAGCTTCAATATAATCAGAAGTCTTAAAGAAGGTGCTCTCTATCTTTTTTATGGTTCTGCTAATCTTCCTGACTAAATGGCCAGCCTTTGAATGTTCAGAGTTTAACTCTGTTTCCTGATATGGTCAGCTGCTGAACTGATGAGGTGGCTTCCCGCTGTCCTCTGTCAAGGGCACCTGGTGCCAGCCAGGTCCCCAGCAGCAGAGGCTGAGGTGAGAGGTAGTGGTGATACTGAAGTGCAGCTGAGCAGGCTTGGAGAAGCTTCAGCCAGATATTCTAACTGAGGAAGTGTGAGTTAATTGACTGAGACACAATTAGTTTGATTTGTGCATGTCAACAGCAGTTGAATGTCTTCCATTGTCTTTTGGGTAGGACACCAACTGACTTTTTTTAATTACTATTATTATTTTTTTCAGATGGGTGAAAACTTACTGTAGTTATTCTAGCTGTGGTAACAGGTTGGATGTTTCTGCATCCTGTGGTGGGCAGTCTTTTCCTCTTTGGTTGAGAAGCTTGTTGCAGTGCAGACTCACTAACTGTGCTGATTCAGGTTGGACACTGTTTCTGATGCAGCTTTGAGAAAGTTTGAATCCAGATCCTTGTACAGGCACTTCATTAGCTGACTCTCTGAGGAACATTCAGTATGGTGCTGCAGTATCCATTCAAAGGGGGTGCTATAATCAGCTCATGATAATTCTGGTCTTTGTGATTATTTCTCTGCTCTTAACCCCCAGCCTGGTATAAGTGCTGGGCAACTAAAATTGGTGAATTGGTGAATTGGTTTTTTGCCTGTTTATAGGATCTTGTTAGTCTAATTTTCACCAAGAAATTCAAATAACAATTTCTTTGAATTTATTTGGAACTGGACATTGCAGACCAGCATTTTCAATGGAAATTGGCAGAATCTTTGGCTCTGAGTTGGAGGAGCTGCAAATGCTCCCTGTGTGTGTTTGTACACACCACTTAAGCTGTCTGTGTCTTGGAACTCTTTGCAGGCTGACCACAGTACTCCATCCAGCGGGGCTGCCGTCGACATTTGTGGGAATGTCCTGTGCTGGTGTACTGTGGTGGAGTGGTAGCCTTGACTGGTTCCTTGTTTAGACATGGGAGGCATCAAGCAATGTTTTCTAGGATTCTTGTCAATGCTTCCATTGTGCAAATGTACAGTCTGATGGTGTCCCTCGTATAGCCAAATATTTGGGACTGACCTGGACAAGGTGTATTTCAGGTCACAAATAGGCTCAAGTTTATAAAAGTTATCCCAGCAAGGTTAGTTGACTGTTTACATCATGCAAGCCATACACATTAGAAGATGTTGTCTATTTCTGCTCAGAAGACATGCAACTGGCAGCTGAAGGCTAATGCAAGTGATCACTGAGGTATTCTGGCAAAGCCTGAGGATAGACGAATACTTTGCCTGAGTGTACCTTAATCACGTTAGTGAGTCTTAGGATTCTTTTAAACAAATGAAAAAAAAATTTGTCTTTTTTCAAAAAAATTTGTCTTTTTTCAAAAAAAAATTTGTTCCTTTCCCTAATTATTTTTGTAAAAACCAAAAAGTTACCAAAACCACTTTTAAAAAATATTTTCTTTAACTGTTTCACTCATTGAAGCAGTGGTTTCTGTTGTGCCCATCACATCTGCAGCCATCCTCAGCAGCGATCATTCTGAGCTGTTTCTTCTATCCCTGCGTACTTTAGCAGGACGCTGTGTTGCTCACACACATGTAAGTCTGTATGTATATAAATATATCCGAGCCTCCATACACTTGTGCACATAGTGAGTGTCTTTGTAGCTGGTGCTAGCAAAGTTTTAGATGCTGGGTTCTCTCCTCACCTCTCTGTATTTACTGTTTTAAGCCAAATGTTTCAGTACTGCTAGAAGTACATATAGGATTACGTGGCTAAAACTTGGAAATACCTGCAATATTTAATGGTAGATATTAGATATATCTGTCTCTAAGCTATGTTGACTACATTGATACAGTAAATAAAGCAGGTCCAAGGAGCTTTGCAGAGCACTGGAATGTTGTTGCTTGCTGTGGTGCAGAAATGACATGCTGACCAGAACTCACCTTCTACTTTTATTTACGTGGTGCAATAAGAGCTGCAGTGAGAAGTAGGGCAGTGGGAAGATGGCTGCAGAATGGGAATGCAAACCAACTGTCACTGTCATTTCACCAAAGCACTTGGATGTTCTCAGTAGTATCAGACTACAGTATTTCAAATCCTCCCTCCACTTGACTGTCACTAAGGCAGCACAATTATTTATATGTTATAGTCTAGGCTGGGAAAATGATCCAGCTTAAAAAATGTGGAAGAGGAGCATTAGAAGACAGGATCAATGTGGCCTGGTGTGCATTCTTCAAGCATGGCTGAGGTGACAGTGAGCTGGAGCACAGAAGCACCACTGGTCAGTGTTTAGATGAAGACAACTTCTCATGGAATCACAGACCTGGGAAAACGTCTACCTTTTTATGACCTGCAGTCCTCAGGCCATCCAAAAGTTGTAAAGAAAAGTGACCTATGTCTCATCCTGCTGACCACTGTCTGACCTCCTCTTGACATCAGTTCCACCTGCAGAAAGCCAGTCTGCAAACACATCCTTTCCTGGGCTCCTAGTATTCAAACCACTATTTCTTTCCCCCTGCATGTTGCTGTTGATGGCATAAACACAACAGATGATGATTTTCAAGAATTTCCTTCTTTTTTTTTTTTTTCCCAAATGAGCTGCTTCATCAAAGAACATCTACCACCAAAAGACAGATCTGACTGTGTTCCATATACGAGATATTTCAGGTGCCTAAAATGAGACAAGTACTTGAGCATCTGGCTGCAGGGCTAGGGTTACCTCAAGTTTTGAAAATTGATATCTTTAACTTCTTTCCATATAAAATCATTTGTGTTTTCCTTTTAAATACAAAATTCAATGAAGAAAGATGATTACCTTAAGCATAAAATGACCTACCCCTTTTCTGTACCTCTTTAGTGGTTTTTTGAAACAGCAAAGAAGAGAGAGAGAGGAAATGCACAGAGTCCCCTTCCAGCCTATCTGAAATCTGTGGCAAAGAAACACTTCACATTCCTCCCTAGGTTTTCTGGCCCTTTTTTTCATGAAAGGAACAATTGCTGTTTTCAATGTACCTTTCTATTCTCTTCTGCCATCTGAAGGTGAATGAGTGACTTGAGGAAGGCAGTGTAACATATGGCTGTCACTGACTAATGTCATTATGCCCACATGCACCAAAGCTGAGGTTGCCTGCTTGTATGGAAACTGCAGTCCCTAGGAATAGCATGTTAATTTGTATTTGCAGTGTAAGTATGTCATGTATGTAAATACTTATGCTATATAAGTGATGATACCATGTAAATGATATACATTTGGTACAATCAATCAAATCTAGGCATTCCTCTCCCCTTTGTGATTTGGAGGGTTTTGTTTCTTTCCTAGGGGAAACAGAAGAATATCTATTTGTTATCTTTATCAAAAAGTGGTAAAACACCAACATTGTTCTGGAATTAGCAAAACTTGATGCTGTTCAAATGCAGAAACAAATGATGGCCTTGTCACAAAGAGCTTTCATTGTCAGTAGGATTCAGGAGCCAAACATGGATGCAGAAAGATAAGGGTGAAGAGAGGTTCAGGTGCACCCTTAGATGTGGAAATGAAAAGCTCTGTAGGCTGGATTTTGACAAAGGTAGCCTACTCTTCTGTGATCTGTGATGCTTGTTGACACTGAATTTGCTCATTAAAATTACTTATTCAGATGGTAAAGGCTGAGTAGCCACTCTGTTTCCAGCTCTCAAGTTGGAGAGCAAACAAGGCCTCCTGGATTCCCAGGGAAAACAAAAGGGAGTCTGTCCATAAATTCCTACTCTTCGGAATGGTACGTTCATGTGTAGTGTGAATAGTAATGCTCAGAATATATTTTCAACGTGAAGAAGTTACACGGTGACATTGCAACACCATCTGAGTAGAAGGCAAGAGCTGGGGACACGACTGTCATGTTTGGTGACATTACGTGAGCCATCACTGCGAGGGTCAGAGGATGCGTTGACTGTACAGGAACTTCTGTGCTATTGGCTGAAAAATCCCTACTTCAGTGCTACATGGTGACACCAAGGCAGATTCCCCATCAGAAAGGAATTCTGGTTAAAGGCTGTTCATCAGGCACTTAAAAAGAGAGCCATGGACGGAGATCTCAGACCAGGGCCAGGAGGTCTGGACTTCTCTCTGGTTCTGTTTCAGACATGCAGCAACACCTCAGGAAATCCGTACCTGTTATGTAGTGAGATTAGAGGGTTTTCATTCCTTCAGATGAATACATCACCAAGGAGATGGCTGGCACCACCCTAAGGAAGGTTTATGTCCCCCACCTGCAGAGTGCCTGTTTTAGAAAGTGTTAAAACTACAAGCAATTATAAAGTATTAGTTATAAAGTAATTATGGACAAAAAGCAGAAGATCCTTGATTCAAGGTTCTTTCTATACTAAGGTGGTGTGGCCTTCAAAACATTTGTTAAATTTTAATCAATAATAGATTAATAAAGGACTACGAGTTTGTCCATGGAGCTACACAGTAGTTAATCTCCTTACTTCATAGAGTCAGGAGATGGATTTCATAATAATTAGACTCCTGCCTTTGATTTCTAATTGGTTACCATTTACACTCACAGAATCATTGTCTTTTCAATTTTTAATTTACGAGAGAGTCTTACATCTGATGATACTTCAAAATATTTATGATATTACTTTTTATCCAGACCAGCTGAATAAATGTTC
Organism: Oriolus oriolus; assembly: GCA_013400235.1. NCBI lineage: Eukaryota > Metazoa > Chordata > Aves > Passeriformes > Corvidae > Oriolus > Oriolus oriolus. The sequence goes on along the minus strand of VXBT01003622.1, from coordinate 540,367 downwards.
CAGAAATTTACTGGGTTTTGATAAAACTGAAATAAACCCCAGTCCATTTTATTTTGTCATCATGCTGCTAATTTTTTATTTTTTTACCTGACGTATTGTACTTGGTCTTAAAGCTGCAGGTAGGAAAGATTTATCTGCCTTGTTCTATGATGTTGGGAGGTGGGAAGGCTTCTCATAGATTGCTGCAAGTTCTCTGGAAGCTGACATTGCAGGTGCGATTCTTGTATAAATTGTTTGATAAAAGAAAAGGTTAGTTTTGTTCATAGCTGTAACAGAGATTTGCTACCAGAGCTGATACTGCACAGTGGAAGGCCAGTATGTCTGTGCTGCTGTGGCATTTTTCAGTCTACATTAATGTGAATGTTTTGCTGTTGGCCATGGGAGCCCTTCCAAGGAGCTCAGCTGCCTCAGCTGTCCTCAGCAGGGGAGCTCCAGGAGACAGCAGTGACCGATGGAGTCCAGACAAGCCTCCAGCCTCAAACACTTGAATCGAGGGTCACCAGTCTTGGCCCTGAGCATCTGCACTCACTGTGAGCTCTGAGATGCAGAGACAATGCCAGGGTCATACTCTGACTCAGTGTTGGAGAGGCATCTGTTCAGAGGCCAACAGAGGACAGACCATTAGGTTTTAGGACAGTAAAGATGTAAATTAGTGTAGTATTCCCCACACGGCTCTATGGTCTCCACTTCGAAACTGGTGCTCAGAGATCATAGAATCATTAAGGTTGGAAAAGACCTCCAAGATCGTTGAATTCAACCTTGGAATACTGCAGAAGAGATATGTTTGATCCCAGGTATGTACCCACATCTAGTTGCCTGAATTATCCAGATGTAGTGCAGCTTTGTGTGTCAGGTCCAGGAGACCCTGCAGGCAGCGATACAAAGGAACACAGCCTTAGTAATGGGAATCTGGATTCGTGTTTGTGAGTGACCAACTCATCAACAGAGGTTGTTCCCCAGTATGCACGAGTGTGTTCTTCTGACTGCCAGAAGGTGCCTTAATGGGAGAAAATTTCCAAGAATATTTTTTCCAGTTACTGTAGAGGCAAGAAGTTTTAACACTCTGTTTAAACATAACTCCTGCCCCCCCAACAAATCCAGTAATGAAGTGTAGTTTCATATTACCGTTATTTTTTAAAAAAACCTCAAATCTGAAAAGAAAGGAAGAGTTGATTCAGAAGATGTAATATATTTTGCTTTTTGAATTAGGAAATAGACATAAACAATGCTTCTCCCTAGAACTGTTAATGTTGTCTGCTTTCTATAAAATTACCTTTCTCTCTTTTGTGTGTTTTGCTGAGAACTGGCCCTTAAAGTGATGCAGAAACCTTGAAAGTGGTCTTGATGAGTGCTTCTCTCTACTCCAGGGGGTGTCTTTAACCCCATGTGCTCTTTTTTTTTTTCTCTGTTCATTTTTCCTAGAAACTGGTGTCTTCTTTTATAAAAATTCTTGGCAAAACTGCTGCAACTTCTGTAATGTTTTACCACATTAAATTATCCCTTCCAATTCCCTGCACAGGGTTTTAAAAAATTTTGCTAAATTTTGGCTGTTGGGGTTGATGTTTCTCTGCTTGACTGGGTCTGCAGGAGTTGGAGAGGAGTTCATCAGAAGGAATTCAAGGAAGTCAGGGTTAAACCCCACCTTTTCTAATTTTTTTTTTTTACGGAGTTATGTCTAGGATGGAAATCTCATTCTCTAGGTGTGGCTGAGACCAAGATTGCATGAGGAATTGGGTGACTGGGGCATGGAACTGTGGGAGGCAACTGGCTGCCAAAGGGATTGGGACCAAGTAGAGTGATGGAGGATGGAGACGGGTGTTGTGGAAATTCACACGTGGTTGGAACAATCAGTTACTATGGTGATGTTCAACACCATGTTCACCACTGAGGAAATGAACCCTGCCCTCGCAGCAAGGCTTTCAGGCAGCGAATAACAGAATGTGCCGCACCTTTCTGGGTGAGGGAGGGAGAAAATCCTCATCCAATATCTGGGTGAGAGTTTCTTTAGGGGAAAGAGTAAATGGTTGTGTAATGAGAGATGGTGTCAAAATGTATAGGCATGAGCAGACAGCACTATGGTGGAACAGGCAGCTTTGCCTTTTTTGCTAACTTTCCTGTTTCTGGTTTTGGAGCCTTAATGTTTTTCCATATGGCTTTCTTGATTATTATATTAAATTATATAATAAATATAATATAGTATAATATAATATATATGTTGAATGTAATATACATACATAAATAAATAAGCTATGGTGAAGCCAAGGCTGCCAAGAGAAGTTTAGTAGACTTTAAAGCAAATTATCTTACATTTTTGTTGGGTTTTCAGTTAGATTGAACTAGCAACGTTGTAAAAAGGGACCTTTTTATCTTCTTAAAATATATCCCTCAAGATTATTCCAAGTTACCACAAACAGGTTGTGTTGGGAATGAGTTCATGTTCTTAAAGTTCCACCAGTAATCCGTGCAAATCAATTTTAGTCTGTGGGTTTTTTCTTATGCTGGTTACTGCAAGTTTTTCATGCTGTAGGATCATTTGTTGGTTTTGCACATTATTCTTTTTGTTTCCTTATGGAAAGCATAAGACTGAAAAATATGCTATCTTGTTCTCTGTTTCCAAGTTGAATTTGTAATAGCTATTTCTACACTGTGAAGTAAGAGGGGTTTTTTTTGCTCTAAATGCAAAGTTTGACCGCATTTATCCATGGATTGCATGAGATAGCTTTTGATTCATGCACAATCCCACTGGCTGGCTCTGTGTGAGCAGCAAGTTCTGGACACAAGCTCTGGCAGGATCCAGGGCCTAAGTAAAGAAGCAGGTTGCAAATACCAGTACAATGAAAAAGCAGAAGACATAATTGACGAGGGAATAGTATTTGCAAATAAATTTTTATGTATTTGCCTAGCACTATTAAATAAAAAAATCTGGAAAAATTAACTGCTGTGATTATCTGACAAGTGAGCAAAATTGCCAATAGTCACTACCAGTTAAGCTTGGAATTAGTTAGTCATAGCAGACTGAAGGGTAAAGAAATTAAAGTACCACTATGAAATGCCAAAAATAACTGCAGATAAAACAGAAAGTTATTTTTTTTTCACTTCTTCTGGCCTTCTTGCCCCTCCCCATCTGGTATTAATTTTGATTTGATTTGAAATAATCTTTAAGACATCAAGGGCATTAGGGCTTTTTAGCTTTAGAGGACTCGGTCTGCTTTTCACATTGAAGTGAAAAGAGTATACCTTTGAAGTCCACTCATGGTTCAGAAAGGAATATTCCCACCCTCTCTTTTAGAGCTGAGGGAACCTCAGATGGTTTTAAATTTTGCCTTGATAGGTTAAGTTCAAAAACATTTTGGAGCAGTTTTGTTCCCTCTTGAGCTTTGTGTCAGCCTTGAGGGGGATGCTGCTGACTCAGAGGCAGATGGAAAGATGTATTTAACAAGTGGAAGATTTAAATGAAATTCTTGCTCCCACCCAATTCTACACAACACTGTCTGGATTGTGCTGCATGTTGCCAGCTCCTTAATTGCTGTCAAAGCTCCTATTACTTCTCACAGAGTAGAATGCTGAAGGTCATAACCAAGAGACTATGTTTTTATGCCAAACTTTCTTCCTATGGCTTCTCACTTGTGCTTAAAAGAGTAAGAAGTATTTTCACTCCAAGGTACCCAATCTTAAGGCAACATGGTAGCATGCTCTGCTGCTGAACGAGGCTTCATTTTGAAGGCTGCCTAAATAATGAATGGATTTGGCATTTGGATTAGCTATGGTGCTCACTCTTAGCAGGAGAGAGATGAAAGTTTAATTCTTCCCTTTGTTTGAAGCTGCTTGAGGTGGTCTGTAGGAAGATGCCGTCACTCAGCTGATCAGCAACAACTGTGTACAAGGCAGCAGCAGCTCCGATCATCTTATAGGGCCTGCAGGCACTCAGCTGCAAGAACAGCCTCTTCCCTGATGAGACCTGCCGTGTGTCGGGCACGCCACGCCTCGAGGGAGGATGGTGGGTGCTCCCATGGGTGCTGAGGCTCTGAGTGCTGCTGTCAGCGTGGCCAGGTGGGTGTATGGGGACAGGGAGAGTGAGAGGGTGGTGACACGGTGACCTGCTGCAGGCCATGGCACTTCAGCTGCTCTGTTTTGGTTAGTGGGGGGTGAAGCTGTGAGTTTACTTTTCCTTCTGAGGGCAGCTTGGGAGGTCCAGACTGATCTAAACGGAGAGGCTTTCAGCCGATACACCCAGAGCAGCTCTCAGGGAGCGCTGACTGCAGGCGTGCCAAGCCCCGGTGCCATGGTGCCAACGTTCCAGACATGAGCAGCAGAAACTCCCTGGCCAGGGACAGGCAGTACTCTGTTGCCATCTGTGACAGGGAGGGTCACCAGTGACATAGTCCTCTCTCCTGTACAGCACAAATCATCATTTGGAGCCTTTCCTAGAATATTACCGCTTCCCTGGATCCAATTTTGTTTTCATATCACAATTTTTTTGCATTTTTCAAAATGCAACAGAAAATATGACACCAGAGCAGTGTCTCTGCTTTGACAGAGTGCTGTGAGATTAGATGGTAACTGTGGGGTTACCATCTTTTGGGAAGTTTTACTGCTTGCTCATCAGTGTTACTGTGAATTAATTTGCTATAGTGCAAAGCTATCAAGTTCTTTACATTAATAAAAGAAAATGATTTAACAAGAATACCATATATTAAACCTATCCTTTCTTTGCTGTGATTAAGGATGCTGTATCATTAACATTCTCTATGTAGTAGATAGTTTTATGAGGAAGGGAGCTATTGTAAGATTAACAATTCCTTTGTCTAACTTTGTGAAACAATATTAAGTTCTCTGCTTGAAAGAAAACATGTCACTGTTGATTTATAGCCTTTGGTCAAATACTTGCATGAAGTTTGATCCATCTGTTAGATTATACAAATTTTTAGAAAGATTAATTGAAGCATGTAAATTACATCTTGTTGAGGTTTCTCCTTGTCTATGTGTCTGTCAAATAGATAATTACACTGATTAAATTTGTCAGAGAAAAGGAATTCTAACCAGATGTGTGAATAAATGTTTTGTGCTATTATAGCAATTAAATTCTTTGGTTGAGGCAACAACTTTAGGAAACATTGAATTTATTAGACTTAATAAAAAGGGGGTATTTCCATGAAACCACCCGTGAGATTTTACAGCAATGAAAATATTTAAGATATTTGTTATGTTTCCTTACGATATTTTCATTTTTTTTCTCGATGTTTCTTTCAGTGCATGTAGAAATACAGTGCTTTGAAGGAAGAATTGTTCACCTGTTTTTGGCAATCGCATGTTCAGATGGGTAATGTCAGGCCTGTCATACCAAATAGGTTATACAGTGGTGAGTTTATGGATTGAATTGCTGTATTTATTTAGGAAGCAATAAAGTCCTTAACTAATAGCAGAATATGAAACTATAGGATCTCATGGGCTCTCGTACCCTATGGAAAGCAGACAGGCCACATAGACTCTTTGCATAGAGCCTTTCCATAAAGGCTGATTTAAATTTCTCAGAAGATGTTGAACACGTGCTGAACTTTCTACCATGACCTAATTTGCTTATCAGACAAATATTAGAGCATATTGGTTCTAAGTGAGGCCAGAGTAACTTGCTTTAAGTAAGAGAAACAAAATTTAAAAACTTATGTGTATAATTTTGCCATTTACAGAGTTGCCCTGGCGAAATTCAGCACAGATGTGCACGTGGACACCGAGAAGAAGGAACTTAATGCGTGGACTCTGGGAGACAAATCTTTTGTGAGCTAGCACCATGTGAATTTTACTTTTGTCTTCAGTAAGAGAAAACGTTCCAGATATTCTCTCATGTCTTAAGTAGAACAATGGCTGCCAGTTAGGATTGCTTTTGTTCAAACCTTGCTTTGTGTAATCAGAAGTACATCTTTATATTTACTTACTGTGGGCAAGAATATCTTGCCAAAAGGAGTTGTATTTTATGCATTAATGTAATTAAAAAGAGCAAAAGATGATTTTGTCAAATAGTAAGAAGATGAGAAAATAAAACATGCTGATAACATACTTGTGGAATTGGCCCCAACCGAATTTCAGAGAAAGAACTGAAACAACAGATGTAAACAGATGTTGTGTGTAAGCACAACAGATTGTTAGGTCTCTTCCACGGGATACATACATAGGATAAATATCAATAAAAATAGGCTTAAAAATAGACTATTCAGTTGGTTGTTTTGATTTGTGTTTGTGCCTGTGCAAACTAGCAGAATTTTAGATTGCTGATCCAAGCACTGTAACTCCTGAATCCTTATAGAATACATGATCCTGCTGTTTGAATGCTCAGAAACTGAGGAAAATATTTATTACTTTTACTGTAATTCTGGACTGGGAATGGAATATTGTGTTTAGTCTTACAACTGGTTTTCATCAAAATGACTTAAAATTCTGTAGCTATATCCTTTTAAGGGAAGTGGTCTTCTGGGGACTAGTATTGCCAGGGTTTCGTTCAGCAATAGGGTAACTCCACCTTTAGTAGTTGAATTGTTTGTTGTAATCTATTAACATTTACTGAAGCTCCATATCAGGGATATGTATCACCCAATATTTATCTTGTGCTTGTGTATGCAGGATAATAATAATTCCTAGCTATTATTTTATTATTATATAGAATTCAGGGATTGGCAGTCCATTTGTTTGTAATTTATGGCATGGTGAAGTCTTCCTGAATAACTTCTCTCTGAACTGCTCAATATTTCTGGATGGAAGAACAGAAGAATTGTGGTCAATTGGGTTTTGCAGTTAACTTGAGAAACATTCAGCTTCTGACAGAAGAGTAGCTATAACTAGATTATTTCAAAGTACATAACAGTACATTTAAGACAAATGAGTTATTTTTAGCTCTGTCTATCACAAGGAATTTTACATGACAGCTGGCTGATGAGGCATAAATTGGCATTCTTCAGTGTAACTGAGACGACCCACCCTTGCTTCCAGTCTTTGCAGTCCCTCTGTTAATCTGACAGCTCAACAAAGGTGACCGGTGTCTTTGGCTTTAAAATGAGTTCAGGTGATCTAAGCCCAACAGCTGTGTGTTTTCTCCCATGAACATCTGGCACTCATCGTGGTATGTATTGTTGTATGTTTTGTTTTACATGTGCCAATACTGCCTTTAAGCTACTAGAAGGCCAAAGTTTATTTTGGCTGAGTAGTCAACTATTTAGAATACACAATAAAATCAGATTGCTTGTTTCTCGCCAAGCTCCTACAGCTGTTTTGGTAAGTTATAGAGCAAAGAGGAAAACCTTAGACATGACTGTAACTAGAAGATGGATTCTTTGGTGCATCTGCAGTGGGCTCGCAGCTTGGGTGGTTGCAGGTCATATATATAAAGGAAAAGAGATCATTTCAAACTGGTATCCATCAGTAGTAGTAACTTAGGACAAATATTAATATTAGTGAAATCAAAGCTCCTTGAATTTTGAATGGGCTAGTTACATGTAATAAACTACTTAACACATGATGAATAGCTTTAAAGTGGTAGCCTCCCCAGCAATTAAATATCTATTAAATAAATTTCTGGATCTTTTTAATCATGAGAGTCAGTAATTTAAAATTCAATATATTAAGATGAAGTCACTGATGGCAATAAGGGTAAACTTGCCACTGCTTAAAATGTGGAAAGTTTTCCTGAGCAATGTACATGTGACAGAAAGATGGTTCTGAGGTATTCTTTTATTATTATGACTTCTAAATAATTTTTGACTGCACTAACTTCTATAATAGGGGAAGAAAAGATGCATTTTTACAATAAGTGAGAATCTCCATCAAGACATTAAATTTATGCAACTTCAATCAACTAGTTAAACCTTAAATCTAAATATGATTCCTGAAAGAAAAAAGCTAAATTACAAGAGATCTGTTAGTGGGTCACAAAGGAGAAACTGTTCCAGTCTGTTCTGGAAATCAGGGTACAAATTTAGTCAGTGGTCTGCAATGGAAACTTCAGCTGGTACTTTCCCTTGTTCACTTTCACATATTCATCACAAATTACAGAACTGCTCCATTCTGTGTGAGATAAGAAACAGAACTAGTCCCTTGCTCATTCAGTTTAGTGCTTAAAGATGGAAAGAGAATATGCACTGGGCAGCAGGCTGGAAGGATTAATTTTCAAGTTACATACTTGGGAAGAAGAAGATGGAATTAATTCAGAAGTGAAGGTGGCATTATATTTATCATAAACTTTGGCTTTGTTTCTCTCTTACAACATGTGTCAAGCTGTCCATTGGAGCCATTTCAGTCACAGGCCCTACAGGACCTGCTGTCTTTGGCTATCATCTAAGACAAAAAAAGGTAGTTTAGCACAGTACAGAAACTGCTCTCTGTTAAAAGTAGCAAGGAGAAATTATTTTGCAATAGAAATATTTTTAAGGGGATCCTTCCATCTCTAGTTGGAAGTTCAGTTAAATTTATGATAGTCTGGAAAAAAGCCACAGTAAAAAATGGGGCAGCTAGAAGATATTGCTGTCTGGGCAAAGGAATGAGGTGATTGTTAAGTGGTGCCTTGAAGGTAAAGGCAAGCTCTGTTTTTTGTTGGAAATGCTTAACATAAAGGTGTTAGGAGAAAACAGTAGTGGGTGCTTGTGTTAAATGGATTGCAAATGAGAGGCATGGGAAAGTTGTGTGTGTTTTAAGTGACTCTACATTGTACTTACACTTTCAGAGCTGGTATCCTGCCTCTTGGGTAAATAATATTTAGAAAATATTTATATACAGTCAACTTGGTGTTTACGTCTTTCAGAGCCTAGTTAGGAAAAAAAAAAGGGAAGTAGCAGTAGTGTTAACATAGTTCAACCCTTGTGTATTTAAACTGTAAACTCACGGAGGAAGAATTGTGTAGGGATATGTTTGCACAGTGGGATACAGTGGGTTCCTGGCTTCTGTATCTTATTATACTACAAAGAGCAAACAAGAAGCATAGCTACATTACAGTTGCTGTATTTTGGAATTACAGTTCAGACAGTAGTGATCAAAAACAATGGTAAAATGGGATTTCAGTCTGGTTTTACGCATGTATAATTTGAAATTAAATCCTCGAATAAGGCAGGAGAACTGTAGCTGTAGGGGGAGCAGATGATCAGAGTTCAGAGGCCAGATAGTTAGTGGAAGGAAAAGTGGGCTCTGGGGTTTCCTTTGTTTTACCCATATATATATCTGCAACCCATACAGCTGCAAAATTGCCTTAGTTTGGCCAGCTACTGCCTCCCTCTTCTCTCCCCTCTCTTGGCACATGGCTTTTTCCTACTTCTGCAAATTACAGCTGCAGAGCAAGTAGCATACAACTCTAATGGTAGTACTACCCTAGCCTTGTCATTCCTACATTTATGCTCTTCAGTACCTGCATGTACCATTCATCACAGGAAGTAAAGGCTTTATTAAGTGCTTTTGGGTGTTGTTCTTAACACATCCATGAGATACTACACTCAGGTGTGTGTCAAGATACAGGGCAGTATCTTTCCTTATCCAGCAAAGGTGTGGTGTGTTTGTTAATGATAAAATGAGCAGATAATGTCTTGCTGAGGTAGGGGAATGAAGCCATGAAATTTGTTCACAATCTTCCTGTTCTTCCATGTATATAGCAGGAATGGGATACATGCATTCTTGATGCTGGAGGGAGCTGAATGTGTCAGTAATAATAATATCCATTCTGATCTTCCTGGGCAGCCTTGTTAAAATACAACTTCTTTCCCTCAGGAATCAAGAGATCTTGGCTGTACTATTCTGCTTGCTCTGCTCAAGTGGGAATCCCACCAACTCTGCCCACAGGAGGAGAGCAAAAACCAGTAGAGATGAAACCCAGTTTGCATGTGAAAGAGGAGAATTTTGCTTAAGGCATCTGAAGTATCATGGGAGGCTTAAGATAAAAGTTCTTTTTGTGTTTGGAGTGCAGCTGTGGAATATCTGACCTCAGGCTCAATGACTACCAGGGACTTTTAGCTTCATCATTTGATGGTATAAAGTTTCAAGAACCTTGATTCTTCATGGCTAAAATGAGGTGCAATGGATGCTCCCTCTAGTTCTTTAGCTGAACTAGCTGGAGGGCATGAACTCAAGAATTTTCCTTTCATTTTGTTGGGTAGCAGAGACTGACACTGGCTTTACATTCAGATGAATTTTAAGTATCAGCTCTTAAAATTCTGTTTTCCCAAAAAAGCCTACGAAAGAGTATTAGCACCTGGTAGCTGAGACTGCTGCCCTTTGAGATGACTTGTTCAGTTTTCTTTATGCTTTCCCTGCTCATCTGCAGTTGTCTGTACCTTCTTGTCTGATCCTGGAATTGCAGTGTTTCTGTCGTGGAGATCATTCTTCTGCTCAGGGTCAGGCCACACCGAACATACTGATGTCCATGTCCGGCAATTTTTTCCCTGCAGCAAAGTCAAATACAAAGGAAATGTATTTAACATCACTTCATGAACTGCAGTCAGCACCTCTTACTCTGCAGATGCCAATGATTGCCCTTGCTTATAGGCACAGGCTAAACCCTCTCTCTGTAGTTCCTCTTGTATCCATATTTATGCTCGTATCACTCTCTCTGCAATGCTTTACGTTACTGGAGACTTGGGACTATAATTTTCAGTGGAGAGAAAAAACTATTCCCTGTCTCAGTGGGATAAACAGCCTGAAGAGACACATTTTTCCAGGTAAGGACAAACTTCAAAAAATGTTCTCATAGTATTCCATTTGGAGGTTTGCTTTGCTTTTTTTTTTGCAGAGGTGATATTAACTGATAAACTGATTGCCTAAAAAATTACTGTATTGTCTAGGTCTCGTGTAATAGATGAACTCCGTATGAGCTCCCTTAACACTCTCTGAGTGTTAGGGTACAAGATCCTTCTGAAATGACTCAGTATCCCAAATACTTCACAGAATTTTTGTAAAAACATTCTGTGCTGTTTGAAAACACAAGTCAGTCCTCATAACTCTCTAAACAGGCTGATATCTTTTCCTATGCAATTAAATGAAGAATTCATTTTGTCTAATTTGAAACCTGTTCAGATGTCACCACTTTCAAGGTTCAGCTCAATCTTGAACATTACTAGGTTCACGTTTCATTTCAAGAGTGTGGTAAAGGGGCAGGGGAAAAAAAACAGTGAAAACATAAAGCAAAAAAAGGTAATGGAGTGCTTCTTTCTGAAAAAAATAAATGTGGAGGTTGAGAGTGATAAATAGGACTAGGAAAGGCAGAAGTTAATATGAAAATTTCTGCGCTCTCTGGGCAATCACCGTGCAGAGTCCAAAACAGTTTCCCTACCCATGAAGAACAGGATTCCATTTAATGGCACAGCTAAACTAAATTGCCCCTAGCATAACAAAAGAGGGAAGAAAGAAAAAAATTTTAAGACTTTGATCCCTCTTACTACCAGTGTTCACCAGGAAGATTTTTCACAAACTTTTCAGCTTGGAAAAACTTTCCCATCTCTTATCATAAATTTAATTCTTCCATGTTCCAGCTGAACAGCTGCTGCATGTCCAAGTCTGGCTGACTAAGGTGGGGTAGTCCTAGTTCTCACCACTTTAGAATCTATCTTTTTTGCCCATTTCTCACCTTTTCTTGGTGCATAATGTGATATATGGTGACTCTAGTGTTAATTGTTAAATTGCTTTTGTTAAAAAAAATAATTGGAAAGTATGTTTGGCTTGTTTTCTTGCAATATGTTGCTTGTATTCCTTACTTGCAAAAAATATGGTATGACTTGTTGTTTAAACTGTCTACAGTGTAGCTAAATCCAAAGGACTGGCTTGGAACAGCAGAAAGCTGGAAAATTTGTTCTACTTTCAGCAGAGCATTTCTCTGAACTTTGCTTTGCTTTGCGCTGTGGGATCCCTTTTCTGTTCAGGTGCACAGCCAGGGAAATGTGGAGTGTGGAAGCTCTTGCAAAGAAGATTGGAGAATCCAGGGATCGGTGCTTAACTGAATGCACTCATTTGCTCTCTCAAAAAGTATTATAATTTCTGGACCTTAATTTCTCCATTTTGTAGGTCCAACTCACCAGGCAGAATCATCACTTTGTGTCTGCATCTACTGATTCTGTACCTCTGTCAGCCTGTCAGGACAGTTGACAGTAACCATGCTTTTTGACTCCCAGTGTCAAAATCTTGTAAGGTTCATTAATCTTTTCATCCTGAATCCCTAGATTTTACTTTCATGATGTATTTTAACTGCCTTGTGATATAACAGCACTCTCTCTCTGTATGGATCCTGATACTATAATCCTCTAACGGTGTTTAGGGGCAATGGTGTTCTGATTAGCTTCCAGGGGTGATTAATCCTTTTTTCCTCCAAATGACAGTTGTTTATATCATTGGTAGTGCTCTCAGTTCTGGCCAGCCTTTTCTTATCAGTCAAGTCCTTTTTCAACACCTGGACCTGGCCATGGATTTCATGCATCAATGCCTAAGAGCTATTTTAGGGCCATTAACCACACCAGTGCTTACAAATGTAAGTGTTACATTCTCCAAGCAGCATCCTGCTTCCCAGTCCCTATGTTCTTCTTCCTTCCTATCCTGTCCCTGTCCTTATACTCTCAAATTATTTTAAAGTAAACCTGTGATTCAGACTAGCCCAGGATATTTAGCAGTCAATCCTGCCTTTCCAGTTTCCAATCATACATTGGCTTCCAGTAGAAAAAAAAAACCTAAAAAGAAAGAAAAACAGTTTTTATTTTACTGGGTCTGGCTTAAACATCTGCCTTCTCTTGGCACTGTCTCAGCCTGGGAGTTTAACAATGCTGTACGTGGAGTGACCAGTAGGTGTCAAAGTAACCTGTCATTTGTACAACTGCAGTGTGACACTGATGGGTAACTGATCAGTTTTCTTTCGTGTAGGGTTTATGAAGAGTGGGCTCAGCGAGGGTCTCGTGTCCTTACCCAAGAACAGAGATGTTGTGGCAATTTATCAAGAGTGTGACAATGCTGTAATTGTATCACAGATGCTGTGTCAAACCTAGTGAAACCAGTAGGTACTGGACATTTACCCAGGCTATGTGCTTCTCTGACTGGCCTTCCCTCTCCGCCAGTAAAACTTAGCAAACTGGATTTATGCTTTCTAATAGTCTGCGTATAGTGCTGCCATAAATTGAGATGAAAGCTTCATTTTGCTGGCTTCTTGGCTTTGTTTTCTCTCCTTTTGTCCCATCACATTTGACCTTAAACCTGATTTTTCTGAATATCTCGACCTGAGAGCAGACCTGATGAGTTTTGTCCTCAGGGGTGCACGGTGGCTTCTGCTGACATTAGCACTCAACGCAGCTCTATGAAGTGAAATAGTTCAGCCACTGCACTTGGTGTCTCACTGAAAAGTTAGGGAACCCCTGTACATACTCAGGGCATTTGGATTATAAACAATTCTCATGTTCTTTGAGCACTTCACTTTCAAAGACAGAAAAATAATTGATGTTTTTGCACAGTCTTCAAAATCAACAGCCTGTTTAACATTCACGTGTGTGTTTATTCTTTTCAGCCTGAAATTTTCCTGCTTTTTAGTTCATATAGGTTTGTTCTGTGGTCTCAGTTTATCAGGATGAATATAGGCACAGGTTTGCTGCCCTGAAACTTCACATGCTCATACAATTCTAGTTTATTATTTTGAAGGAAAACATTTACCTGAGTGTATAATTGGAGATTTTATAAACCAATTTATTTTTGTTGCAGTTTACTGATGAAACAAAGTAAAAACATAACCAATGAACTGAGATTTAACCTATCTCAGTTGGGAGTGGCGTTGATTTTCTAGTTTCCTCAAAATGGTGTATGAGTTCCCTCTCTGATGCTACAAAGGAACTTCCACTCCAGACGCAGGACTGCCTGGTGCTTGGTGCCACTCAGACGAGCAATTAGTTGAGCAATTAAATTAGATTAGCAACCACTTAGATGAGCAATTGGTTGAAATCTGTTGGTTCCTCTGCCTGTCGGAGTGGGTCACGCTGGCAGAAATGTGACACTAAAACATCTCACCCAGCAGTGGGCAATTTGTCAAGAACAGGGTTGGTTGTTGTTGATTTGACCTACGCCAACCCTTCAGTTTCTGTACGCATGGCTCATCACGCTGTGGCTTCCTCCTCACTGCTTATGTTTATGTGTGATTGTGGTGGAAAGTCTGTGTTCAGTTAGCATGAGATCAAAACCAATAGAAAATATTAAAGTACTGGGGGGAAGATCAACTCTAAATGAGTCTGGAAAGTGCCTTGGATAGGAAGTGAGCTGAAGCACAAAGGCCAGTCAAAGAGAGCCTCTTCATCTTAGCAGAATAATCAGGCAGGATTTGGTTTGAAACAGAGAGCTCTAACTGAGGAGACCTCAGAAGCCATCACACATCTGGGGGATCTGTTGGTTCCTTGACCCTTTGGAAAATATAATTTATTTTAGTAAGATTTTAAAATGTAATACCATGTAAATTGACTCCTGCCCTTTCAGCTTTCACTTATTTCAGATGAGTTTCTGATCCTTAATGCCACACTATAGTAACAATAAAAAAAGTTTTTTTAATACCTTATAGTAGCTGCCAGTAATAACACTGCTCTATAATGAAGCCAACAAATACTGAAATTTGAACAATTTGTGAAGTCAGTAGAAAATCTGTAACCACATACTCAGGCAAATAGGCTTTTCTTACATAATAATCTTATAAAAAGCAGATGCAATTTCAAAGAAATAGAAAATATGTGTTGCATACTGGAATATGCTTGTCTAAGAAATCATCTCTTACAAAGCTCGTGGCTGCATGTTTACTGTCTCTGCCTCTTCCTTTTTTTCAGCAAGATTGTTTTCTGGCTTGCCCCTCGCCCCCCATCGAAGTTGCACACCACCCACCACGATCATGCTCCATTAAGCTCTTGTGCTAAACAAAAAAGTTCTATGGAGCTTTCATTTATCAACTTTCCCCCAAAGTGCTTTTTGCATTTCATCAGGGATTTGCAAAACTATTCACAGCTTCGGAAACCCAGCACTGGAGCACCATGATCGATGGGAGAGGAATTCAATAACCACCCAATGCTGTTGAGCAGTACTGGCTAGTTGATTGGGACAGGAAGTGAACGAGCAGGAGACCATGAGCCAGGATAGTTGATAAGGTCCTCACTGGAAATGGGTTTGGACTTTTAAGTGTTCTTGGCAGTTAGAGCCTCACTTTTAAGTCTCATTAAAAAAAGTGATTTTTAAGAAATACGTAATTTAACATGCTGATAGGTGTTGGTTTAGGCCCCTCCCAAGTATGTATTTTATCTTGCAAAGATAGTTGAGGTGCAAAAATATTTCATTAATATATCTCATTTATTTATATACATTGATTTTATAAAAATGATTTTTCCACTGGTGGACGATTTTAAATGTATGTGTAAAATCGTGGACAAGATAGGTAATACTGCTTCAAGACACAATGGTGCCCTGAGGCCACAAATCCTTGTTATCTGGATTTATTTTAGTGCTCTCTGTCTGAATACAATTGCAGCTTTTCATTGTTTATCTTAGCTATCCTATAAATTAAAATAGAAATGCCTTCATAGGCAACATTTCCCCTTCTCTCTTTCAGAGCTTGCTGTAGTGTGGTGTGATTTTTCAATCCTGGAATAATAGGGTTTGCTTTTGCAAACAGCTTTGGAGTGTGTCAGTCTGAGCTCCTTTATTCTGCACTGTGGATGTCTGGAAAATTGCTGTGTCTTCTCATCTGGGTATTCTCATTGCTTAGCACATTCCCTGCAGCCCCCGACAGAAATGTTACTGTGGGAACAGGGGAATGTCCAAAGCACACGATGTTCTGGCAGATCCCAGCTGGCAGGGAGCCCTCTGGGGTCACAGCTAGTCAGATGTGGCGTGGGTTGCTCTAAATCAGATCACTGGCAAGCTCGAAGGACCAAGAAATTTTTTGCTGCATCCACTTACCCCCAGCAGATACTGGGGCAGCTGAGGTTAGAGGCCAACACTGAGCTTCTTAGCAATTTCGAGGTGGAACATCGATCACTGATTTCCATGGAGAATTAAATGGAACATTCAGTTTATTGACAGAAGAGGCTATATAAAAACATACATGTCTTGTATATGAGAGGGAAAATGATAGTGCTTAAAGTATTCATGTCTTCTACAGTTTCTGTCACAAAAACAAGAGGCTGACAGCAATATTGTCTACAGACCTATTAAACTCGAGTTAAATGGGACTATCCTTGTGGCCGGCCATGAGTAATGATGAAGTCACTATAATTAGAAATCAAATTGTTTCTGAATCTCATAACCAGGACTGAGGTCCTGTTGTGCTAGGTTATTTATAAACATGGAATAGAAGTTTCCATTTCTGAGCATTTTAATGGTAAAAAAGGATAAGACATGCCATGGACAAAAGACCAAACAAAAAGTGGAATAACTAAATGAATGTATTCACATGAATGAAGGAGATGATCCTCACAGCCCTATATTAATATGCTTTTTCACTTTCACAGGTGAAATTGTAATTATAATGAACAATTCATAACTGTTTTTCTAAAATGATTGTATGTTGTATTTAAACACATTCCTGCTGGAATGAAGACTGCAGAATTTCATTGAATTTTTCTTCATTACAATTTGTTAATTCTTATGCAGAGTACATTTTTCTTATGTTATAAACAGCTATTTACATATATTATTTAATTAAAGCAGCCATGATTTTTAATGTCTCGTAACTTTCTTTGACTTGTTTAGTTCAGTTGTGTTTTAATCACAACCCTAGTCAAGTGCTGAAGACTAAATAGTAGATAACAGTGATGAATGAAGCTGAATATCACAGAAAACAGGTGCCTGATCAAGCTTCTGCTGAAATCCAGGAATAGATTCCTATTGACCTTTTTAAAAATAAAAGGAGAAATGATCTTTTAATTCAAGTTGCAAGCTTTATGAAAAATTAGCCTGTGTAGTTAAACACATGGAAACCCCGAGCCACAATAGTACTATAATTTTTACACCTGAGAGGGGATATAAATTGAACTTTTATTTTTCTGAGAATAGAAGAGTTGTCCTTCTATGTTATCGATTATGGGTAATTTAGGAAGTTCTGAGTGGTTTTATGAAGGACAAAATAAATTACGGCAGAGCATGTGTCGATGAGGTATAACTGTATGGCATACCATAACAGTGCCATGTGGCAGTGAATTATATATTGCTTTGATACTTATTGCTTAAAAATACCATAGCAGTTCTCAGACAATAATTCTATATGATAAGAGATTAAGAAAAAAAAGAAAAAGAGGGGCTCTGTTTTCTCTGCAGTCTAGGAACATTACTGTTTACAGAATGACAGAATTCAGTACTAATTATTTTGAGTGTAATGAATTTGACTCTTTAATACACAGCTGATAAAATTATTCTGCTCAAAAATTTTGTGTGGGTTGCAGTTTTAAGGAAGGTATGGAAACTGAAAGAGAAAAGGCGTAAGCAGAAGATGGAGTGTTTGGATTCTTTGTGGAAAGTGGAAAAGAAAAGGAAGGAGATGTGTTAAATGCCAAATCAAAACACAAATAGCCAAGGCAGGCTGGATGTAAAGAGAAGCATGACAAAGAGATGAAAGTTGAGGGACTGTAAAGGTGGAATAAGAACATCTGCATTCAGGTAGGAGGTGTGCTTCACTGTATCTGGAAGGATGAAATTTCAAGAGAGAAGTCAGACTGGACTGAGTAAAGAGTGAGGTCAGTGGGGAAGAATTCAGAATGACTGCTCATGGCAACTGTTGAAAAGGCAGGATAAAAGGATGGAAGCCAGAGTGGGTTTTGTGCATTTCTTCTTCAAACAGTGAAGGAGAGTAAAGTACATTTCTGCCAGAAGTGTGAGGAAACTAATGAAAGTGAGAGGTTAAGGAAAGGCAGGGAGAGTAACAGAGCAACAGAAAGGATGTACTGGGTCACTGTCTGATGGTGAGAGTTAGAGAGTCAGTAACAAGTCCCACAGTTACTGGGGTAGAGTGAAGGAGGAATAAATTTAATATCAATAGCCTTTCTTTCAAATGTGCTCTCATTTCTCTAGTGGCTTTGCTTCAAAACACTGCTGATAGCCTCGTGCCTCTGGGATATCACAGACAAACCAATGTGCAGGCCACAGACTCCTCTCCTGTTATGCACAGGATGTAGGCGGTGTTCCAGTGCTGTGTCCAAAACTGATGTTAAAGAAAGGTTCTGCTTTTTATTTTCAAGGACTTGGGCTTTCAAGGCTTTGGACTGAGTGCCAAAACCAATTTATCAGGAACTCTTTACAACTCAGCGATACAAAACCTGTTAGGAGACAGATCACCCACAAGACAGAGTTTGGGGAGGAAATATGTAAAGCACTGGTTGACCTCAGCATGATTAATGGTTTTTAGCACATTGAACTCTGTTGCTTATCATGTGATTTTTACCCTGGCTCACCCATAGCTGTTTATTTTTATTTTTTTGAAGGAGGTGGAACCTCTGTTTGTGAAACTTCCATTCATATAAAAGTTAATGACAGTCCACATATAATAGCAAAATATTTATATCGAGACACAATTGTCCCAGCTGATTCTACTTCCCAACAGTTTGTTCCCTTTAAAAGCAGCCTTTAAAAATTACAGAGCTTGCAGGGTTTGTGTCAATCATCTCTGTCATGAAAGGATCATTTACAGGATATAAAACTCATTTACTGGACTAGAGCACAGAATAAGATCTCTTCCATAAGAAGAAGTCACCCCAGTCCCAGCTCCTTGGATTAATAATATCCTGAGTCTGAAGGGACCCCTTAGGATCAGTGAGTCCAAATCCACTCTTCACACAGAGCAATCTTGAACTTAAACCATGTGTCTAAGAACATCACCCACGGACACTGACAGCAGCAAGTGCTCCACGGTGGAGACTCGTCATCTCACCTAATCCAAGCATTCTTGTACTCAGTGTTGCTGAGTTGTGACACATGGGACATCATTTCCAGTTACAACCAGAGCTCTACCTTTTGCTGCAGCAGGTCGTGCATTCAGAGGCACTTGGCCACCTGCACACAGTGTGTAGGATTTATGACAATGTGGTGTAGCTGAAACGAACAGGGTGAGCCTGTTTCTGCTGACCATGGCTGGGATCTTGCTTTTCCTACGTCCTGGGCTGAGACTGTGCAGCAGCTGACAGAACAAGAGCTTCCAGCTGAGAGCCCAACACTCCGAGGCTGTCCTGGGCCATGGGCCAGCTGTGTGCTCCAGTGTCTCAGGGCCAGGCACACCAGTCCTGGATGCACTGCACAGCCTGTGGAGCACCACTGCTCATGCCTTCTGAGCTGATTCATTGTCTTTGTGACAGGACTCACAAACCCTCATAGTCAAAGGACTCCTTGCCTTGTTCTAGTTTCAAGAAGGCCAAAGAGATCATAACTCTTTCAGAGCTTAGCTGGATGGGAAATAAGCTTTTTTTTTCTGTGCAGTATTGAAATGAGAGAATAAAACAGGGGACTGTTGTTAGCTCTGAATCATGTATGCAGTAAATAAGTTGGAGTAAATCATGTATGCAATAAAACCAGCTGGAGGGATGGTTCTCTCCCAAAGATTTCTGCATCAGGTTAAAGAATCAGGGCTCCATCCTTCAAGTCCCTACAGTGTCAAAACAGTGAAAACCAGCAGCAGACAAAACTCTACTGTGTTAGAAATGCTCTGGGGCCAGCAGAAAAGGAGGAAGGTGGCACCTGTTTCATAAATATGTACCTTTAACCTGGAGCTACAGCTTTTGTCTTGTTGACCCATTATATAAGCAAAAAGCCCAGACCTGTTTCTGTAAGCTTGTACTGTGCATTCACCTCCCATTAAGACACTTTCCATATTTCACCCTGGCTCTGACTAGTGTTACTTGTTAATCCTGAGCTAAGTTTAAAAGAATGAACATATTTCACAGAGCTTGAACTTAGTTCAGGTGTTAGACTCCAACACTTTACATTTCTTCATATTTGCTTTATGATATTTTTCATAATTGCTTTAAGTGCAAGTTCAAAAGATATATGTTTAAGCTCCTTGACAACAAAGATGTTTTTAAAAACATCACCTAACATTTTGGAAGGTTTACTGCCTTTTTCTTATGGAGTTCATGTAGTTGAAATCTAAAAAGTGGTTATCCACAGAGGTGTCCACTTGTGGTTTTGAAGTTACCACTTGTGTTCATTCTGACACAGTACTGAAAAATATTAAAATTAATGTAAAAAAAGTAACTGATAGTTTTCCATGCAGTTAATGCTGCCATCATCATTGTAGCACTTCATATCTGTTTTCTACAAAAACCATCCTAACCATGTGATATACATTTTAAATATCAAGCATAATCTAGACAGAAATGGTATTATACAGAAATATTTATATGCTCCTAGCTGGTCAAGGCCAAAGAATAACACAGTGCCTCTTCGGACCTACAGCAAATTGTCTTCCCCAGCAGAAAGACAAAGCATGCAAAAGACCTCAGATTCGTGAGTTTTATCATATCATCTGCCTTTCTTTCTGAAGGTTTCTCTTAACTGCATGTTTATGAGGAAACATGAGGTTAATGTCGAAAGAAAACATGGTGCATGCCCATGGGCCAAAAGGGAACTGGTGAGAAATGGAAACTTCAGGAAGCAAAGAAGGTAATGGAGGTGCTGAAATGAAAGGCTGTGTTTCAGGTGAGGTGATTGCCTGGTGATATCTCTGTGCAGTGGAATGGTTTTGGGGAGGGTAGGGGAGAGGGTGGGAGAGTAGCTCAGGGATGATGTCTTGAGGCTCATTTCAATAGGTAGAAGTTGGTTAAGTCAAGTCACTGCTCTTTTGGGCTCAGACACCAATCAAATATCTAAGTTCTTCCCTTGTCAGTTCTGGAAATAACAATTACAGCTCCTTAGATATATTCTGATTATACATTTATTGTTGGAAAACAACAACATAGAATGGAAAACAAATGAGCTTATCTAAGGAATAAGGTTACTTTGAGTAGTGCAATTTTAAAGAAATATACTTTTATTTTTCTTGTTTAACCATTTTCTAGATACAGCATTGGGTTGTCCTCTTTTATTTTTCTTTTCTATGTTTGTAATGGAAAATAAGTTTGTTTTGAAATTTTAGTTGAGTTCTGAGGTGAAAAAGTTCTTATATTTAACAAGTTGAACAGCAAAGAGTATGATTCATTCAATTGACTGGTATCCTATTATTTGTTTATTAATGTTTTCAGTATCATGGCTTTTCATCCTGTTTTGGACTGGGTTGCTATTTTGTTGCCTGTGTGGAACAGCTTTAGAAGATCATTGACTATTTTCTGTTTGTTCTCAGAGCTCCTGACTTTGTACATATTTGCTACTCTCTGAAGAAAAGTAAATGAAAAAGTTAAACTTTTTCTTTGAGTTACCTGGGGTGATTGGGACAAAGATGTGACAGGTATTATAGGGAAGTGGACATTTTGAATTCTGGAGCATCCTTTGTATTTTATTACAACCATCAGAATACATAAGACCAAGTAATTTGGTTTCTGATGTCCATTTGTAAATGGAGGGTGGATACAGTGGCATAATAAAGATGATATATCTTTGGAGTTACCAGAATGCCATGGTGACTTGGTACAAATCCTGCCCACTTCTGATTCAAATGTGACACTGAAGCAAGAGTAAGAGCAATGCTGTGTGTCTGTTTCTCCACTCCATCCATGTTTCATAGTTTGAAGTTACCCAAATTCAGGGTCTGGGTACAGCTGAACTCTTAAAAAGGGGGTAGGTTACTGGTTGATGCCAGACTCATATACGTTAAGCAAAAGGTGTTTCTCCTGAAAGTCTGATTTTACACCACGAAAACTCATGGAAGTAGATTTCAGCCGTGGTTTGCAGCTGTAATTTTTCCAAAACACTGGGCTTGCTTTCCTTGTAAGTCTTCCATCTTAAGGTTGATCACTTTGACTATTAATTCAAAATGAAACTCTGGCCCAGTATGCTTCTGAAAAAGGGAAAGAAAAAGGAAAATAGCTGAAACCTCAAATAAAGGATTCACTTCCATTACTGAATTTTATAAGGTGATATGTGGCATATAAAAGTCTGTATTGGTAGCTTGGGATCACATGCTTGTGTTTCTGCTCTCTCTCATCTGGAATGAGCTTGGACTATCTGTGTTATGGTTTGGACTGGAGATGGTTTTTCCCTTTCACTTAAATTGGTGACTACAGGATGTGGCAGTTCTAATTATACTGAAAATTGCTGTAATTGTTATCAGGCAATAAACATTCAATATATTTTTGTAAGAAGTAGAGCTTCATGGAAGTTTTCCAGTATTTGAGAAAATAACTGGAAGCAAAATGGTAAGGATACAAATTGAATTTGGACTTTAAATACTGAGAAAGTTGGCCTGGCTTATTCTCTTAAGAAACAGGATTACTGTAACACTCACAGCAATGCAAGACATGTTCTCAGCTAAGGATGAATATGAATGTCTTTTTCATATAAAAACACATTGTAAGTACTGCAGGAATGCATACCTGTCATAAGCATAACTGTTGTACAGAAAACAGAACAGGAATGTGACTTAAATGTTCTTACAAAGGACATAATTTTCCTCTTTGGTTCTCTCAGCAGCCATATATGGGCAACTTTTACCAAATGAGCCTGCAATAAAAACTCTGTATTGTTCATTCACCTTAAAGCAATCAAAAGATAATGTTCTTATATTTTAGGTGAGAGCTCTTATTCATTACTCTGAAATTATAGTACTTTTTAAAGTACTCCGTATGTGTAGATGGGAGTGAAGATTCTTAAGTTGTTAACATTTGATCTTCTGTTATAATTAATCAGATCCAGAATGTAGCTTAAATAATGTGTTTATATAGTGTTGTCTGAGAGTTTTACTTACAGTACTCCTTTGAAACTGTCTGTATTGAATGGGACTAAATATAGGTGCAGTCTTTTTCCTTTTGATAAAACACATTTCCACCGGATATTCCTCTTACTTTATTTTAAGAATTGATGATTTAAGAAAAGGTAAAACTAATTCTGAAATCCTGTAAGTATTTTATCGGCCTAGTAATGCCCATAACTCATTCGCTGGAAACATTGCAGGATAGGAATTAGGTTCTTGGATTATAAAGCTCGCTTTTAAAATAAACAGGAGGAAACATAGGGGAGAGACAGAAAAGTGTAACTTGTTTAACATTTAACAAGTCTCTTGATCCATTTTCTGGACTAGTTGCCATGCTTTTGAAGATAAAAGCAATTACATTGGATATAGGGGTGGTTTTCATGCTCTGGGGGTTGAGAGAATTTTGGTTCTTTACAGAAGCAGGAATGTGAATGCTTGACAGTCTCAAGGGTGATTTTTTAAAACATTTTTCTGAGTGCATCTGGGAGAAATCCAGATCTTGCTGAAATAAGTGAGAATTTGCTCATTGCCTTTAACAAGGCCAGGATTTTGTCTGTGAATGTTCAGATTTTCAGTCACTGGCCAGCTCCAGTGAGCTACATTTAAGCCTTTGTTTTTTCCTACTGCAAGTTGCCTCATCCTGGCCCTAGACTGCAAAATGACTCCCAGGAAATTTTGTTTCTGGAAAGTACAGTGTTGATTGTAGCATGGACTCTGGTTAGCTGAAGCACAGCAATATTATGATGGACGACTGGGGGCCCACTAATAAAGTCTACACGTTTTCTAGGCAGTGGATTATGTTAGACTGAATTGGGTCAAAGCCCTCTCTTGTAAATTTCGGCCAACAAGGGGGAAGCTCCTGCATGGGACCCTAATGTTAAACAAAGAGCCTTGGTCAATACTGGGATATCTGACAATGCTGTAATGTAACTAGCAGCGATAATGGATTGTGCAGGAAAGGAGATTTGAAATCTCTGGATCTGTAACAGAATGAGGGTTTGCTTTATGCTGCTCTGCTGAGACACACACACAGCAGATGAAAATTCATTCAGCTTGGTCTTCTGACATGTGCCTGTCTCCCAAATGGCTTGAGGGGAAAAATTTACAAAAGTCAACTCAGAGGTAAGGAACTTAACACATTTTAAAAAGTCTCACTGGTGGTTAGACCTAACTTTATTGCAGACCAGTGGATCTTGAGGTTCTTGATGCCTAATTTATGTCTGAAAAAATGGAGTGGATGCCAAGTCATCCATCTACTGATAAACAAATATGAAGAGGTGATTCAGTGTTCCTGTGCATTGTCTGTGCCTGACTTCTGGGCTCTGCTCGCTGGAAGCGAAATTTTCAAATTCAAGGTAGGGGCCAGAAGCCACCCCAGATGCTGAATGAATGTGCCAAACAACGCGTTTGCAGGAAGTGGCTGAGAGATAAGTTTTTCCATTTGCCTACTAGGCTGTCATTTGGGCCCTGCCTGAGAGCTGGATGTGGGATTCCTAGTTTGGCAGTCTCTAATGAGGTTATGGGTAGGAGGCTGGTGTTAGAGGTACTCACAAGGCCAAGGTGACCTGAGAGCAGCTGGGTCACACAGTGTCCTGCTGTCGCAGTGGTGGCAGAGACGGAGAGAAAATGCAGCATAGATTTTCGGTGTTCAGGAAGAAAATTCAATTTTTTATTAATATACAGATCGATTTATAAGAGTTACCTCATTTGAAGTTTACTTTGAACAGAAAAGATTATTGGATCCCTGAGTAACCACCCCTCAGGGCTATTGGTTAATCCAGGAGACACCTATTTCTAAATATTTCTCCAGGCCATATCAAAACAATTCTACAACAGCTTGCACGTGTGAGATAGGAAATCCAGTTTACAAAAAACTATTGGCTTTGTTTTTAAATAATCTCTCTGGGAACATGAAATGTCTCATGAAGTGCTGGAAAAGCAGGACTTAGGAAAACCAGGATTTTTAGAAAATGCTGGGACAGCTGGGAAAATCTCTCTGCTGAAAGCTTTTTAGCATCTGCATCCTGCCCGTGCAAACTGCTCCCAACATTCCTCCCAGTATGTCCTCTGTTCAGCTTGCATTGCCACTGCTTTCCATTGGGCTGTAGTCTTTTCAGGGCTGACCTGCAGTTTGTGTACTTGTCTGTACTGCTTTAAGAAAAACTGGGGTTGAATGAAAAGTGAATTCCATAAATCCTTCCCCTACGATGTATCTTCAGTGGAAGAGAAAGCTGTCTTCTAAGACAATTCAAATACCATCAAGATTTTAGGTTACCCTCCTAAAACAGTTATAAATGTGTTGTGCAGTCATCTGGTGGTCGCATATTAAAGTAATGTTTCCCAGAAATTTCCACTACTCACAGTATGTTCCATAATTTTGGGGGGGTTATGTCGAATTGTGAGTTTGGTTGTGATCCCAGTTTGTTAGTTACTGCAAGAATAAAGAAATAAATGGTAGTATGCAATCTTTCTGAAAAAAATGGGAGAATTGAAAAGGTCATTTTAAGTTGTACTTAGTGCAGAAGAATGTAAAATAAGTTGGAAGTTTTAAGGTTTTTATTTTTTGAAAGACAAGAGCACTAACATGGGCATCATCTAACCTATGACTTTCAAAGCAAAGATATAGAGTTCTGAATGTTCCGCGTGCATGAAATTGTATATTTAAAACATAAGCCCCTGAGAAGACACGTGTTTTGCCTTTATTAGTTTCCTTTCAAAATTGGTAAAATGCTTTGTATTAATCATGTTCAAACAATTTGTGTCTGCAGAAACTACAGCAGATGCACTGTGTGTTCCCAGTTTGCCACGCTGCCATGCAAATCCAAATCTGGTGCAGTAAATAGAAGTGGTGTTTTTACTTTCCTTAGTCCCTGTGCAGCTTCCCTGCTGTGTGTTAGCCACACCACTAGCTCTGTTGCAGGTCAAAAGGAAAGCTGGCAACTTTACAGCTAGGACACCTCTCTGCAAACAGTGTAGCCTATTCCCATCTCTTTCCTGGATTGTACTGGAATTTCCAGCTCCTTGTGACTCCTGTGGCTATTTTCCTCCTCTCATGAGTCTCTGCCTGTGCTTTGGATTTCTCAGTTCCTCTGTTCCTTTACCCGTGCGAAGCAGCTGGGGACAGGTCTGTGAGGGAAGGCAAAATGCTCCTTGCGAGTGGACAGTTTGTTTCAGATAAAGGAGCGAAGGGTGTGAGGTGGCTCAATACATTACTCCAGGAGGGGTTTGCTGGAGCCAGGAAAATCCAGCTCCTGCAGACTGGCTCCACTTTCCTTTCACCCCCTCCTGTGAGTAATGTGAGTTGTTTATTTCTTCATAGCCGCCCTTGCAGAGAACAACTAGGCGTTCATTTCTCTTCCCACCTCCTCCTCGCCTTGGCCTCTCTTTTTTCCTTGAAGAAGTGAGAAAAACTGCAAGGGAAAACATCTTCATTCCTTTTCCTTGCTGGATCACAAGCCACCAGGGGCAGAACCAGATGAATTGCCCGAGCATGAGGTAGAGGAGGACATTGTGATATGTAGGGTAAATGTGTCTCTGGCCGGGGCTTGCCGCCCACCCCAGGACTCTTCTTCTCCCAGACCCTGAGCAGTGGGTTAGATTCTTTGGCTGCTGCCCATGTGTTTCTGTAAAACATCCCACTAGAGGTTTCAGCTAGGACTGATTTTGAAATTAATTAGAACCTTAACCTCCTCTTCCTTTAATAGTTCTCTCTGGTAATTTCATCCTTCTGTTTTTAAATTTCTAAATGACTGAAATAGATGTTCATTTGATAATTTACAGTTTAATGAGGATTTTGAAAAGAATTTAATCTCTTTGCATGGGAAGACACTATGTAATCTTCTAAGACATTCCAAGTTTCCTCAATATTTTACAGTCTTTTTGCTATTTATTTTGTATCTCTTTTCTTGAAAGTGTTTGTTTTGGGAAGGTCAAAACAAAATTCTCCCTATGTCTCTCATCAGCTGTAAGATGAATGCACACAGTTGGAACAAGTTCCGTTGAAGCTCTCATGCAGAATAAACAAAGTCTTGACCAAAGGCTTGACTCATGATAGATCTTTAATGACTATTGTCATGAAAAAGTATTTAACATATTCCCCACCAAAAGAAGGGTGTAGCTTTGCTGCAGAGTCAGCAACACATCAAAACAGGGGCAAGGAAAGATTCAAAGGGCAAGGCTGATATGAAACTTGTGGGCATTGGGAAGAAGCTGGGTAGCTCTGGGCTCATTAAAGAGGGCGCTGTGAGTGTGCTGGGGAGGTCAAGTGTGTCACGGGGAATTTCTGATGTTCGGGCCAGGCTCTTCAGATGGAATCAGCCTACAGAAATGGGTGTTACCCTAGGGTGTTGCAAGTGTGTAGTCACCACTTGAGCTCTTGTAGGCTGTGTCATACCAGCCTGTGGTAAAGCAATTTTGCCTCAAATGTTCACATAGTCTGTGGGGTATTTTGGGAAGAGAGGTTTCGTATTTTGATAGACGAAGCTAGAAATGCCTGCAAAGTCACTGCACATCCTTAAACAAAGCAGATCTGTTTCCACTGCTTTTCCTACTTGTGTGACAGTGAGCGTAACACTTGGCAGTCAACAAACGCTGCATGCTGCTCTTGTCATCATGTGGTGGGGCAGGAAAACTGCTGACATGGAAAAGTGCAGACAAAATCAAGCAAAGTGATTCATGGCTTGGAAGGCTCTGTGTCCTGGGGAAAGATTACTCAAAATGGGCCCAGAGAGCTCAGGGATAGTAATATGCATGCATGTTATAGTTACTGGGTGATAGAAAAATATCTTTGGGTGAGTTGGGCCAGATTCACAGATGTTATTTTAGGAGGTACATTTATTATTTTTGCTATTAAGAAAGGTCTCTCTTGTAAAAGTCTAATCTCTCTGTGAATGAGGGGCTAGGAAACCTGCACTGTATAGATTACAGATCCATGGTATTCACAACAGTCATAAGGAGGACTGAGTAGAAAGTCCAAGAAAATTACACTTTTAGACCATTGCTTAGTGAAGAAAAGATGCTATGAGAGCTGTGGGACAGGCTTATCAAAAGGAAATAAAACACTTTGGTCCTTGAAGAGTTCAGGTATCTGAGAGTGGTTCAGACTGTAATCTCATTCCCTGCGGCAGTAAAAAATTAAAATTCTCATTTTAATTTTAGTACTACATGTTACTTGATAAATTTTGGAAGGTGTGCAGTTATCTTTCTGTAGGCCTAATTATCTTTGAGATGAAGAAGACAGTGATTGGAATGGTCTTAAAGATTTGATTCTAGTTAGAAGATTAAGAGATAAAATGTTCTTTTAACCAGTGGTAAAATATACACAGATGATATGAGAGGAAGGAACAGTTTCGACTAAATTTCTAAAGGAAAGCATCTAATAAAGTAATTCACTAAGTATGATTAGATTTTAATTCTAAAGAAATTTTTGAACTTGTTGGCCATTTTTACTGACTTTAAGTGCCACAGTTTTCTCAAAATTGTGAAGTTCCTCTTTATTATGAGAAAACTAGAGCTAGGAAAGACATTTGTACATGGATGGAAGGAAAAGTTTCAACACATGTATCCTGGTCAAGCCACTGGCATGCACAACATTCAGAAACAAGCACAGTGCCTCTTGCTTGACCTGAAGCTGATGGATACAGGAGGGGTGGAGGGGAGCAGTGTGGATCACAGAAAAGGGAATTTATCAAAGGAGTATGGAAAAGGGGCTTGGACTGTAGCTTTACAGAGCGGGGAATGATGCAAGCCACAAATCTCTAGGAAACCAGCCTTTATTAGTTCCACTGCTTTTGGAACAACTTGTTTAAACTTCCCTTGTAGGTAATTAACTTTCTAATGGCACTGTGAGATAGGCCACCTGCAGAACCCTTGGGCAGGGGGATTCACAAGCATGTGCAGTTCAGAATAAGGCCTCATGGAAAACTAGGCAAAAGTGCGTTAGAATAATATTTACATTCAGTAGCATTAAGTACATCTGTTTGTTATTAGTGGGAGGCTGAACTGGCTCAAAAATCTTCCGCAAGAGTGACCCAGCAGCAGAAGGCCAGGTACCTCTGACAGCTTTTCTACAGCTACCAATAGAGCTATTTTCAAAAACATGACAAGATTTCCCTCTCAATGTCAATTTGAATACAAAGAAGATGAAATTTAGATTACTGTAATAGGTAGATGTTTCGGTTCTATCCTTTTAGGTGTCTTACATTGTCCTTATTTCCTCTGTTACTCCTGTGTTTACATGGGTGTGAGGTTTTCATACAAACTAAGAGTGTAGCTCTGGTTGAAACCAGTGCAAGCCAAAGATGGTCAGCTTGTTTGAAAAATAAAGAGTGATAGGTGACAGTCTTTAACCTAAGAATTAAAAAATTCCCATTGATATTATTTAACGCAAAAAATTGTTGCATCTTATTATGTCAAACAAGGACACAGAACATGAATTTTGGGTTTTTTTTGTTCAGCTTAGTATGCTTATTATAAATTTGATGTCTGAAGATTGTACACATAATTGATAACAAGAATTAATGATTTCAATGTAGTTGTGATGATTTAAGCTATCTGGAAATAATGTTTAGTGTCAGATGAAAAAGCTTTGGCATAGCTAAGAACAGAGTCATTATATTTCAGTCCTGTGTCTTAGACACACTTGTGTGTCCTTATGCACAAAATAGTATTAGGGAGATGCGTTGTTCTGTCTTAGGACTTAGGAATTCTACTGACCATGCACTCTGGTTTTGGGTTCAGTTTCATGTTCTACTATGGGTTTATTCAATGTAAAACTTACTTGTAACCACTATTTGTTATACATACATATATATATATATGTATATATGTACATATATATATATATATATATATATATATATATATATATATATATATCCTTCTCTTGGGATTTATAAGAACCTGAAGGGAAAGGAAGAAAAGACATTCTGTATATGTGTGTTTACACATAACACATGGAATATAAAACCGTGGAGGTCCCTCATCTTTGTTAATCAATCTTTCAAATCTGAAGTATCCACAAGTTGCAGAGAGATTTCTGAATCTGGAGGTTGTTGTGGCAAACTCTTCTTTAACCAGAGGTGATTGTTGTCTTTCCTCTAAAATTATTAAAAATCTCTCCCTTCAGCCCCTCTGCAAGTTTCCTTTAGCTTTCCCTTAGATTCACACTCGCTGTCTAGACCTCTCTTCCTCTCTGGTTTACAGCCTGCTGTCTCTATTCCCTGAATGTTTGTGTCGACTGCTGTTTCCTGGCCAGTTTACATCTTCAGTAGTCTTCAGGGTATAAATAGACATTATATCACACCTTAGTCTTGCAACTATAAATTCTTGTGCTGTAAACTCTTTGGGATGAAGGCTCCTCAGCCGATTTTGTTTGCATGGCATATTGAAAGCCTGATATAAGGGATAGAGCTCAGTTCTGCCGCTCAGCCACAGGCACTTGTGTCATCAGGATTCCCTAGGGGGTGTGTGTGACCATTCTGTGGGACTGGCAGGCATCATACAGTAGTTTTGAAGGTCTCATATGTCCCTGGGAAGAGATAGCTCTCCTATTGTAGACCAGGGGATACCCAAAGCTATCTCTGGTGGCACTCAGCACTGTTACCCTCTTACCTCAAAATCATACAAGCAGACATTTATCAATCATGCAGTTTTCTATGGTTAAAAAAATCAGGAAAACATTCTTAAAGAGAGGAAAAAGCAAAAAGTCCTTTTGATTTGACCAAATCTGGAAGAAATCTATCTTGATTATGCTCAAAGAAAATGAGCATTGGTAAGTAAAACACCTCTAGAGAGATTTGACACAATAGCAACAGATGTAAAGAGCTGTGTGTCTAGAGATTAGCAGCAGAAGTAACCACCTTATCATGAGTAAGGGTGTTGTTTTGTGGTTTAGGAAATGCAAGTAGGTATGACCAAAATGACTGTCCTTTGGGAAGATGGAGTCAAAGGGCACATGCTTGAGAGCCACAAATATGAGCTATTCATCTAACAAACAAAGACGTCTAAACTAAAATGTGCAGGTGACTGAAAAGGTCGCCATGTGAAAAGCACAAAGAATGAAGCGAAGGGAGGTGATGAGGTGTGTTTGAATCAGTGGCCTCATCTCCTGTGTAAGTGCACCAGATGAGAAGCAGCGTGGGTCAGTAGGTCCCACACTGAATTTGGGATCTCCAAACTCCTCAAGTCTGCATGAGACTTTGGGACACAGCTGCTCATTTAACGACTAGTAATGTGGGTGGGTAATGTGTTCAAAATGTGTTGGTTTCTAGGCCTGTGCTATTTAAACAGCACAGAATGGCAAGACTTTGAAACAATCCTTAACATTTTATAGGCTGTGTAGCTGCCTTAAAAAAAAAGAAGCAAATATTAATTCAAAAATGGGAGACCACCTACTTAAAATGTGACTCTGCAAGTAAGACAATGATTTTCTAAACAAACTTATATGCAAACAGTGAGTCACCCTTTCACTTCTATAAATGTTTGTGCAGTGCGTTTCTATTGAAAATCATTTGGATTCAGAAAGGCATGGATTTGATTTTTTGCTTTACTGTACTAACTCCTATCAGTACTAAGTAGGTAGATTACTCATTGGAGGATTTACTCATTCACTCTCACTCCCTTCAGTCTCCCTGCCAGCTGAAAGCTTTCTGCTCTGATACTGGGCTTTCTGATACCAGCTCTAGACAGTGATACTACTTGTTCCCTATAAACCCTTCTCGGGCTCATGTGAAAGCTGATGAGTCTGCTGAAATCAGACATCCTCTTTCAAACAAAATTTTATATAAATAAGGTGAATTGGACTCCGCTCAGACCTCCCAAACCTGTTCTAATATGCCTGCTTTTTGTTTTGTTAATTTCATTTATTTACTCCAGGTTTTGTTGCTGTTGTTTTTCTCAGTCTTTTACAACTATTTTGATGAGTCTCATTTTGTTATGTGTGGTCACTTATCTGTTGCAACCCACTTAGAGCCTTCCATATGTTGCTAAAATGTGTTTGGAAGAGGGGATTAAGTTACTGTTTCTAGCTGTGAGTTTGGTCACTTGGACACGTTCACTGTGATGTGAGATCCTAGAGTCCATACAGAGCCTTCCAACTGGAGATTTTCTATTTTTTTTTCCTTTGCAATGGGGGACCCCACACATGCTTTCCCTCTGAGCCCTGCTCTGAGGAAATTCCTGCAACATCACAGCTTTACTACAGCAAAGTCAAATCTTTGCAACCCAGCTTCTGGTATTCCCTGCCTATGGGATCTGACTTGAGGTGCCTCCCTCCAGAGGTAAAAGAAGGAAACAAGGATTGTGAAAGTTCCCTCAAAACCCTTGATGTCCACTGCATAAACATTTCTTGAATAATTCCAGACAAGACTGGTTCAGAGAGTGAGGCATATCCTTGCTTTTGTCTGAGTAAAAATTGAGGAATTAGGAATTCAAATAGGATATTTAACTGTGAGTTTCCAAAAGAACTTCAGCTTCCAGTGTTTTTTTTTGATGAATGTTCCTTGTTAGCATTACATTCTACTATTTACAGTGCTACTTTGAGAATGTAAGCCTGGTAAGCGTTGACTAGGTCATGTTTTAGTCAAATCTTTTCCTTCTGAATGCTGTGACTGATTTAAATTCTACTCCTTTGTATCAGCTTTTTGCCCATGCCTTCATATGACCATTTTCTGTACTTGAGTGTGTTTGGAGAAGGTGACTTTTCTTGTGATTCTTAGCAGTTCATAAAAATAAACAACATGTAGTGAGTTTGTTTTTGTACAACCAGGGACATTTACCTTACAGGGTTCTGTATAACTGGCTTTGGGTATAGCTTTGGGAGTGAAGAGTTAAGGCAGAGATGAATAATCTGTTTAATTTACTTGATTATTTCAAGCCAAGTGAATATGCCTAAGCAGCACCAAAAAGAGAAAACAACACTTTGGTCCTCTCTCCTGGTGGAGTTTTGCATGTATTCTGCACCGTGTCTCAAATATCAGCAGTGGTCACATCTAATAGAGCCATCTTGACATGCAAACGTAGCATTAAACACAACATGAAGTCATGCAGGTTTGTCCTTTTCAGCCTGTTACAGATAGTCTTCTCTTCTGGGTTTTCTACAGTTGTGTTCTTCCAATGCCCATAGAAGATACATGAATTTCTTTTGCATGGTATTGCAGGGGATTGAACTCAGCAGTTTCCCAAGTCCTCTGGTACTGGTATTCTGAAATTTAAAAAAAACCCAAAACACAAGAAAAGCTACTGTTGTATAAGATACAGCCATAAATGGATACTAATGAAACAGAAATCAGAGGATTCAGCCTCTGCTCTTGTGAGTGGCAAAGTATCTGAATATTTAAAGCAGTGATTTATCTGAAGAGCTGGGTAGGATTTGATGGAAAATGCAGTGGCTTTCCTAAACCACTGAGCACCAAAACAACTGAACAATTAATCTGAGGATAACTTTCACGTCTTGGACTGAAGCAGAGGGGAAGACACTGATCTCTTCATGCTCATGACCAGTGGCAGGCCGACAGAGTTCAAGAAGTGTTTGGACAATACTCTTGGGCATATGCTGTGATTCTTGGGGTTTCCTGTGCAGGGCCAGGAGTTGGACTTGATAATCCTGATGGGTCCCTTCTAATGCAGTATATTCTCTGTTTCTATAACTGTGTACATACAGGCAACTACTTGTGCAAATGCACAGGGAAAACCAGAATGTAATGTCTGCTAGGCAGCCAATAAACCTGAATTGTGTCTTTCCCTCAGCCAGGAAGTCACTCAGCTATTTTAAAAACCTGTATCCATGAACAGAAGAGTCTTTCTTGAGGAAAAAAATAACCGGAAATAATTTAAATACTTTGAAATTTCATAGCCCTGTTTATCTCTTGATGCTTCTCCCTTTCTGTCAGAGGGTTTACAAATTTATCCAGCCTAAAGGCAAGAGTCCAGGAATTCTTCCCAGAAGTCCTGCATTTTAAAAGGGTCCCTACACAGCAAGTAGGCAATCTTAGAATCCTTCATTCAGGTTGTTTTACTGGTGACTTGTGGCCTATCTCTTGGCAAGTTCCTAGAAAATTTGCTAATATTTAGATGCTAGAGGATGGCAATGACAGTCAGATGACAGCAGTTTGTCACTAGAGTTGTCACTGCTCTCTGCAGTACTAGACCATGAAAAACATGGTTGTATGAAATGTTCTTTGTCAGCTGCACTTTGCAAACAGAGAAATAAAGATCCACAGATTTGATTTCTGAAATGGAATGGAATGGAATGAAATGCAATCCAATCTGCTTTTCCAAATGTTTATCACTGTAAAAGAGAGCTGATCAGGTTAGCTAAATCCTGGGTCTTTAATTTGGGTAAACAAGCTAAGTTTCTAGCTCTAGTACAGATGTAAGTGGGATTTTCAACAAGTTACTCAAAACTCATAGTGTAGTATGTAGTAGTTGGAATATGTCATTTGTGAATAAATCCATGAGATCTGAGATGTTCTCAGCATCATGTATCCCTGGCCAGATTTATCTGAAAGGCATGTATTTGTCAAGGAAACCAAGTATTAGTTGTTCTTATGAAATGCACATGATTTTTGTAGTTCTTAATAAGTGTATTACTGATATTGACAAAGAGGAACTTTTGCGTGTTTTACTTCTTCGTGTAGCAGATATTTTAGAAAAAAGACTTCTATTGCCTTCCAGCATGATGAGGATCGTCAAGTCTGGTCCTGCAATGGAAAACCAGTTGATTTTTCTGTTTAAGGACCAAAGTAAATAAAACACAATCTCTGGAGTGGATACCTCTGCCATGTTCCCTTGGAAAGCTCCTAATTGGACAGAGGTGCCCTCTGTGCATGCACAGAGCCCAGCAGTCAAACACACATGGGGACTGAATTCCAGCAGGCTTTACAGCCACCTCTGCACAATAACAATAAATAATGAAATAAATGCAGGGCACTTTTGCTGGTTGGTTCTCAAAGCAGTCTACAGACCACTTAAACAGTAGTGCATTGATTTTTCTCACCCTTGGAATACAGCGATCCTGTGTCAAAACATGGCTGCTGTTTAAAAGCACAGAGCAAGATTACAGAGTGTTTAGGACAGGAATTAATATTTGTGGTAAAAACTACAGGATATTTTTAAGGATGCAAAATATAAGCATTATGGAATATGGACTATGTCTTTCTTGATGTATATCTGTCATTACTGTTTGACTTCAGAGCCAGGAAAAAAATTTGCAGAAAATGGTTATGTTATCAATCCTTAGTCACTTAGCCAAGGGACTTCTCTTGCTCTTCTCTGGCTGCCTTACTCTTTTTTATTTTTTTTTTTTAAATTTTTATGCTGAACTACTTTCATTGTGCACACCAACAGTGTAACCCATACCAGTAGTTGAACAAAGCTGAAGAAGCAATTACAGTACTGTCGGCGAAATCTGTTCACTTTATCAATCTATTTGGATACCAGCAGCAAACAAAGTGTGAACTCCAAATACCACAGAGAAGAGCCTGATCCTCAGCTGTGCTTGAACAGCCTGCACTGAAATCTGTGCTTCCAGAGCCCACCTGCTCTTGGTACCTAAGGCAGGAATCACCTGAGCACCCCTCTCTCTGACATGATCGTGCTTGTGACCCACTCTTCAACACAGCCCTTCTGAGGTGGTTTGGAACCCCTTTACAGATGTTTCTGCAACCTGTCAGCCCTTCTCAAGAAACTTGGAGCTACAACTTAAAAGGCTTTATTCAGTCTGCCTGTGAACCAAGTGTATTTGTTTACATTTGTTCAGATTAAATGCAGGTGGTTTTTACTTGGAAACCCTGTTATCTTTTGCTTCTTCCACATCTATAATATTTCTTTCAGTGAGGCCACAGATGCAGTGATAATTTCCTTAGTTTTTATTTCTGCTTCTCGTGTGTGAATGTGTGCAAAGACTATGCCAATTGTTCAGTTTATAGGAAGATGTCCTGTTTTTTTTTTTCAAAACTCTCCTGCCAATACCAACTTATAGCTTTTCCTAAGTTCTGAATCCAGCAAAAAAATTGAATTTGAATTCCCTTACTTATAGGAAACCAATGGAAAATGTTAAACTTTACTGTGTTTCTGTTTTTTAAAAACTAAGGGGATGAGAGTGTCAAAGACTATGCCATCTTTTTTGCCTGAAAGAATATCCTTGATAATAACAATTGAATGTTCAGAAGTAATTAATTTCAGGCTCTTACCTCAGATAAAATAGCAAGATATTATTGATTTACATTCCCAGCAGTTTAAACATGTAGGGTTTGGGTGGTTTTATTCACGGCAAGCTGTAATGACACTGTTAGAGGATCTACTGTGTGTTTAGCAGTGAGGAATGAAGCTGTAAAGGTCTGGGAGTTTGGAAAAGTTCAGATGCCTCAAAATGCTTGGATTCCTCTCAAAATTTTTTCATAGCTGTATAAATCTACCACCCAGCTGTCATCCTCTGAGGAATTAGCAAAAAAGCGTATTTATAAGACAAATCATTTGGCTGATGAAGAGAAATATGCTAGCAATATTTTTTTGATTCACATTTGAAAGTAGAATATTTCTTCCATTTCAGTCAGAAGTCAGGGCTGCAAGTAGGTTCTTTCCAGCAAACTTATAAAAGCCTTTTTCTTTCTGCAGGCATTTAGCCACACCACCATGGGCTGTGATCTTGTCAGTTCTCATAAGCTACTAACACCAATGGTAACAAAATACTTTCCCT
The DNA here is from genome assembly GCA_013400235.1 of Oriolus oriolus. Taxonomy (NCBI): domain Eukaryota; kingdom Metazoa; phylum Chordata; class Aves; order Passeriformes; family Corvidae; genus Oriolus; species Oriolus oriolus. The sequence continues at coordinate 503,822 of VXBT01003622.1, read as the reverse complement.
AGTTATGGGATATACATTTCCATGAATTGGTTTGGTTCATCTCATACATGAAGTGTCAAATCTTTTTTGTTTTTTTTGAAGGCATGAAGAACATTGGAAGAATTTTGAGCGGTTTTCTCCCTACTAAAAGCTAGTTATATGAGTCGAAGATGTATCTTAGAAGTAATTCAGTAATGGCAAAAACCTATTTGGCAAAGATGTAGCCTGAAGGACTGGCAGCCCCTCTCTCTGTGTCTGTCCTCCTGAGGTAAGCTGAATAAAGGAGACAGGATGAGGCCCAAAGCATATAAATGAGCTGGTATTTCATGGTACAAATTGTGCGTTTTCTGCAACATATCCCAGCATCTGGGGTAATAATACCAGAAAAGACAAACTGAATGTGAACTCTCTCTGCTTTGCTACATAAGCAATTATCATTCAGGTGGATTTAAAGGGGCTTTACAGCCTAGCTTGTTTATACAGTGTGTTAATTCTCCTGCCACTGAAAGCCAGCCACTTCTGGCCTGAAACATGGCATCAGTTCAACAAGGCGTAGCAGCAAACTGCAGCATGGCAGCCACTGAGCACAGCAAACATCTCCATCTGAAGATGCCCAGAGAGCAGCAGGAGGAGAAATGAAATTGGTGAGTGTGTGCTCAGAGAGGACCTGCAACTCGAGGTGGCTTGTGGCAAAAGTTACCTGGGGCAGTTAGTGATCAGTGACTGGGATGAGCTGGAACCCGAGCCTGGCTAAGAAGGCAGCACTGCTATTCTTTGCCACTCCCTGGCACTGCAGCGTGGCAGAGTAGCACTCTCAGCAGAAAAGGAAAAAAACTTGAATGTGTTGCCAGCACTGCTAGCGAGAGCAGCTGAGATGTCTCCTCTTAAATAGGCCTTGCAAACATAAGTAGAGCTCAGCATCTGAGTTCCCCTGACAACTCTTATTTTCATTTAGTAATATTTCAGTTGGTAATACTTTGAATAGGTAGGTTTTTAGAGAGAGATGCAGTTGCTGCTCTGCTGCAATAGGTCTCTCTTCCTGTGAAAGCAAAGCATTATGAATGCAAAAGACTTTTCTAACTAACACTGTTGAGAGGATGGAAGTTCTGGTGGGAAAACTTCCAAGTGAAACTTTGGCTTCACTCAGCTGGAGTGGCACAGGCTCTGNCCCCCCCCTTTTTTTTTTTAAACCACAAACTTCCCCGTGTCACAGCTCTGTGCAAATATTTCCCATATGTCAGCTGGCTGATCCAGTAATCACTTAGGGCTGGAGTGTAAATTACACAAGCGGCAGCACGCACGCAAATATCTGGTTTGTACGAATCCGTAATTCAGTGAGCTTTAACTATGGTGAACTGGCTTTAAATTAAAAACTTTCTTTTAATAGCTGTGTAGATTCAGTGCTAGAAGTCCTATTATTCTGTCTCCCACTTTATCCCTAGCCAATGTAGAATGTCTCGCTTGTGTTTTAATGGTGCCTCTCTTGCTGTTTGCTTTCTCAATTTACTTTCATTTCTACCCAGTGTGCTGTCATTATGCCATGAAGGAGATTCTTTGGGTAGGAAACTTTTTTAACATCTAGAGTGTGCATGGCATTTTGTAAACTAATTAATAGAGTATGCTGTTGTTTATTTTATATCCGTAATACTGCTGCTGAGCAGTTGACTGTAATGTTTCTGACAGGGTAATAGTCAGAAAGTATTTTGATTTTAGGGAATTCTGGGAGGCTTTAAGTTAATCTTTTCATTCAAAATGGTAGGAGAGCACTTCTTAGGACAACACTGACTGAGTTTATGCTGGTGTCCATAGGAGGCAGAAGAAATAGAATAGTGCAGGGAACATGGATTTCTGGGACTTTTTAAAAATAAAAGCTTTTCAGGAAAGAATGGTTTGAACAGCCTTGGCTACAGGTTTCCCTCTCTGCTCGTGTGTGTGTGACTTGTGCACAGGGCTCCTCTGGTCCCCAGCAGTGACTGTGCTGCGTGGGACTAATGGGCTGGGGGAGCTGGTGGCTGGCTCCAGGCTGCGGTGTGGAGGTGGAGGAACTCCTGCTCCAAACTTCACAATCTGAGGAGCAAGAGCTCTTGCTGATAGAGTCACCTTCTTTCAGCTCATGATCACTTTTAGTGTTACTCTCCCTGCACACGCAAAGGTTTAGAAGTATCTTTGCATAAGGTTTCACTGACCAGTCTTTACACTGACTGTGAGGGCTCCTGTGCAGTGCTTGCCCCTTTCCCCTCTTGGTTTCCTTTCCTCGGTTTCCTATGTTTTGTAGGTTTCTGCACTTCCAATTTCTTTTATTTTATCTTACTTTACCTCCATTTTAAAAAATTTCTTTCACTCCTGTCTCCATTTTGTTTCCCAACATTTTTCTATTTGTACTGTAAGCAGACATTCCACAAGGATTCTGTGGAAAAATAGAATAAAAATGGTTTCTACATTGGAGAGTTAACAGACATGTTTGTCCTTTGTCCCTCTTTCACAGCTGTACTGATCATAAAAGAATATATTGTGCACTGAACAATACTACGAGTGGACATAGCCTACAGTATATCATGAGCAGATTCAGTCACAAGGACTGAAGAACATGTTGGATTATAGGTGGCAATGAAGAGGTTGTAAATGCCACATTTTAGTTTCATTGCTTGGCTACCATTTTTATGAGTCTTTCTTTTCTTCTTTCTTCCTATTTTTGTTTGTTTCTGGAAGTGAAAAACGTGCAAGCATTTGGTTTTTACCTGGTTGTATAAAAGAATCCATCACTGGAGGTAAGCTCTAACCTCATCTTCAAGATTTAGGAGGAAAAATTCCAAGCCCAAGAGGCAACATGGCAGAATTTTCACATTTTCAGTCACACTTGATATGAATTGGCTGAGTGTGATCCTGACAAGAACACCCACCCACATGGACCTCAACATGATGTGAATTTCTGAGTAAGTATGCAGATGCCTGCAGTCTTTCCTCCTCTGGAGACTGCTACAATCCAAGGAGTTAGTGGAATTGGCTCAGATAAGGATCACCTAAGCCAAGCTGGCTGGTACCAGTAGACAAGGCTTGTATTGTACATCCTCCAGGAAGATTTATGGGTAGCTCTGGAGCTTCTTTGGGGATGATTCTGAGTTCAAGGGAGTTTTAAAGTGTGGGGAGAAGTGGAAGTGTGGTGTGATTTTCCTGGGGTGGAGAGAAGAGCTATCACAGAGGACAGCAGTCCTTCATCGTGCATGAAGGTGCAAACTGTTTCTACCTGCACCTGCTGGAATAAAACTGGTCTTAGATTTTTTTTTTTCAAAGTTTCTTTTAATGTAAGTGTAGCAGCTCTGCCGAAATCACGTAAGAAAAATTAATCTCATTGCCTTCAGTTGTAAGGTGAAGAAGCAGAGCAATTCTTTACCACATTTTCTATAGCTCAGAATTATTTGCTATAGCAATTATTTTTGGGAGTTCAGAATAATTTAAGGATCTTTTCATTTTCTGGAAAAAACCCACAGAGATAAAAATGACTCTCGCCACACTGCTACAGTGGCAAGGACTGCAAAGCAAAGTGCTCCCTTGAGATGTTAAACTCAGCAGTTTCCCACTGAGCCCTGGACCAGCTCTGGAAGGAGGAGGAATAAAAGGTGATATGAGTTAGATTTATGCTGATGTATTAGGTGAGTGTAGGTTTTTGCTTAGAAGCTGCTAGAAGGTCATGGTATTTTACCAACTGAGATTTATACATTTGAAAATGAACCTCCAAGTGGGAATGTTTCCAAACTCTAATAAAGCAGAGCTATGCTCATACACTGACCTTGGCAAGCCTGCAGGTAAGTTCCACAACTTCTACCACCTTATAAACACTAAGATGGGTTATACAGAAAAAACTATAGAGGCTCTATTTAGAGACTTATGGTAGCAAGTAGGCAGAAAAACTTCAAAACCACCAATTTAATTTATTGAAGGTCTCAACAGGAATATATAGGAAAAAATTCTGTCTTCCACTGCAAATATTCCCAAAGCAACCCAATCTACCTGCCAAGAGTACCCAAAATTTAGGGCAAAGGGTGGAGGAACAATGTTAAACCTATTCAATAATACCACTACACAAAACCTGAAGGATGAGCATGAACTTGGATCTGTATTTTACCTGATTACCTCAGCAAGGAAGCCTATGGCTGGGAGGTTTTTCAGTCTGGGGTTTACCATTTATGTAGTTGTATATCGTGGCTGTAGACAAAACAAGAGAACACCCACCGGCACTAAGGCACATTTTTAAAATTTTTCCAGCCCGTCTCTGGTTTTCATAAAGGTTCTTAAAATTTCCTCTTGTGAAGCCAAATTGGGAAAACATGGATGAGATCAAGAAGGTTCCTAGTTCCAACTAAAATGCTGGTAATGCTGGTTAAAGGTTCAATATCTTCACTTCCAGGGAGACAGACCATGACAAAAAAAAAATACTCAGGCCAGAACTGGAGTTTGGACCAGTCCAGGGCAGAAATTAGAGCAGTTTGAGGAAATGGCAGCTCCTACCAGCATCCTCCCAGCTTGCCACTGCAACAGGTTACCATGGCTCTGCCTGTGCTGGCTCTCTGCCACTCCTGAAATCTAGGAATTTCTCAAGGCAAATTTATGCTGCCTTTGCTTTAATAGCACAGCATAAAAAGGCCATATTGGATGATGCAATTATTTACTTGTACAGTTCCAGAAAATGACAGGAATCACAGTCCTCACACCCAGTTGTAACAACTTTGTATTAGGCCATCTTTAGGTTTTTCATTAAATAATTTTTTGTTGTCAACATGGGCAGTGGGATTGAGTGCACTCTTAGCAGGTTTGCCAGTGGCACCAATCTGTGTGGTGGAATTGGCACACTGAACTCCAGGGATGCCATCCTGGGGAGTCTTGACAGGCTTGAGAGCTGGGCCCATGTGAACCTCATGAAGTTTGATAAGGCCAAATGTGAGGTCCTGCACCTGGGTCAGGGCAGTCCCAAGCACAAATACAGGCTGGCTGGAGAATGGATGGACAGCAGCTCTGAGGAGATGAACTCAGCGGTGTTGGCTGATGGGAAGCTCAACATGACTTGGCCACTTGCACTCACAGCCCAGAAAGCCAACCACATCCTGGGCTGCATTAAAAGATGTGTGACAAGCAGGGCCAGGGAGGGGATTCTGCCCCTCTGCTCCACTCCAGTGAGACCCTGCCTGCAGTGCTGTATCCAGCTCTGGGGTCCCAGCACAGGAGGGACATGGATCTGCTGTGGTGAGCCCAGAGGAGGCCACCGAGATGATCAGAAGGTAGGAACACCTCTCCTATGATAGGCTGAGAGAGCCGAGGCTGATCAGCCTGGAGAAGAGAAGGCTCCAGGAAGACCTTAGAGCCCCATCTAATACCTAAAGAGAGCTTGTTAGAAGGCTGGAGAGGGGCTGTTTACAAGGGCACATAGTGATAGAAGATGTAATGGCTTTAAACTGACAGAGGGCAGGTTTATTTTGGATATTAGGAAGAAATTCTTTACTGTGATGGTGAGGCATTGGAAAAAGTTATGCAGGGAAGTTGTGGATGCCCCATCCCTGGAAGTGCTCAAGGCCAGGCTGGAGGGAGCTTTGATCAACCTGATCTAGTGGAAGGTGTCCCTGCATATAACAGTGTTGGAACTAGATGATTTTTAAGATCCCTTCCAACACAAACTTTTCTGTGATTTTATGTTTGTCTGTTTATTTTTACCCTTGCGTTGCCTTTCCAGGATCAGAAAAAAGGAAAATCATGTTTTACAGCAGTCAAAAAAATTGTGTTTTAAATCTTAGTATTATAGACTTTGTAAGCAAAAGATGTACCTATACCTCTGACATATTTCAATGTGAAAATTCTAAAGAGGCTCTTTGAAATAGCTAGGTGTTGGTAATGTATCTGGTGTGTTTGCATGCAGCCTTTTGGTATAAAAAAAGCCTGAAGAGCTGCCCCCTTCATGGCCTTTTATGTCCTATTTTCCAGAGACATAAAATATTCTAGCATGAATAAGAGGTAGAGTGCACAATATGATGTGGATAAACACGTGTGCTCTTTGGAGCTGCCAGCATGTTCTGCCTTAGCAGAGCTGCTGAAGGGATGGGATTATGAACAGGGTCCCAACTGCGGGAGTTTTTGTTACATTATATAACTTCTATATGGTTTTTTTCCTAATTTTTCCTTAATGTTTTCTAAAAGTTATTTTTGTTGTCTTTTTAACTTAGTTAAATGTACAAGGTGTTGCTCTCCAGCTTTGTCTGTAGTGTGTAGTTCTGACAAAATGGTTTATGCTTTAGGGCTGGGTTTTGTTTCTAGGAGTGTATTTCGCTATGCAAAACTGATTTGGTTTGTGGAGTCTTGCCAGTGCTACCCATAAAGTGGACTCTCACCTAACATAAACTTTTTAGGACTTATCCTGCATCTGCAGTTCACGATTTGTGGAACACACAGCCAATGTGCTGGAGGATGTATGGAGCTCCCAGGTGGTTTCATTAACGTAGGTTTCCAGTTGTGTGTTGGAGATCTACTTTTGTCCATGTTGTGCAACGTTTTTGCAATGATTTTGGCTCTTCTAGCATTAAGGCTTTTAAATGGTGGAATTTATACTTGATTATACTAATAGAAAAAAAAGCACTTTATTTTTTTTTCCAAGAGTCGTAGGTCTTGTAAAGGAAGCATCATTCACCAGATATTGATCCCTCTCCTCTGGTTAGAAGGGCTGGCCTTCCACTTCCATGAAACAGTATCTGGCACAGCAAATAGAAACGTTTTGCATTTCAGTGTAATTGGTCTCTCATGAAAACAGAAAATAGTACAAAAATTTGTGCCCTTATTCCATACCTTTCAATAGAAAAGACTGAATCTTACCTCTGTTTGGTGTGTGTGGTTTTTTTTATGTGGGTTTTAAAAAATTTTTTCTTTAAGTAATAAAACCAACTTTGTGTAGAACATCTTACCTTATTCCAATGTTTACTTCAGTGTTGCTGACTGTATTGACTTCTAAGTTTGGACTCAAACCCAAATATGTCTTTTTTCCAAACTCTGTGAACGTAAGCCCATAAATTGGGGTGGCCTTAAGGCATCCTGGGACTATGATATGTATCAGTACAGAGCTGAGTTTGTCCCTCTCTGGAGGGAGGGCCTGCCAGATGCATTGAAGCCAGAGCTCTCCTGTGGCACTCTCATATGACTCTGTGTCGGGCAGATAAATTGAATGTGGGGTGCTTCTGCAAGAACACCAGGGAGGTAAATGGGTTATTTAGGTAACGTGTCAAGGCTGACCTCATGGCATAGAGGATGCAGTGCTCTGAACACCAGCTTGGCAATTTGGGTACTGAAAGCCAGATAAGGATGTCTTTTGGGATATTTTTATATACATGCCTTCCTAATCTGTAACACAAGCAAAATCTGCAAAACCAGCAGGACTGTTTTGTGAAAGGAAGAGTAGAGGGAACTGAAGACTATAATATTACATCTTCTCACTTTTGGTGATTTATTTAATTTCTATTTCCTCTCAGCTATACCTTTCTCTGCAATTGGATATAGTTGGATAAAAATTGGATATTTTTGTCTTTGCCTATATTTTAACACTAATAAAACTCTATTATTATTAATGTGAAAGGGTCTTTGCACATTATTTCCTCTCACTTTTATGAAATCCATGATTCTTGACCAGTACAGAATTTTATACATCTGCTGTCATAGTCTTTTTAAAGTATTTAAAACAGTGAAGCCTAGTGTATTGTCAACTATTAATTTTGTAAGTCAGCTTGAATTTACCCTTAGAACACACAAACAAAGGGGCAGCAGCTTTGAACTGTGTGGCTCACTGTCTCTGCAATGCAGAACCACATATATTAAAATTTCTGGAGCTACTTCTGTAGCTCTAGCCATCCACTGTGATTACAGTTCACTGAATATAAAAATCCCACACCACTAAACTGAACATCTGAGACCTTGGAGCTAAAAAACCCCACAGCTGTCATACTTTCCATCAGTTTTGTGACTTTTCTTTCTGACACATGACAAAATCTTTATGTATATTTGAATATATTATCTGTAGAAATACAGTTTTATCTTGGAAGACAGGTATTCTAAAGCTGACAAGGCTAATTGCTTCTGTCTATGGAGATTAGGGAAATCTTTCTACCTTTTCTCAAAGGGTGCATCTACATTAGTAATTTAGTGTCCTGTAAGAGTGCTTGTGGTGCAGAGAGACACTTTTCCTGAATGTCATATGTGAGAGGTTGTGCTATGAACTGAAACTCAGCAGTCTGTGATTGGGCACAAAACACATTGTATACCATTTGTATTATACCTACAGAAGTCATAATGGATAGAACTTCTGAAACAATAAGTTTATAAACTTTAGTGAGAGCTAATTAGTTTACTATTAATGAATAATTAAAAACACTGAGAGAGTGGACTTAAAAAGTGTTGTCAGTGCTTGTGAATGAAGTATAAGATATCTTGGTGAAGCCATTTGAAAATCTGCGACACAAGTTCCTTGGGAGTAAAAAAAAAATATTTTCACCATTTTCATAGGTCTGGAATTTCATATCTAAATGTTCTTAATCTTTCTGACAAAACTGTAGAGAGATTAGAAAGGAGGCATTTGAGGTGGGTGGGGGGTGCTTTATGAAAAAGAATCAGGGGGCAGGTTGAAGCTGTGGATTTGTCAGAAAGTTCAGACCCCTGACTGGGAAGCTGCTACTCAAACTTTATAATGAGGATCCTTTTCCCTGTCCTGACCTCACTCCCCAAGTTTGGCGTTTGGCTTTATAGCACATTGGTCAGTTTTTAGTCAGCATTTCCTCAAATGTTTATGGCTCTAAAGGTGGAATTCTCATCCTGAAGATGATAATCCTTCATCATGTAAAATGACCATGCTGTAATAAGATCTTCTTGCAGGGTACAAATGTGTTATTAGGTGTCAGTCTGCAGGCTCGGGTCATCCGCCAGCTGTTACACTGCACAGGTTGTATTTTTTTGCAACATTTGGTGGAACATTTCAGGACTGTGGGATTATCTGAACCAGATGTGAAAAGGCATCTCCCTGACACAAGTGTGCAATTAGTCATAAGTGATTACCCATGACCCCTTATGTGCAAGGGGAGAGAAACTTAGGGTTAACTGCTGTCTGCACCTTAACTGAAGAGGGCTATAAAAGTTCCTCTCTTTTAGTTCTCAGACTGCAGCCAATTTTCTGCTTGTTCTTGCTTCTGAAATTTTTTTTCAGGGACATGTGATCCAGGAGAAACCTAGAAATCTGAGTCCTACTTGGAAAATTGTAACAGAACATCACTGAGAAAGAGACATGGGTCCTAGTTTTTTTGCACCTTTCTTTCTCTGCTGTTTGTGGTTACAAAGTCAGTGTAAGATCACAGTCTCTTCCAAGTGAATGGACTGATATATTTGTCCAAGGGAAAGAAGAAAATTAAGGATGTCCTTCTGACTAGATAAACTTTCTCTTTTATATGGAGCAAGACTTCATTTTGAGTTCTGCTATCAACAGCTCCAGTAAGATGACAAAGGGAGAGATATGGGTCTCATAGGGCTTTACCTGTAAACATTTGACTCCCTCTGGAAATGGTTAAGTAGTCAGGCCAGTTCCCAGACCACTGCTCAAATGCCATTTCTAAGAGCTAAAACATCTTACTCAGTGTCTGGGTAGGTCTAAGTGGCAGCTCTATCCCTGTGTATCTGTAGGGTTCCAAGTACACTGGGCTCCTATATCTGCTGTATGTTTTCTGACATGATTGAGTAGGTGAGTTCGTAAGAGCTTGAAAACCTTTGCAGAAATCTACTTACACAGTTGTGATGGCATAGGGAACTGTGTGAAGCCTTTTACTATTTAGAGACAAATGGAAATCAAATGCTTTTGGCAAGCTACATGTTAACTTACGTTCTTTAGCTGATTAATGATTCCCCTTTGTCAGACTGAGGTTCATCTTTACCTATCTAGTGTGACTTTCTGCCCTGCTTTCCCTCAGTTATGTTTGTAGGCTATAAATTGGTCAAGGGCCTACATTTATTTATGAAAGCAAGGGTCACAGCTCAGGCACAGTAAAAGAAAAGGAAAAGGTAGCTGGTGCTACATAGACTTTGAGCAGCAGGTGGGGATATAAACCCCCACAGGTTGCAAGCTGTTGTCATCAGAGATAGAAGTAGTCAAAGATGACTGAATCGAATTGTGTTCTAGCTACTCTCTTCTCTTCAGCCAAAATTGCCTCAGGCTTATCAACACTGGGCCTTATTTGTTAGTTGCCATCCACGTCTCTAACACAGTCAATGCAGAGTGGAAGGATGTGAGGAAATTGAGTGGTACCATCTGCTTCCTGAGACATTGTGTGAAAGCAGAGCTGCTCCCTGACCCTTTCAGAGGACCTGTGGATGAGAAGCCTCAAAAGGGACAAAATATATCTGACATGAGGTCCCCAGCAGTAAGCACAACAATTGCCTCTGGCTGGCTTTGGAAAAGGAACAGACCATCACTATTTTCCCTGTCATTCATAACCTGCCTAACAGCACTGCAGCTCTCAGAAGAAATCCCTGGTGCAGCACTAGACTTTCACCCACAGCCATGGGTGGATAGATGATAGAGGATAGATGCCAACAGATCATATCATCACATATTATATGAATCTCCTACCCTTTTCAGGTCAAGAGCACATGGTCAATCAGGCCATGTAAGATTTGTCTCATTACAGCTACTTCTGTGGACAGTGGAAATTTGGATTTTCTGAATGAAGTGATTGTTTCTTAAGCATAAAGCCTTTATGGGAAATCAAAAGCCTTCCTTCCCTCAATGAGGTATTTAAAAGCTTTTAAAATACCTCTCTACCTCTTCCCCTCCATCAGAGTGGGCTATTAACCACAGTGTGGCCAGTGAAATCTTCCAGGCAGTTTTGGGTTCCCAGTGCTAGCCAGGCTCAGACAAAGAGGCTTTGCCATTTTTCCCCTAGAGAAATTTTCCTTCCCTTCATCAGTGGTTGGTTCTTTCTGAATCTGCCTGATTTTAAGTAAGAAACATCTCAGTTTAGATTTAAGCCTTTCATCTTCTTCTTTGAAGGGCTTTCCCCCCCCTCAAGTGCTTACCATGGAGGCTGGTCTGCATGTAAGACATTTACTTCTGGGTTTTTGAGCACTGCCTGCACTGTAAAATTTAATGGACATCAAGGGAAGAATATTTGTTGGTCAAACAACGGTTTTTTAAGATTTATAGTTTCTATCACTCATGGTTATGACCTTACCCTCCATCCCAGGCACCCCTCTCAGCATGCAACTGAATTTTTCCAGTTTCATGGTACACTTGAAGTTTTTCAGAATTCAGTATTCATACCAAGTCCTGACAAAGCGCTGAGTGTTCACGGAATGTTCAGATAAATATTAGACCCCATCATTGCCCTCCAGGTGGAGAAAAAAATCAAAACAGCCTTTGGAGGTAAGGTCAACTCCATCCAATGCTTCCTTGTTAGCTGTGACAGTTCTGTCCTGACTGTGCACATGCAGGTCCTTATCCTTCTCTCTGCAGCTGAAGAGCTCAGGGTACAACCTGAGCAGGGGATGGGCAGAGGGGCGGTGACACCTGTATGTGGACCTGATCTCTGGGCAGGACGTGAGATGCTGTTCCAGCAGCAAGGGATTAGCATGAGTGAAAGAGAGCTCTGACTGCAATTTCCCTTTGGCAGCTGAGGTACATGCTTGACTTTGAAGGTGGAAGCCAGGACATGGAAGCAAAGAGGCCCTTTCGCCTCCTCGCAGTGTGATACGTGCTGAAGTCTTGCGGGATCAGCACTCTTGTTTGGGTTTCTGAATTCCTGCCAGATCAGGGCATTTAATTTGGACCATAAGAGAAGTAGAAGCCGTTCACAAGGTTTGGGTCCAAATTTCCACACCATCTGCTGTGTTTGCAGATCAGTGTGGAGGTTTGAGCCTTCCATAAAAGTAGAGGGAAAAGAAAGTAATATTTAATAAGGGAATTAAATGAACTGGAAAAATATGGCATGAACCCAAAAAGTGTCCATCCATGTTCTTGAGCATCATAAATGAGGAAGGGAGTAGCACTGAACAGAGAAAAAGGACAGATATAGGACAATGGAATACTATATCAAAGGTAAAATGAAGTCAGTTTTCAGTGGTATAATAATGGTGAAGGTGACCAAGTCTTGATTACTCACCTGGAGTTAAAAGTTGCGACTAATGTCTTCTTTGGCAACTTCTGTCTGCAACTTCTTGACACAGAAGTAGGAAATGGGAGTGTGGCAGTTCTGAGACCCTGGTCTTGAACCAAGACAATGTGAACAGCTCAGATCTTTTCTCTGGAACTGCTCCTGTAATTTCCAGTTTGAGGCCTTTTTGTGTCTGGTTGGAGAAAATCAGAACAAGTCTAATGCGAAGAACATTGTATCTCAGTGATGGGGCTCACTTATACAAACATAAAATATTGATAATAAATACTGCCATGGTTAATTAACGTTAGTAATTGGAGAAATAGGAAGAAATGAAATATAGTAATGTTTAATTGAGAGAAAATATTATCTCTGTTACCCTTTTGAATCTCATTGCAGGAAATTACTTTCAGATGAAATTACCATACCCGTTATTTAAATTGGAAAATAACTTTAAGAAGAAAGGCCTGGTATTTCGTAATAAAGATAGTGTAAATTTTACAGTAAGGCTTAATAGTGAAAAAAGGGAAAAAATTAATGGAAACATCTATGTGTCATTGCATAAAAGCCGAATCAGAAGCAGAGTAATGGCTTTCCTTCTGAACAGCACTTCCTTAATTGAAGTGATTTTCACTGTCTTTCCTAAAAACTAGAAACGTGCTTCAAAATTTTAAATTGTGGGTGTGGAAATGAGAGTTTTAAACCCACATTAAAGCCCCATTAATACAAATGAACAAGTAGTATTATGTGTTGTCAAACCACAGAATGTGAATGATGACTGAAACACCTGGCACTGTCCCTTTAACTCAAGCCCTACCACATCTGAAAGTGTAGGGTGTTTTTATTTTCCTATCTTGGGGCTGCTGCTTCTCCCTTCCTCTCTCATCCATGTGAGTTTATTTTCCATTCTGTTTTTGTTGTTTAGGTAGGTGCAGTAATGGCATTCCCATGGCAGCATTGGGAAGCACTGGCTTCCCTTCTGGAATAGGAAAGCAAAAGCTGTTTCAAAGCTGAAATCCGATTATGCAGAGTACCCTGCCTTTGGGGCAAATTTTCGGTGAGGCTAAACATAAAACGCTACCCATGTACATTTCCTCCAATGGCCAAGGAGAGATATATATTAAACAATCTGATCTGTAATCCTTGGTATTAGATTATTTATTTGTTTTGGGCAATGAGGAATGTTATTTGATCTTTTACTCACTGCTATTTGTCTTGCAGTCTACACTGCAGATGCACTGGGAAAAGATTATGTTCCTTCATCCCCCAAATAAGCTTTTTGTTTGTTTATCATGGCTTTTGTACAGCTTACAAGACTGAATTTCTGTGTGGGCTTAGGTAAATTTCTGTTCTCCTTGAAGCTAAAGAATACAGTAACCTGCTTAAAATAATCAAGCTACGAAAACACCACCTTTTTCTTGTGCACTGGTAAATCTGAAAGATATTTAGGAGCATGGTATCTAAATGGATAGACATACACCTCTGAAAGATAATGCAAATAACTTGATAAAAGATTAAATGAATGTAAAATACTGAAATAAGACCTTTAAAATGTTCTTTGCAACTTCTCCATACAGGATTTAGAAATTTTGTTAAATAAATTCAGTAATGAAGGCACGTCTGGCTTTCTGATAGTGATAGCACTTGAAAAATGTTACCTTTCTCTGTTGAAAGCATTTAATTCTCTCTCTTACATCTTCTTCATCTTAACTCATTAATCCTTGCAACACTTCCCTGAAGGAAAGGACTATTGCTAACATTTTATATGTAGAGATATGACACAGGAAGATATCAAGGCCTGGGCTCATAAAGGAATCTCATGGCATAAATCCTCCAATAATGCTGACACCAGGGGTCCTTGGATGACTGTATGCCTGGGAACTTCCATATAATCTGCACTAAAAGTCTTTTGGTCCAGAAAACCTCATTAGCCTGCTCAGGGGGGAGATTGAAGCTGGGACTGCAGAGATGTCAGGTTAGTGCTGCAGCCGCTGGGCAGCGTTTCTGTGTGCTGCCTTCTCCTCTTCATCTGCCCACCTCTCAGTCTTCACAGACTCATGGAATGCCTCCATGGTGAGCCTGTATCAACAGGATGAGACCTTTTAGCTACCTGTACATTCAGGGTAGCTCTAGTCAGTGTCTTGACTTTGCAAACAAGGATCTCTCACAGGTACCTGATGTCCAGTTTTTGCCAAAATTTGCAGTAGGAGACCTAAGAGCAATATGGAGCATTAGCTGTGCGACAAGTTTCAAGTGCTGACTGCTGATGAGCTATCTATCCTTTTTTCAAACAGCTTTGTGAGTATCTTGTCCTTGTGCTGTCCACAATATTAAAGGTAAGTCAGATGGTTAAACTCTGCCTAAAACAAATTTTCTTTTAATTTCCTTTTCAAATTTTCCTTTATCTCCACATTTTTTTTGTGAAAGCTGTCAGTTGCATTTTACTCCTTTGCTCTGCTAGACTGTCACCTTAAAAATTACATAAGTTCTACAATTCCTTGATTCTTTGCTAGGGAAGCATAGGAAAGATATTATTTTGGATTAGAAATCCCAACTGAAGCAACACCATTTAATTGTTTACTTAGATTAAGCTAAAAACATTTGTCATTAAGAGCGCAAGAGGTAATTTCCTGCCAGAACACCCAAACCTTTGACATTTTTCCTTCAAAAAGCTTTAAATGTGTGGTAGAGTATCAAAGCCTTTTCCCTGCCATCATCAGAAAAGGTCAATGGTTTCTGACAGATGCATATTAAGCCTGACTTAATTATGACTGAGTGCCACAAAGTTTTATAACATCTGTTATCCAGTGACTAAAGAGTGTCTATAATTCTATTTTTTTTAAGGACTAGCAGATGAAAATGACAATTTCAGTTGGGAAATCTGAACTGGCAGAAGGAAAAAACCAGTCTTTTTTTCCTGGAATATTTCTAGTAATTGCTATAATTTTGAAGCAACTCAAACATTAAAAATTCCCACACGTGGCCTTGACAAGGTCAGTGAGGCCTCAGTAACTTTTATGTTTCCTGCATGATCCCTGCAGGTTAAAGAGAGGGCCTCACTGAAAGGAGGCCAGCCTGTGGAATAAAAGCTTTCTATAGGCCTGAGGAGCAGCTGTTCCTGGGCTGTTATAACCACTCTCCAAAAAGCCTATTTTCACAACTTAAGCAAAAATCTACCTGCTAGATCATTAAAATGTCAGATTGCCCAGGTCATGTAAATCATTTCACAAATAAATACCCTTGCTTGGGCTCCAGCATTCAAGAGGCTGAGTGGGACTGCCCTTCTTGGGCACAGCTCATAGCCATGTCTGTTTTTAGGTTGCTATTGAAAAGAATTCTACCTAAACATCTTTTGTGTAAAATAAATAGTAATCAACAAATCTGAATTGAACTTCACAGAGTCCTTGCTGCTTTTTTTTGAAAAAAAAAAAAAAAACAAAACCTGTTTGTGTTTACTTTCAATATTTTTTTTTTTTTAATTCATTATTTTTTTGGGAAAATTGTAGTTTCAGGTGAAGATACCGATGTACTGGTGTTTTGGGCACCACAGAATAAGCTATAAAGGTATTAGAAGCAAAGCCCATTCAGCAGATTTCTTATGGTCTGTATCACTTGGACAGTTTATATTTCGTGTGCCTTTTTACACTAAATATGCTCAAGCCTCCGGACTTCTGCCCAGTATTTGGTGCTGAGGCCTCAGCCCTGTGTCCTTGCTGACTTTAATGATTCTATGCTTCTGTGATGTACTACAAGACAGCTCGGATTTCCCAACTTGTTTCCATTTCTGACCTTGTTCAGACCAGCCTGTACCACCCTGAGCAACTCATTTGAACTCCAAGACCCATGTTTGTCTACTCCAGCTCTAAACACCTAAATGAGGAACCTAAGTTAGGAGCCTGGGCACCCATGAGTTTTTCAACTCTCAGTCTAGAGACAGCACAGACAGGACAGCTGAACCAGGTCTTTAAGGGCTGGAAATACATACATCTCAAAATACCCGAGGTTCATTTGGGCTGATCCTATATAAAACCTCTAAGACTTTAACCCCAGAGTAGGGGCCTATATTTGACTTTCTATGAACTTGAAGCTAGGAATCCTTATGAGATCAAGTTTTTACTTCACTGTTCTTCCAGGGAAATTTTTCTGAGTTTTCTCAGTGCATTTCTGAGTTAATGTTAACATTTGTAAACAGAATCCCAATCTAAAAGCAATAATAGGATCTGACACTGCACGTATTTCAAGATTTGGGAGATGGAAACTTTTCTGCTGAATAGAAATGCACATTTATTACTCAGCAAATCACAAGTAATTTTTCTAAGTGGCAAGTTCAGGAGCTAAGAACTAATGGAGTGACATGTGAAGGAAATTACAGACCATTTTAGAACTGCTGGACAATTAATCAGATCTTGCTTCATTTGTCATGTATGTACAAAAGCTGCTATACATTATTATGCCCATGCTGTTCTGCACTAGAGTGCCCTAAGTGGGGATGACTTTGATTAGTTCCTTTTTCTGACAGACAAATATTGAACTGCTACTTAGTTTGAATGGTTTTCTTATTCATACAGATCTCTCAGCAGCTCTAGCTGAAATGAAAATGAAATATTAGAAAGTTTACTACAAAGTAAAAGGGAAGAGGGTTTAGTGAAGTAGCTAAAGGGAATGAAGAAATAAAGATTTACTACTGACTGAAGAGCTTCTTTAATTTGTCTGCATGATCTTAAAGGATCCCAGATTTAGTACCCCATTTGTTTATTAATCTATTGTATGAAAATTACCACTATATTGTAAGCATTAAATTTTAGTTACTATTTAAATTAAAGGAAACCCTTTGTTGAAACTTATTTGTACCTTTTTGATACCATCACAAAGAGCAACCAGGATGTAGTGTGCTAAGTGGTTTGTGAAAATGGTGAGGCTACCAAAGGAGGGCAGACTCCACGTACCATTTCTGTATCTGTTAGTATTGCCATTTACTGGAACATGGCCAGCTGAGATTGGATTTTACTGGAAAGACAGGACCATTAATCTCTGCTGTTTTGACTGGGATTCACTATTAGAGAAGTGTGATATGGTGGTGACAGTAACTGGGGAAAAAATAGCTCTTCAATATTTTTATTAATTATGCACGCATTTCCACAACTATTCACTTTGGGTTTTGCACTTATTCATTGTTGTATTTGAATAAGTGTCTGTTGAGTTACTGAGAGGATAAACTGGATTTTCACTTGTTTGGTTTTGTTTCATGTTTGAGTCAAGGAAAAGGCTGGAGGTCATGCACATGGCAGGAGTCTGTAACTGCAGGAGCTACTGATAGCATCATTCAGGCAGGGTGAGATGCAAAAGCCTTTAGATGTTGATAAATTCTTGCCTATGTGAAGCCTAAGATGAAATCCTTACCTGCTTAAATGGAGTTGGAGACTTTAGATGTGGGTGGCTGTTAATGATTTCTTTCATCCATTCTTTTATCTTGTTTATACTTCTGTACGTTTTTGTTTCTGCTGGCACTGTTGAGCAGCTGATTTTCAGTGTGGCCATTTTTATTTCAGAAAACTGTTATCTATGAGTGGGATAAGAGTGAAAGGATACATTATGCTACAGGTGGCATGGGCTATGTATGTCAGGCCTCTATTCTTAGGACCAGGGTCAAAACTGAGGGTGTAGATTAATTGTGTAACAAGGTGTCAGAAAATATTCCACAAATAAACAGAACATGGTTAACTCAACACTTTGAATTTATAGAAAGTCTAAATTATATCCTTAAAATAACATGATTATTACTAAGTTCTAGCCTGAAGCTAAACTGGGGTTCTACTTTGAATGAAGGAGCTCCCAACTGGCAGGAACTTAAAAGGTAACATAATATGCTCCACTACTAGAAATATAACAGACTGCTTACTGGGATATGTTTAAAAAACAGAATGTAGAATATTTTTCTGATCTCACTGATATGTATTTCTACAAATAACACCAGAGAGAAGTGAAATCTGATTTATGGTTCGCAAGAAATCAACTGGACAAAACCTGAGTTTCAGTTTGAGCAGTTCTACATACACAGAGACTCCCAGCAGAATCTTTAAAAATAAGCATATATTTCCCCAATGACATCATATTTTTGTTATCTGCATTGTACCATAGCAGTTTTTTTAAATAAAAGACAAAGAGAGCTACAGAAAAGTTAGACACCATAACATTTCAGTTTAGTTTTGTTTATTCCTATGACTGTGTTTAAAATATTTTGATTAAGTAATGGTGTAGTTAAAAAACAGGGATGGTGAGTACTTCCAGGCCCAAAAACCATGTAAACTAGTGCAGAAACTGGACTTAGTGCTTTATTTTCCCTACAGATAATAGATAAGAGATCCATATACCTGATCACTCAAATATTTAAGAGGAAGTTACAAATTGACCTTTTAGTTCCCAGTTAAATTTTTAGTTTTATTTTTAGTTCTGTTTTTGGGACATTAGGGTTGTTTCTGTTTATCCAGTATAGCTGGTGAAATGAGAAAATGAAAGACAAAAATAAAGAAACTCTGTGTGGTAAATAGTGCATTTCATGTGAAGCAGCAGATAAGAAGTTCCAGGTTTTAATAGTCATATATAATATTTAGAGCCTGTATGTGTGTTTATAGATTCCCTTTGTGGTCAGTAAAGGCTTTGCTTCTGGAGTGTCTGTGGGTTTGTTATGTATATCCACATAAAGCACATGTGAATGTAAAAGGTCAGCTCCAGTGTGAACCTTACTGTTCTATGGCTGATGGGCAGGGGCAGCTCCTTTCATTTAAGGTGCATGCTGTTTCTAATAATCTGCACGAAAATCTGTGAATGAGATTTGGTATCAGCGTATAAACCACAGGTTTTCATCTGGTTTAGCTTTTCTTTCTCAATTGCCAAAAGAAATTAGAGTGTTCTGAATGATTCAGTTTCAAAATTTAATCAAAAAAAACCCACATTGGAAACATGATCATAAAAATGCCTGTACCTATTTCTTCTGGCTTGGAGCATTTAGTTCCTTTTTGGGAATCCTTTTTATTCCTTCTAAAAGAGAATAAGATGGACATAATGGGACTAAATATGCCTGAGAAGAGATGAATCTATGGTGTAGAGCACAATGAAACCTTGCTTTGAGCTTGTATGAGGAGATGTTTGTATAGAAATACAGACATGCTGTCTAGAGCCCTACAGCTCTGTAAGGGCCATCATTATTTGTGACATTCACAAGGATGGGTTTCACAGCTGACACAAAGGCACTGCATAACACATCCATGTCCAGCTGCACAGCAGCCCAGGATCTCAGGTTTTGTTTGCAATATTACCATTGTTTCAATTGCTTCTGCTCAGATAGCATCAGCTCACACAAATCAGCCTCCTGTCCTCGCTGTCAGCATAACTGAAGTTATACTGACTGGAGTCACCTGAGACTCGGCTGTGAACTGTGTGGAACTTCAATAATTTTATCCTCTGTGTATGCTAAATGCTATTACCACAGTCTATCAAGGATCAGGTTAGTTTTAATGAAATTTTTACTTGAGAGCATCTAAATTACGATTCTCTGCCTAGCCCTAAGAAGAAATTATTCATCTGTCAATATTCTTCCTTGTAAAACAGATTGAAGGTAGTGTTTAGGAGAAACATTAGTAGTTTCCAGAGGCAGATTTGCATTTGGATCCAAAGGTTTTAGAAGGGACTTGCAGGTGCTGCATGGAGGAGCAATGTATAAGATTAGAGGATATTTCCCTTGACTTTACAGGTTGCATCTTCACTTTTCTATCATCCTGTGCAAAAGGAAAACCCAAGTAAGATCAACAGGAACTGCAAGTGCAAAGTTAATGTCAGAATTTTCCTGGTATGAGTGCAGTTTATAGTTTTATAGAGAGAACAAGGGAAAATAGAGAGACAGATGGAGCAAACCTTGAAACAGTAATCACTGCTGTCCTAATGATTCAGTCCAGGCTGTCCACTGACATAACACTGTATTTCCATCCAGTGCTTTCCTTGGAAGCTGTGCTTGGCATGGCTGCACTTTTAAGAGCATTTGGACAAATAAATAACATCCCTCTTCATTATTTATTTGCCTTAAAATTTTAATCAGTATTTGTGTAATCAGTAGTAATTTACTACATTCCTATTCAAAGAAATTGGCACAGTGTTTATACATATTCACCCAATGTAGCTGTTTTATTTAAGTACTGGGTTCTAAATACACATAAATTCAGCAATTATCACTGGAACAAATTTTAGACTTTGAAGAGAATTATACGAGGAGGAGTTTTCTGTAGTGGAAATTGGGAAAACAAACTTCATTTGCCCAGCTGAGGAATCTGACTGTGACTTTTATGCACATGCACTTGGTGTTTGATTTTTTGAGTGAAAAATATATAAAATTTTAGGAAGGCTTTCAAATGACAAAATGCAGGGCTTCCCTCAGCTGCATGCGAGTGCACTGTTTGGGTTGTGAGGTTACAAAACATGCTTTTGCCTTTGATTGATTTTTCTTCTACATAAAACAGCCAAACCAAATACTAAATCAAATGCTGATAGCATTTTAGCCTTGTGTTTTGTCCTGGGCTTAGTAGGTGTGGGCATCCTTGCCCATGGTGTCTGAGGGTCTTTTTTAAACCTTCCTAACATAGTTTATGAGTAGGAGCTTATTCACCCGGGCTGGAGCTACGTGAATGAGTCCTCTGCCACTCTGCACCGGAGCAGCTCAGGCACATGTCTTTATACTGTGGTTGGTTAGAGCTGGAATAAAGTGCCAAAGTCAGCAGCTGAAATAAGTAGAGTAAATCAAGTTAAGAGGGAACAGGACAACATCTTGGAAAAGGAGGGAATACAGGGCAAAACCATTACCTAGAGGTTCAGGGTTAAGATGATGAGATATAAATGGATTGGTATTCCCTGGGTTTATAAGGGCAGACCCTGGTGTGTGACATCATCATCTGACAGCTTTTCACGTTGCCCTGTGCCTACTTGGGCTGCTGGGATGCTGCAGATCCTCCTTTCCCTTTGAAATCCACAACAATTTTATCTGAACAATCCACAAAGGATCAATCCTTTACAACAATTTTAAAACATCTTACGATGACTGTAGGTCATTATTGCTGATCAACAAAAGTCACATTCATGTGGACATCTACTGGATAAATGTGCTTCAGGCTTTGCAAGACACAAGAACTTGCAATAGTCTGGCTTTAATGCAAATTCCTAAGCAAGCATACACACTTCTGATTGAGTGACGGGTTAGGTTGCTTTGTTCTCAACTGAACTGAAATTTGCCTACAAATTATCTAGGTTTTAATCAGGGGAAGACATTTATTCTAAATTAATAGCTTTATAGTCTCCCCTTATGTTGAATTGGTGCACTCTGTAGAGCATTTAAGTGATTGGTATTTAACAAATCTAGGAAAATAAGTGTTAATCTTCACAGTGAGAATTTTCAGCCTGCATGATATAAAGGTGGGTGTCATGGTTTAACCCCAGCTGGCCACTCATCCCCACACAGCTCACTGCCCCTACAGTAGGACACGAGAGAGAATCAGAAAAGTGAAAGTGAGGAAGACCATGGGTTGAGATAAAGACATTTTAATAAGGAAAGGAAAAGCCACACACGCAAGGAAAGTGTGATAAAAGAGCCTGAATTTAAATACGAGGACAATTCCTTCACTTACTGCACAAACCTTAGTTGTGAGGTGCCTGTTCCTGAAGATTTTACTGAGCAGTTTGGTCGTCTAGAAGATTCCTCCCCTTCCACTATGGAGATAGAGGTGGTTGGAAGCAAGCAGCTCTCCACCACAGAAGTGCCTGTAAATGTACTTCCTTCCTGATTCTTGGGGAAACGAGAAATGAGCATCTAACAAAAGACCTAGATGTTCTTCTACCCAGAACTCAAGGAGGGGCTGGTCATAGAAGGCTTATAGGAAAAGAGACGAAGTATTTCACAACTTCCAGGAGTGAGCAAGTCTGTTGGGCTGAAGATTCAGGACCAGAAGAAAAGAGTTTCATCAATCTCCCTGCACCCTTGTTCTTAGGTTTATCAAGAGCATTGGAAAACCAGGCCCAGAAGGAATTAGCAAGTGAACAGGAGAAATTTTTACTGGTTTGACTTCATTCTCTTTAAGAAAGATTTTTCTTTAAACAAAGAAACTGTATTACTTTATGAAATTATTCTTTCTGAATGCTATCATGGACAAGAAGAGGAATATTCCAAGGCTTGGTGCAACTGGCTGTGGGGAAATAAGCACTTGTACCTTATCATCTGCTGCCTGTGACGTATGCAAAGGAGAAACTGCAAAATCTAAACATGCATCTGAAATGCTGTAAAATCAATAGTACATATTGAGGTTATCAAAGCCTCTTCATAGATTGTGTTTTATATTGCCTGTCACTGTCATTATGGTAATGGCCCCTCAGAGCTGCAATAAGATTAACAATATGGTGTATGATTAAAATAAGGAATTGTGCTAAGGAATCGGTGTGTACTTTCAAAATTATTAGACGTAGTTGGAAACATAGCTGAAAGAAAGACTGTCTTCATATAACATATTGCCAGAACTAACTGCTTTGATTTGTTAAGACTAGATGATGATTGTTTGATCATTTTATTAAAAAAAAAAAAAAAAGTCTAGGTGTCAAAGAGTTTCCTTATGTCTAAACAAGTGTTATTAACTTCAATTATGGCTGCCAGGTGGAGAACTGTGCAGTTCTTTTACCATGTTTCAAAATATTTCATTTAGACATTTTGGAAAAACATACATCCCTATTCATAACCCCTGTTACTGTTCTGATTTATAGGTTCTGCTCCACTGTAAATCATTCAAAGCGAAAAAAATTAAATTTTATGGCATCAAACTTATATGGCATCGTGCCTGAGCAAAAGGCAGAAGAAATGTGATTCTTACACTGCCATTTTCTATTGCACTTAATTTCTTTTTAGCAGGCAGCTGAGATACCCATATAGAGAAATGTAGAGTATACTTATTCTTTATTTGGACTTTGAATTAAAAATAAAGCACTCTCTTCAATAATTTTTCCAGTTGTTTATGAAACTTTGACTGCTAAGTAATATTTTTACCTTTTAAACTATACAAATATTTGCAACTGAAACTCAGAAAATTTTGGTTTCAAGCCATGCATTTTAATTGCTGTGGATGGTTAAATGTATCATTCATTTAACCTGACAGGCTCTGGCAGAAAAAAGGTCATGGTGTCAGAAGTGGCAGAGGGAAGAGTGTGAAATCTTATCATTTTTAAATGGAGAAAGAATCTTGAAATATGTTAAAATCATGGCCTGTGTTATCTAGTGTGGAAGAGGTTTTGGATGAGGAGATATGATATTACATTCTTAAGAGTTCTGTATTCTTTGTTTTTCAAGTTCCCTAATAGAATACATCAATGCCAGTGAACATTACTGACCTGGCATGATTCCTGGCTCTGAAGTGGTTCTTTTTTGGCAGAAGAAATTTCTTATCCAGTTTCTGAGAGTTTCCTGAAAGGCGCGATGGCATTGTAGGTTTAGGTGTAACTTTGACTCAGGCAACAATACAGAAATTGGTTTTAAACTTTAGTTGAGCTAACAAGTAAAGTGATTCTGAGAGACTATATCTCAGTACTTGCCAGAAGTATACTTTTCAGATATTCACAGATTTGAAACCCTAGGAGACAAGACTGAAAGTCTCAAAATGGTGGAGACTCCTCTTAGAAACGTGGAATGTGTACCTGACCATATCTCAGATTTCTCTCCTGCCACAAAGCCTCTTGTTTTAATGAGCTTCCCTTTGCTTTAGCTGGGAAACGTGATCATCATCTCATCTTGCTCTTCTCAACCCAGCCAAATCCCCTAAACATATGAGTGACTCCTTAGGACCATCCAGGTACATGAAAATCTGTCAGAACCTTTGAGAGATGCTGTCTACACTTTTATTACTTGATGGGCACGGTCTTGGTTGTATAACAGATGGCCAGGGCCCTTGAGCACTTCCTTACTGCAGCAAAGTGGTTAATAATGAGTATTTTAAGGAAACTGAGGTATATCCAGTTATTATCCAGAATAGCAGATATTCTTGACGAGTATAAGGTGTGAAAGGCAGTCCCTAGTGACAGAACTGCACCTCTCCATACACCAGTCATCAAACCCTACTCTTTCCACATTAAACGTGGAGAGTCTTTCAAGTTTGGGGAGTATTTTGACTTTAATGAAAAAATTCTGCTGAAAACTGTGCTAAGAATGCAACAAAATGCATTGTCAGAAAGAAAGAATGGCTGAGCCTTAGTTTGTCTCTATTAAATGAATACTATCAAATTAATTGTGTCCGATTTTTAAAATACAAGACTGTGGCTTTCTGGTCATGTGCAATTCCATGTTTTACTTGTGTTAGTAGAGAAATTTTCAGCCTTTTCTTTTATAGCAGGTATGATTTTACCTTGCTTTTATTACATGTAGGTTTCTTTGAAATACCTGTTAAACCTTATCTATAAAATGAAATGAATATTGAAATAGCTGATCTCTGTGTTGTAGGTAACAAAAACAATATAAATGTTAACAACATTCCCTTTAAATACAGAATCAACTATATTAAGTACCTTGGGGTTAAGATTTTAACTTCCTTAGATTTATGGTCAGAATTAAAACATCTCTTGTTACATTTGTAAACACAGTGCTCGTTAGATGAAGGGAATTTCCTTTATCATTAATAGGTCACATTAATGTGATAAAAATGTCTGCACTCTCAATAAATTTTATTCTTACTTTAAGCAGTTACCACATAAAGTGTTTATCCTTCAAAACTCTCAATAGCACTTTTATATCCTCCAATTGAAATAATAAAGGGCAAAGAATGAGAAGAAACAAATTAATCCTCTCCTGGGAAGTGGAAAGACTAGCACTGCCAGATTGTAAGTTGTAGCATTGATTTTCTAAGCTTAAACATGTTTTTCTCTCTTTCCATGTTTAAATGGGAAATGAGTGCCTGATATTGAAATTAGATTCGAAATTGCCTTCTAGGAAACACCTTTGTGTAAGGTATCTGATACTTCCTTCTACTCTGCACTGCTCTGTTAGCCAGAATGGGCATTTCTGGAAATGGAAAGAGAAGAGAGTTCTTTTTTTTTGTGTGTGTGTGTGTGTGTATTCATTTTTGTAACACCATAGAATGGAGGAAAGGCAAAACTGGTTGAGGATCTGTGCCCATGTAGAACTGTCTATGAAAGTGATCACTCACCAGCTTTTTCCTCAAAAGCTCTATCTTTCTGAAAACTTGGTTATACTAAATTATTTGTATTGATTCCAGGTCTAGCTTCATTTGGAGTTAATTTCCTACTGGACACAAACAGAAGAGTTGTCAAACCTTGTGTTTGTATTGTATAGGCAGCAACTCACGAAGTCCGAATCCAAAACATTCACAAATTCAGAGAGAATTTGTTGGTGGTCTGTGGAGAGCAGACTGATCAATCTGTGTGGGGTTTGTTTCTGGTTTCTAGCTGCTGTTACGTGTGTTCAATTCATCCACTGAGAAATGAAAATAATCTGTGAAATTATAAAGTTATCTGGAAGCCAGGGGCCAGTGGTACGTAAGATAACCAGACCTGTGGTAAGATTTAAAAGTGCTGTGGAAACAACATTGCTCAGAATAGTGAATGAATTAAAGGGATAAAATAGGCATGGCTTCTTTTTTTTTGAGGACAGAAGACTGAGCAAGGACAGCATGGAGGGAAGGTGAGTGAGGAAAAGAGATGATGATGTCTGTGGTCTATGGCAGCAAGTCAGTTCATGTGTGTATCTGTATGGGTGTGTGAGCATGCATGAGAGACAGAGGAAATAACAGGAGAGGGACTGAATTTTTGGAATTTATTTTTCCCCAAAAATGATATTTCTTGTAAGGTGCATGTAGCAGTATACCAAAACATAGTGTCAGATTATGTAATTTGTTTACTTCATAAATGCCTTATTACACTTTTGCAGAATGGAGCCTGAAGGAATTCTCCTCCTTGGGCATGACTATGAGAGTTGATTATTGATAGAAAATAAATTTTCATTTCCTTGAAAAGGTAAAGTAAGTAGAGGTTTACTAAAAGCTTTTTTTCTTCAGGATGTTGTCTAAAGAACTTATTTTCAAAAGATGATGAATGAGCCTGGACTTCTCCACACTATCATGGCCATGTTCTTTTAAAATGCTAAGGAAACCATAAGGCAATAACATAATTTTATTTTTTTTCCTCAGTTTGGAGGATTAACTGACAAAGGAATGAGTGATCTCTCATTAATCACCACCATCTTAAATGTCTTCACTTACAGAAGTCAAAACCAAGCCAAACTCAGGAGTTAGTTCTGCCGAGATCTTGTACCAAAGCTGAGACACTTGCCTGCTAACCCAAAACAGGCTCCTTGGGCTGTGTCTGATAGAATCAGTAATATAAAGTTGGCACACTAATTAAAACAAACAAAAAAACCCTTCTCAAGGCGTAGTTGCCTGCTTAGTATTCTGAATTTAACAGGCTAACACTGTAGGCTATCATGCCCATGAGCTTTTAGGAAGCTTGAATACATTATAACCTGGAGGGTCCTCACATGGAGGTGTCCACTGGGCCCGTGATGGGATCACAGCCCACAGGACTCCTGGGTGGCACAGAGGATCCTTCTGTGCCCTGGGTTGGCTGGAGGTGGGGCTTTTGCCTTTGGCATGAGAGTGTCTGTGGAGGCAGAGCAAGTGTCCTCAGACCAGACTTGGAGCTCAGTCATTTTCCCCACTGAGAAGCTTCACTGCAGGAACCACAAAAATTTGGATTCTTTGTCAGTGGATATGAGGAGTGGGGATCAGAAGTAATACAGACCACAGAGCAACTCCCTCCAGCATCATTTGCTCTACTGCTGGACTTTTGACACTATTATCTCCGTCTAAATCCTCTCCACAGCTTCTGTGGAGCAGCAACATTAAGACAGGCAAAAGCAAGTTTGCAGCAGTTGCAAGCAGTAGGGAAAGATGTTGATAAGTTAGGTTTCACTTTGTTGTGCTGATTTATTTTCTAAATTTTCTTTGAGAAGAAAGTGCATAATATTGATAATAAGAAACCTTTCATCCCAATAGAGGGAAGCCAGGTTAGTAATTAGGAATATGAATAAGGTTTAACAGAAAGACCTTTCTCACAGGGGAAAACAAACATGTAGGAAAGAACTTGAAATACAGGCAGATCAAAATTTTAGAGCGGTCCTTTAATAAAAATGGAAGAATTACCTGCACAAAATAGTAACCATACTCCCAGTCTGCCGCCAGGAAAATGATTAGTTGCTATTGAGTTTGGAAGAATAAGAACCTTTGGCAATATAGCAGTGAAAAAATACATTTAAAATTACAAAGGAATACATGGAAAAGGTTTTTTTTATCTGGGGAACTAGAAATAATACACCTGCAAGTATAATGAATGGCATAATATTGGCACCGCATGGGGCATTGAGCAATTTGTACCACAGTTATAGGTTCTTTCTTGCTATTAATCTCAAATAAAATAAACATCAATTCCAAATCCTTGTTTTTCTGGCTCTCATTTATTGTTCACCAGCCCTTTTCCTTTGTGTTTTGTCTTTGCCAGCTCTTTCTGTTTCTCTTATGTTACTTGTCCATTCTCTTGGCTGTTTCCTTGGCTGTGCTCCATCTCCTTAGATTACCTTCAAAAAAAGAAAAAAAAAAGAAAAGAAGAAGAAGAAGAAAAAAAGTACCTCATGTCCTGAACTACAAAAGCAGTTGAACATGTACCAGAATGTGGTTTGCTTCACTGATGGCTTTTTTTAAAAACACACTAAGTAGCATATACTGGCTTGTAAGAGACTGTTGTGTGATCTGAGCAGCGTGGGGGAATTCAGTAATGCATTTCATATATTAGATGTTTATGTTCTTAAAACTCTGAATTAAGAAAAACAATCAAACAGAACATAAAAAAGCCTTGCTTCTCCTTTTTGAAATTTACATCTTAGACTTATTCTGCTGCTCCGAGCATGTGCTTACTCTTGGTATTGTAGCTGTAATGATTTAATTCATTAATTTTTATGCAGACTGTGCTTTCTATTTCTAATTCCTTTCAGCAACAAGGAAACTCGTTGCTTTCTCTCCCTGAGTTCCCATTACTGATTGAACACCATCTGGATGACTCCCTGTGGTAAGGATGCTGCAGTATTGCTACCATACATGCTGTGAATTTATATCCTCCTCTGATGGTACTGCTGTGCTTCAGATTATATAAAAAATTGCCAGAAGTCACCAAAACTGGGTCTGCTATTCTAACCCTGGAATCAAGCCAGCAAAATGAGAGCCAGGTCAGGTAAAATGTAGTATGAGTATCCGACACATTGCTGACCCAAGGCTAACAAGTGCCAGTGAAAATCAAAAAGCAATGTGTACACTAGGCAGATGTAAATGTGGGATAACACGTAGTTCAACAACTTAGGCTCTCCAGAGACTTTAAAGAAAGAAGGTTTGAACCTGAATTTCTTCTTTTCCTGGTAACTGTGCCAGCCATTGTATGCAGGAAAGGAGACCAAGCACATAGGTTCTATTTAAAAATATTTAATAATATTTAAATAATTAATTGTTACTAATATTCTTCAGTTTGGTCACCAGACCAAAGAAAAGCACTTTGTAAGTATTAAACCCTCATGGGTTTCAATATGACATGTACACATTGGAGTCCCGATACAGATGACAGCTCCATTTCAAGGCTCTGCACACACACTGAAAGGTGTGGTCCACTGCACAGCCCTGAGCTGGTACCACCTCAGTCTTCTTCCATTTTCTGAAACCTGAGGCTATGCCATCAGTAAATCCACTGACAACTAGGTGGTGACTTCCAGGCAATCGCTTCATGGGCACACACCCTGCAAAGACAGCCTTAAGGACTTTCTATCTAGAGCATACGGTATTACTGAGTCAAAACAAACTTGAGTTCCTCGGTCTGTGGTTGCACAGCATGGTTATTTCAGTCAATAGATAGGAAAATATGATTTTCAGAATGAGAGTCCTACTATATTAGTCTGGTAAATCCCAGTGTTATGATACAAAAGAAAAACAATGTTCTTGTTATTTCTGGAGGTTTAAGGAGATTGCCATACCCTGGGATACAATGGTACTTTTCAGCTATTAATGCTTCTAAAACTCATTGAAAGTAGTATTCAAATCCAAGAAAGATTACATTATGTTTTGCATGTATTAAGCAATGTTCTGAGGGTAAATTCAAGGATACAAGTTCTTTCATTCTTAATTAAAAAGAAAAAAGTAAAAAAGATTAGGTTCAGAGCTGTATGGTATTTACTTGAGTAAATCAAATGAGCAAGAATAAAATGCTGAACAGATAATAAAAACATTTATCTCTGTTTTATGACAGAATTCAGGCAGCTGCAGATTAGCAGGAGAAACAGTAGACAGAGAAGGTAAATATCTAAATAATTAGATCTGTGCCACCATCAGAGATTAAATTAAAAATTACAAGCAGATTCCTTAAGGGGAAAACAGAGAAACAAGGGCTGCCACAAAAACAAAGTCACAGGACTATGTACATGGGCTGCATTCTCAGTTGTGCTGGTCTGCACAACCATATGAGGTTCCAGTATGTCATGTGGAGGATATAGAGAGGAAAATTAGCAAGTCATTAAGGAAATGACTGGTGAGCAGCTCATGATATACTGCCAACATCAGCTTATTTGGATTGCTGAAGGTTGAAAGAGAATGCTACCTGCAGCCTACATGGAGGGAGAAGGATCTACACTAATTATTAATCTATTTATACCCGTAGGCTGCAGTGTTGCTCTGATGTCATTGTTAGTGGAAAGGGAGATAAAAAAGGAGATAAAATGCATAAATGGCAGCAATTGACAGTCAAAGATAAGTTATAGTCATGATCCATTAAAATATGAGAAAGATTAAAATTAGCTGTAGGTATTGTTTACAAGCAGCCTTAGCAGGAGGCTGAGCATTCTGTGTCTAGGAGGTTTATTTTAACTCCCTTGTTTGAATGCCGTCGTTTTGTAGTGGTTTCTTTGCTTTCCCTTTGAGGTCAAAGCAAAACTGTTGCAACATTGTCTCAATCAGAAAAGCACATATGGAGCACTGTGTGTCAGCATAAAGATGAGATTTTGGTAGGCAATATGTGAAGGTGGGTGCTGGAATTGGAAACCTCAATCTGAAAATACCTTTGATTACTTTTAAAAGTCTGAATGCTAATCTTATGCAACAGCAAGTGAAGACCTCCTTATTGTTAGGGCTTCTGCAAAGTACCTGTAGTGGTAGTAAGATTTGAATAAGTGATGTTTTTCTTCAGTGCCTGGTATAATGTTTAAAACTCTGCTCCTGTTCTTCTTGTCCTAGCACATCCTCCACATATTGTTTATTTTCATGCTGCTTAATTCCCCACTGACTTAAAAAGGTGACCACTGCAGAGGCTGACACAGGCAGAGAAGGTGCATGAGGGGAGTGTAAGATTTACCAATAGCCCCTCTTCTGAAGACAGCTTATATGTTCCTCCTCCACATGGAAATTAATTATAGCTGTTCCTCACATAAGGATATCTGTGACCTTTGCTCAGTGAATACACTTGTGAGGACGTCTGCGCTGATCAATAATTAGTTAAGCACTTTGAAATGTTTTGGCCTGAAAGACACTATATAAATAAATGTAGCATATCTTTCTTAATATATCTCACAATATTTGTTCTAGGATTTGATTTGTGGAAGATGCATTCTTTCACAGGGTTGGATTCTTCAGACTGTAAAGCCTATCTGGACATGGATGAGGATTTGCTAGAAATATTATGAACATAGGAGAAAAATCTATTTAATAGAAATTCCTGCACCAGGAAGGAATTAATTTATCTCATTTGCTTTTATGTGTAGAACTAGATTTTTGGTTCAGTACTCTTTCACTTTTTACACTTTTGGAGTTTGTGGGCGATATCCAGGATCTAGGACACCACACCCCGAGTTCTGTAACAACTCCACCAATGCTCTGTCACTTAAAAGATGGCTGGTACCCAAGTAGCCTTTTGATCCCTTATTTCAGCTCGCTACAGGCCATTCTCTGCAGAATCCTTTGGTGATCTCTGTCCGTGGTCACTTCAGGGCTGTAAGTTTCCTATTATTTTTTCACTGTGTCAGCTGCCCTTTCTGCAGCAGTCACTCTGTCTATAGTATTGCTTTTCCTGGGCTTAGCATACTTCCGCACCCATCCAGCTGTTTCCCTCGTGTCCTATTGAGTCTTTTCTATTAACTGTGTCTTAGAATTTTAATGCTCAAGCCTGTTTCCTGATTTAGGTAAGTCTCAGTTAACCATTTATAACATATTTCTTCTTACACACATGTGGCACAATTTCAGGTCTCCATTTTGTGCAGGCTTTAGGTCTGCCTCGACTTGTGGGAGATACAATTGCTCCTCTCCTGTTGCTGCAAATTTTTCCTTATCAGATTTGTTATCAGTGTCTCTATTATTTGAGCTCATCTGGCTTGTGGACAGACCAGAGGAGTCCTCTCAGTGAATGTCCCTATAAGATGCTGTGCTTGCTGGCCAAAGGGAGCCATAAAAAGCACTTGAATGTTTGAACCCAGCCAGATGTGCCTGTGAGTTAGCAGCACTCACAGTCAAAAGGGTTTCTGGCTAGCATGGAGCCATATTTAAGAGAAAAGTTAAAAAAAATGTTTTAAAAGGACCTATGGGAAACCAGTCCAAATTGCTTACATGAGACTGTACTTTTAGGCCACCAAGGAAACAAAAGTGTGTCTAGGTCAGCTCTGGGGTCAATGAGCACAACCATTATTCCCATAGGGCTAATAGTACAAAAAGTTGATAGACTTGGTCCCACCTGCTGCCGCATTGCTCTGTAATCCCCAGGCTGGAGCAGGGGATGTCTGCGTGGCACCAGGCCATTTGAATTTTATACCCGACTTTACCACATGGTTTCTGCGTGACTGGTGGCCTCCTGAGAATGTGTCTCTGTGGCTAAAGGGAAAAAAGTGTACTGCCGAAGTCAACATAAATATAATTATGTCCTAGGTTGGTATGAACAACAAGCCTGAGAAAGACATGCAGAGCCTTCTGCCCTTTCAAATTTCTCTCATATATTTGGGGGATTTTCTCTATTGTTATGTTCACAAGTCAAAATAATAAGTTCCAGATTTTTTTTCTCCTTAATTTCACTAAAGAAATTAACTGGGGGGAACATTAAGTGTTTTCTCCTTTCCCTGAGAAAACAGTGTGATGATGCTAAATGGAGCTGTGGCAGCTGTGTTTGCTCGCTGTGTCATCCCTGCTGTGTGCTGCTCAGGCCCAGGAGGCAGGCCAAGTGTTTTCCCTCCAGGAAGGGCTGACATTCATGAGAGCAGGATCTTCTCTTACTTATGAAAAATAGCAAGGGAGTAACCAAAACTGCACCAAGAGCCTCTTCAAATTCCTCTACAACCTCTTCATCTGAGTTTCTAAAGTCACACAGCAACAGTTCGTCTTGTAAGCTTGAAGAGCACCTTTGGTTGACCAGTTTGTGACACTATGAAGCAGCCTGGTCTTATTTTCAAAAACTTCATAACATTCATCAGAGTACTTTAGAATATCTGATACTATAGTCTTAATATTCTTGGCCTCATCATGCATGGATAAAATTTCCATTTTAAATGCTCATCAGTTTTAATTTGATGTTGAGAGGCACTTGGTTCACCAACATGGCTAAACTCATATATCTTTTTTTTTTCAAATATACAGTGTAATTTTGGAAACTGCAAATGTAGCTCATTGTGGTTCATTAGAAAGAGAAATATTTCACAGCTGAGCATTTTTACACTTGCTTACTAACAAAAGTGGCAGGTGTTGAAATTTTTTAGAGACAATCCAGGTATGCAATCATTATTAAAGTGCCCAACAGTATCAATCTCTCTTTTAATTGCTGTTATTCAAGGTAGTTTTCAAACTGCTTCTCAATGTCATTGACCATTTTCCAGAGATATTGACAAATGGAAGTAATATTATTTAGGTCATAGATTCTGTCAAAATGAATTCCATATGTCATTAGGTCAGGATTCATTTATGTCAAGGGAAGGATCTGATCCTGTAAGTCTTGTGTACCAAGTACAGCCTTATTTCAGATGGAATTTTCTTGTTGGCTGAGTTACATAAAGACTGGAACGTAAAGAGTTAATAATACACAATCTCAAAATGAACACTATTATCAGTAATGGTTAAAGGATCTGTTCCTGGTTTCTGACCTTATGTTTTACTTCAGCCTATAGAAGCCATAGGTAACACTCCAAGTAAATCACATTAACAGGTTCCCCAAAAGCGGTCAAATTACACGATTACTTAAGGAAACCCCTGGGTACATGTGTGCGCATAATGTGCTGTATCAATGCAAAAAAGACAGCAAGAAAGACTAAAAAAGCTATACTTTTTATTTTGCCAATGAATCTGTTGCACTTTGCAATGTTTAAGTGGGCTTATACAACATAAACATTTGGGACATTTAACATATCAAGCTCAAATAAAAATGACACGCAGATCGTTCACTTCTGAAGCTGCCTTGTGTTCAGTTATTGGAACACTCCATCTCTGTGGTTTCCGAAATATTATAAGTATATATTCCAGATTAAACTTTCTATTTTCCTCAAGGTAGTGTTGCTTTTCAGTCCTCAATGGCTCGGTTTTTACCTAAAGAATCAGGTCCTATCAGTGAAATCAAAGGCGATTACACAGCTCAGTAGTCATTTAGGATTTCTGTGGCTCAATTAAGCATGTATAGCATGCCACAGCCACTGAGACTCTGTTTATTCAGTGCAAGTGCTCTGTAATTTATTTAAAATAATCCATCTTTAACAAATAAAGAGGCCATTGACTGGCCATTGCTGCAGGCATCCATTTAAATGCTGCCTTCTTGATGGTCTGTTTTGCTGGTTTCAGTTAAATACCTGACAAAAGTGATTCAGTTTTTGGGAAATAAGATTTGTATGCATAATGTTTATTTTATTTTACACCAGTAATCAGTTAGAGCATCTTTTTAACAGATTGACCATTAAAAATGATTAATGCTATTCATTCTGATAGCAACAGGCTGTGATTGCTCGATCTGTGCACACGTGTGAGTGTACATGTGTGTGTTTACAACTGTTCAGGAACCGTGCCTTTCTGACACTTTACTAATCATGTTAGACCTATTACTGTATATACTTATTGGAAATTAGATTAGATAGCTATGTCCAGTGGCAAAAACTCTTTTCTTTCTCAATGTGCAGCTTGTATTTTTTTTTTTCTTTTCCCACTTGGTTCTTTCAGAAATGAGTCATTCATCTAAGCAAGACCAGCAAGCTGCCATAAAGACTTGCCAGTACTAGTGAATCTTCTCTGAGAATCAAAAGATTGCAGTATGAGTTCCTGGTAAGTGCTGTTACTTGTTGCACTGGAAACATGCCCAACTCCGAAGAAGCTTTTTCTCTGTAACAAGAAACAGCCATTAAAAACCATCTTGGGAATAGAGCAAAGTTTAGTGCTAAATTTCCAGTGGAAAGGCAATAGAGAAGGCTATTGGTTAAAGGGCTGCTTCTTAGGGTTAAGGATAAATAAAACTCCAGTAGCCACAATGGCACCTCCTGTCCAGCAGCCACACAGTATAGCTGTGTCTTGTCCTCTTTTCAGACTTAAAAAAGAAAAACAACCAACCAAGAACAACCCCAACCTTAGAGGAGGTGAAACTAAGCTGTTTGTGTTATTGAATAATGGCTTTTTAATGGCAGTTAAACAGAATCATGGACAGCACTCAATATTTCTTTCTGTAAGCATCTAAAGAGAGTATGTCATAAGTTCACAGAAGAATTTTAAAGTAGGACATGTCTTGTTGCAGTGAGTTTATTCTCACATTATTTATTCTTTTTGTTTTCCTACAGAAGCATCATTAATAGTTCATTTGTACCTGTTTAGATGAGAATAATTTTTCAAGGCATGCCATTTGAAGAATAGCTAATTCTCTTTTAAACATAAAGATTTATTCCAGAGCCCTGGAGACTGTAACACATTTACAATCACTTGTTCGTCATGTTTTCAAAGGGAGCTGTGTTGTACCTAAAGTTGAAGCATACAGCTGGCTTCATTTCACGTTTCAGCTACATAGGACAGTCAAGTCAGTACCTGCTTGTCTGGAAATAAGACAAAGCAACAGAGATTCTGTCTAGCATAAGACATTAATACACATGGTAATTGACCTTAGTTTTAATAGTTAATCACAGGCAGAGGCCTGGAGTAATGGAAGAGCAGTGAAAATTACCTTATAGCTTTGGGGACAGTCTAAGTCAACCTTGGTTTTGTAATGAATTCTAATTTATCTTTAGTTCACAGACTGTACTAATTTACCTTCTTTGCCTTTTGTCTTTTAAATGTTAAATGTCTCTTAAAATGGTTTGCTGGAATTTTAATATTCAGTCACTATCTTGTGTTCAACATGCAGTTGAGGAAACTATTTTATTTTAAGACATTAAATCAACCAGCATGGCAACACTAGAAGCTAAAGAAGCACTAGCTCCCCATTTAGGACTCATGATTGTACTGACGATTGTGACTAAGTTGTAGCTGCACAGATAAAACTGAGGCAACAGGATCTTATAGGAAACAATCACACCTTTGGCCCTAGTGAGTCTGCACATGCAATTCTGTGTTAAGTTTTGGGCCCCTCATGACAAGAGAGATATTGAGGTGCTGGAGTGTGTCCAGAGAAGGGTGGCAGAGCTGGGGAAGGGTCTGGAGCACAAGTCCTGTGACGAGCTGCTGAGGGAGCTGGGGGTGTTTAGCCTGGAGAAGAGGAGGCTCAGAGGGGACCTTGTCACTCTACAACTACCTGAAAGGAGGTTGTAGCCAGGTGAGGGTCAGTCTCTTCTCCCAATTAACAAATGACAGATAGGACAAGAAGAAAGAGCCTCAAGTTGTTCCAGGGGAGGTTTACACTGGATATTAGGAAAAATATTTCCATGGAAGGTGTTGTCAAGTGCTGGAACAGGCTGTCCATGGGAGTGGTTGAGTCACCACCCTTGGAGACGTTTAAAATATGTGGTGGTGTTTAGGTACATGGGTTAGAGGTAGAATTGGCAATGTTGCATTGGACTCGATGATCCTAAAGCTCTTTTCCAATCTAAAATATTCTCTGATTCTGTGAAATACCTGAGAATGAAACCTTTGTCTCATCTGTGGACATAGAAGCTATGCAACTAGAAACATGGAGGTGAAGGATAGCCTGAAATCCTGTCTTAATGGCACTTTCCCAGTGCTCTCCTCTGCCTTGGTGGATACCAATCCAAGTTTTCTATCCCACTCAGGAGGGTGTCCTAGTTGAGAATCACAGGAGGATGGAATCTGAGGCAGGAAACACCCATGCATCTCTTCGGCTTGGAGGGTGTGTGAGACAGACCTCCACACACTTTGGGAGCTTCCAGGTTACACAGAGATGCAACTGGAATATTTAGGTGTCTCCAGGGCTAGAAGAAAGTAGAACCTGTTCAGATGCAATTTAGTATTTAGGTACTAAACTGCTGCTTTGTTTAAATTACTCTTTGATCTCAAAATCTACTGGCATGGAAGTGTTTCCTCCAGGCTTTGGAACACGGAGAAGCGGAGATACCAGATACTGAATTAATTGTCTGAGGTCACATGAGGCAATGAGGGAAATGCAGAGTCAAAAAAAGGTGACCTAACTCCAAGCCTCATGTCCAGTGTGTGGGATGATGATTCTGTGCTGAATGGGATCTTTGTTTGGGTGATGAAATGCAGTAGCCCAAGAAAAGGTAAGAAGGCTTTAGGAGCACAGATTTCCTTTGCACTTATAATTCAGAATGTTGCTTTTCATTCACAGTGGTGCAAATATATTACATTGGTGAGAAACCAGGGAGAACAGGGACCATAGAGCAGGAGCAAACCTGTGGGTATATGTGGGGAAGAGAAACAGAGATTATGCTGTATAAGGTATTGGAGGATGTCCAAGTATTTTTATTCATTATTACTATTTTTATGTGAAAGAGAACAGCTTTCCAGGCTTTGCTGGTTAGCCTTGGGTAGGGATTTTGGCAAGTTTTAGTCCAAATCCACGTTTGAGTGTATGTGTCTGCCTATGTGTTCACGGTGCTTGCATGAGGTCCAGAATGTGCAGTTTTTTATCTGCTACTGCTCACATTTACATGTTGCACCCTCTCCTGTCAGTGCAAAAAGCCTTTTATTTAGCCATATGACATTCAACTTGCCAGCTTACTAGTATTTTTGGACAGGAATTCATTGGATAGACCTTTTTGTATCAAAACACACGTAAAAATACCAAACTAAGTGATTAAAGGATATTTTAAAACTAAGTTTTTTATATGAAAATATGACAGCATTTTTATTACATCAGCTAGGGTAAAAGTGCTGATTTTTAAAAAGTTTGTTAGTGTTTCATTTGAGTTTATGATACTTAGAAAAAGGCAAGAACAAATTTTTCTGTGACACATTGAAAAAATTTAATTTAACAAAAAATATTATTGGTAGACCTTTTTCAGAAATCTCTTCAAACTGTCCTTTGATAATCATTATGTGTAAGCATATTGATGACTGAGATATTCAAGGAAAAGATATGTGATCCTGTACATAAGTTGATAGGATATTTTTATTTGTTGTATGTTGCTT
The DNA here is from genome assembly GCA_013400235.1 of Oriolus oriolus. NCBI lineage: Eukaryota > Metazoa > Chordata > Aves > Passeriformes > Corvidae > Oriolus > Oriolus oriolus. Next base: position 466,039 of record VXBT01003622.1, on the reverse strand, counting down.
GTTTATCGATTTGTGATATATTAGTTCCACTATGAAAATTCAGAGACTCCTAAAGTTTCCTGGTAGCAAACCATAATATGATATTTAACTTGTTTTGCAGAATGACATGAAATGTTTTTACTAGAAAAGGCAGATTTTATGTTTTAAGTGACTCATAAAGTGAGGTAGAAAGGGGAATCTCCTTTCATTAGTCACGTTTTAGAAGAAACAATTGGAGAAAGTTTTATCCAGCTGTACAGGTTTGACCTTGACTGTGAGCTTTAGTTTATTGTTTTGACGTTAATTTTAAGTGGATTTTAATAAAAACATACTCTAGCCATCATATTTAAAATAGTCTCTTAAAGTGATAGTCATCTCTAAGCAGAATTCCAGTCCAAGAGCTGGGGGGTACTTATGTCCCTAGCAGGACTCTGAAAAAAATGTCAATTTTTTATGAAATAAACTCACAATAACTAAGTACAAATTTCATGGTCCAGTGTTCCTTGGGTTTTTAGATTTTTGTTTATTTTGTCATTGTTGCGTTGAGAAGGGAATAAACATTGTATAATTCCAGAAATGTGATGCAAATGCAACAGAGAATGAAAACTAGGGGCTGCCTTGCTGACAGGCTGGGATGCTTTGGATGAAAGGCTCTTCAGGTCTTCCCTGCGTGAGAGAGATGGGTGGAGGATGCAACTGAACTTGGGGTGAATTGAAAGCCCTTCTTTGGACATGGTTTGTGGCCTGAAAGCCCTTTTCATTTAGGACCGTGGTGTTACCGAGTACCAGTTGCTCCAGTCAGGCGTCTCTGTCAGCAGAGGATCTTGCTGGTGTGGGTAAAGCACAGTGCTGAGCAACTGTAGCTGGGCAAGACAAACTTCTCCTCCTTCCAGCAGCCTTCCAGGCAGCTCTGTGTGATATTGTGTGGCAAAGCAGTTGAGAACCAGCAGGAACGCACTTCAGGGGCTTATTTCAATAATTAAAGTACAACTGAATTGCTACCACGATTTGGGAGTTCTTGTGTTCTCCACACAAAACATAACAACATAAGCAACATCGGCTTCCTGTAATGACCTCCAAAACGCTTTGCTCTGTAGCAGCCCACAAAGACCAGATTTAATAAGAGAAATACATTTTAAAAAATTTTTTCATTGCAGAAACCTAGTGGAGATCCTGGGGATTTACCATTATGGATTAGTTTGCTAGGGCTTCTACAGCATTTCAAGCTGAGGCACCTGGAGTACCCAGATGGAGCCCTTCAGGTACACAAGACAAAAGAAAATGGAGTGTGAAGGCAATTTCGGTGTCTTTACTTTTCCCAATATTTGCAAATCAGTCATCCTTTAAAAATATTTAGGGAAGGGCTGATTTGTGAAGCAAATATCTCAAGGTTCAGTGGTTTGACTAGCCACATGTTTATTCTGAAAACAAACCGTATCATATGTAAAGGGAGCCTGGAATAAATTACCTTAACTTTGTCAATAGCTTCAGTGGAGGATCTGTCCCACTGTGTATGTCCACATCTTCTGTGGAGTCATTTAAGATGCATGAGTATGGAAGCTTAAGACACTGTTATAAAATTGTACATGTCTGATTACCCAACAATGGTATTACTTTTAATAAGAGAGTAAATTACGAGGAGTTGTCAGGTTTCTCAAATATAAATATCATCATTATGAGAAAGTCAAGACATGCAGCACTGGTGCTTGCCCATCACAGCTGAATAATAAAGGGTAAAAGTAACACAAAAAAACATGGTGAGAAAGCAGGCAGTTAAATCTGATTTTAACCAAAACTGTCACTAATAAGCTGCTTACAGCTTCTCATAGAGGGTTGTTTTGAAAGGAAAGGCAATTTCTTTCTCTCTCTCAAAACCCTACTGCCAGCCATCTGTTGATAATTATTGTCCAGTCTCTGCTGAGAACTTGTGATATTTAATATTTCCTCACCACTTGAACAAATAAGCGATAATAACTGCAAGGTACTTGACCACAGGAGTAGAAAGGCATATAGCATGAACGAGTCAGTGTACACCTTGGTTTTTGAAAATAAATCAGTTTTCTATTTTTGATAAAGGTAAATCTGAGATCCTGAGGACTTGGAAAATAGGTGAGTTGCACAGTGTCTCTGAAAAAAAGAGTTTTTAAAATTGCCTATTTCTGTTTGTATTGACTTATTATTTTAATTTATATTGTTCTTTCTCATAGAAAATTTTGGGCAATCTATCTGTCTGTGTATTGAATATTTACACCAAGCAACCTGGAAATATCTCAGGTTTTGCAATGTTTAGTCTTTTAAGCTGTCAATGAGCAGAGATCTAATTTAGAAATTATCTCTGAACTTGTACAAGAAACTGTAATTGGTGTCCTAGCTTTCTTTTTCTTGAATAATATTAATAATACATACCAATAAACGATGCTTTTATTTAAAGTACTTGGATTTTTACAAGTAACTACTATCTAAACCTAGTTACATCTGTGACATGATAGCTTCTAACCTTATTTTATAGATGGTCTAACAACAATATATTTGTGCTTAAGCTTTCACAGCCTCATGTTTCACTGCCTCTGGAATGACATCCCCTGTTGATGACATTACTCAGCAGTCTCGAAGACCTGAATCCAAGGTTTTCCAAAGCTGTTTCTGGACCCATGACTTCTGAACTCTTCTAGTCCCATCACTCTGAAAAGTTATTCCCTATCAAAATGCCACAGAGAGAACACACTAAGCTGATAGCAAAAAACAGTTCTTGTTGCTTATGAATATGTAGCTTAGGATGATTTGACTAAAATCTCAGCGGGCTTATCCATTGGAATATAGGTATTATGAATATTTTTTTCTTATTGTTTTGGTTTTCTTCAGGGAATTCAGCAGTGCCAGCCTGAGAGCTCTCAAAGCTGCTGAAGTTTGTAGTAAGACTCGGTTGCAGCTCCTTCCATCTGTAAGGTGGTTTCCAGAGCAGTAGCTCTGGAGCCTTTCCCTGCTCACTCTCACACCCACCGCCTGTGCACAGGCTGATCTCCCTGACCCCATGTACAAACGGCAGAGCAAAAAAAATTCCAGGAATGCCAGTTTTTAATTCTTAGTTGAGTATGCATTCCATACAGTTGCCAGGTGCTAGTACTAAACCCCGTCTCCTTAATAAACCTTTAAATTTTATGGCTGTTTCATTATCAAATTGAAAATAAAACCACTGAACAGGAAATAGTAATTCTTAAAGGTTCATGCAAAATCAATTATAATACTGGTTGATAATGAAAAATGAACCACAGATCCATGATAGGGAGTGAATTTCTTAACGGATACCAAACCCACAGCACTTATTTCAAAGAAATTTATCAACTAATGTGATTCTTGAAAGTTGTTTACATCACTGAACATTCACTTTCCTTCTATAATTTCTTTTCCTACTGTTTTAAAAAGCTGAACAAACACCAAAGAGTCAACAAAATTCCAAAGTTACCTGCTTGTCACAAATCATGGTGGGTTTTTTTGTTTATCTGTTTTCCTTGATTATTCTGAAGAAGCAAAAATTAAAGATTCTTGGGACATTATGGAAACCATCACAATAAAATAAATACGAATAAGATAAGGGATTGATTAGAGCACATGAGAGACTGGTTCCAGTCCATACTACCTTTTCTTTTTGCTGTTGGAATGTAACAAATATTAACTGCTACTGCTCTGCTGTACTTCATTACATAAATATTTGTGTAAATTCACACTGTGAATATATGAAGTGCTTTGATGGGCAAAGAGGAGAGTTTCCCCATGTGCTGGTTTCTTCTTTATATGAAGAAACAGCAATGTACACACTGACCGAACTTTCACACTCATGCTGTTCAGCATCAGCTTGAGTTCTCAGGTCTCTTTTTTCCTCCTTCATAACTGGTTTACTTACCAAAACCAGCTCTATTGCTGTACAGCAATTCCTAAGTAAGTGCCCTGAGCCAGCACTATGAAATTCAGCATCTCTTTTTGAAGTAAGCTGCTGATCTGGAGGTCTTTCTATGCCCCACTTCCTTTATAAGATTAATTAATACACCATGAAAAATTCCAAGGAACTGTACATATTCCCAACTGTGATCTCTCTAATTCCTCAGAGAAGAGGGTGTTTGGATACAGGGAATTTTTAATACTGTACTATGCTCTGCCTCTAGCAATGATTGTTTTTTTTCCATATGTCAGTTTTGCAAAAGTGCTAGTGGCAGTATGTGTGCAGAAATCCACAGGGAATTTTGTATTAAAGTATTTATTTATAGTTGTACATATACTGAATCCATCCCTTCCCCCCAGCAATAATGTTGGTATATCTCAGGTGTCAAGGCAATAAGCAAAACCTTTCCTCTGTTGTATAAACACTGTTGTAGCCACGGCAATTAAGGACATCGAAAGAGAAAATATTGGCATAATAAAAGATGTCACCTACTTCTGCACACTTTGCTTCTTTATTATATACTTTGATGGAGACAAGAACCTTCATAAGATCACTTTTATGTGTTCTTGTTCCACTTTCAACATAAAAAAAGGAAAAAGAGCTATGAGCCTGGAATATGGGATCCGCTTTAGGAAGAAAAAAAGAGGAAAAAGTAGATATACATTGTCTTTACAGTGTTATCTTTCTCTCAGAGTTGACTCAGGTGAGCTAGTCATGATGAAAAAGTGCTTAAAATATTTGGCTTTGCTTTCTGCCAATATATTTCCTTTCAGTAGTTCATAGTTTTTATAACTGTTCATTTATTGGAGTAGTTTAGGAGGCAAATTAGCCATGTTGCATTAGACATCTCTTAGTTTTATAGCCTCATCATTACACAGGGAAAGAAATTTAGCTGAAATTGGTATATTAATCTGTATTTTAAAACAAGGAAGATGGGAGCAAAGGAGTTTTGCTTTGGAAGATTTGTGAAAAGTTTGTGAAAAGTTTGTAAAAGGTTTGCAAAAGTCCATACATTATAAAACACTGTCATGTGGACTGGAGCAATTAATGTCTACATTTTTTGGGAGGTCTTTCATGATTGCTACGATATGAATCAGATCCAATGGCTGCATACCAGACTATTGGGATTGCCAGTAAAAATTTGTTGTGGCTTTCCAACAAAATTGAAAATATGAGAGTGGCACCTAACAAATCCTCCAGTCAGATCTAGAGAGTAGCAAAAACTTCAGTTTATCTCAAAAAGCACTTCATGCTTTTGGTTAAAATAAAAAAAATAGAAAATTTTTGATACAAATCAACCATACAGAATACCTTGCTGTACATCTCTAATGGGCCATGTCTTTGTGCTGCGGAGTAGCAAGCATTGCCAGGTTTGGTGGAGGTTATGCACCTAGAATCCACTATTTAATGGAATGACATAGCTAAATCTGGATTGAGAGATCTCTTGAGTACTAAGGGGTTTAGCTAATAGAATTCAGTCCTCAAATTCAGGCTCATTTTTTTCCTAAGAAATTAAATGCCTTTTTTTCCCCATTCTTGAATTTGATTATTTGTTTAATTGGAAAGAGGTACTCTTTCAAACAGAATTGTTTATGAAGGCACTCATAGCACTACCTATTCACTTTCCTGGATTTTTAATTACAATATCTTGCTTTCAGTTTACAGAGGGAAACTCAGACTGTTTGAGCCAATTTGAAGCCTACACTGTGAGACCTGGAGTGCTTCCAGTTCTTGGTGAATGAATTCTGTCCTGTTCCCTCATGACTTAGAGGAACTGAGTTCTTCACTCCATGGAAAGGGAAATCAAATAGGGTGACCAACAGGAGGTTACTGATGTCTCCAAAGGTCCCTAATGGGGGTCAAGCAGGGAATAGGAAAGAGGAACATGCTGTGGGAGAAGTATTATACAGGTTAGATATTGCTACAGTTCCTGCAGCTGGGTGTGGAAATACAGTCCTGTGAGATCTCTCATGTCATCCAATGTGTTTCTGTGGTGGGTTGTCCCTGGCCAGCAGCCAAGCACCCACACAATTGTTCTCTTAGTTCCTACCTCCTGACAGGATGAGTGGGAGAATACATACAGAAAAAATGACAAAACTTGTGAGCCACGATAAAGACAGGTTAGTAAGTGAAGGAAAGAGAAAAACCCCCACAAGCGACACAAACACAATCATTCACCAAACCCACAAACAGACCAGTGCCCAAACATTCTCTGAATGATGGCCGCCATGGAAGTGGAAAGACAAAACCCTCCTCCTCCTTCTGCTATCCCAGTCCTACTGCTGAGCTTGACATTGTACAGTCTGGACTATTCCATTTGTGCAATTAGACCCAGCGTAGATGGGTGTCAACTCACTGTCTACTGTGCGCCTGCAATCCAGTTGCTGGACAGAGTATAGGAGGAGTTGGAAAAACAGAAAGGCTTGGTGCTGTGCAAGCACTGCTCAGCAAGAGGCAAAATGCTGGCATGTTATCAACAGTATTTTGGTCCTTCTAAACAGCACCACACAGGCTGCTATGAAGGCAGTTACCTTCACCCCAGCCAGACCCAGTACAGGTCACTTGCAATTCAGACATCAGCTGAGGCAGGTGTGAGGATTGCCCCGTTCTGAGTTGCTCCTGAGTAACCAGGGAATACTGAAGACATGCTCAAGACAGATTGAGGTATTAAAAAACTGTTGTAGCAAAATAAAAATCTCTTTAGATATTCCTTTGAGGATACTAGTGTATTATGCTTTTTTCTAGGATTGAAAAGTGAGTAGTAAATAAAACAAAGATTAAATATAATTTTGAACCATTACACGTTCATTGGGTACCATCTAAATGTGTACTCAGTGTACTCAGCTGCTCTGAAAAAGGAGTATTCAAGTAAATAAGTAGAGGGCAATACAATATTTATATAATCAACTTAATTCTGCCTAGGTTCAATGTTCAATTTTGCAGCTTCTCAAATATTATTTCAAGACAACATTTTTTGTGTAATACTTATTCTTACAAGGACATCAGGTAGCTTGATATAAATTATATTTCTAAAGTGATAATCTTGGATGAAATTAGTAGCTTTAGAAAGGAAATTGTTTTCATAGCAAGAGATTGACATGAAGACATATTTACATAACAAGAGAAATGATTAAATAGTCTAACTTTGAATTTTTAAGAGAAATATTAGCACTTCTCAATATTCTGCTAGAAAGACAGCTAGTGCTATTTTCAGCATGAAAATTACTACTGAATAATTCAACATTTAAAATCTCTTACTCCATCTTATTTGGACAATGGAATGTGTCAGCTTTTAATACAAATGATAATGTTTTTCAGACTGATTGGGAATGATTAGCTACCTAAACCAAAGTATGAGTAAATGTTTCCAGAATGGCATACTAATCTCATAAATTTCTAGATGAGAAGGGCCATTTTAACATGCATTCTAAGTTTCACATTTCTATTTTCATATTTTAGTTAGAAGGAAAATTTAAAAAGCCCAAATGACTCAAGAATCAATCTAGCATGGAGTGTAATCAAACAGCAGGGCAGCCTCTGAGGCATCTATCAACAGAAACAACCAAGTATTGCCACTACCTTCGTTTTAGGAGCCAACCCACAAGTCTAGGTGTTACTGCTGGAAAATATATAATGCAGCTTCACATCAGGATCCTAGAGCTGCCAAGCATATCTCCAGAGTAACTTTAACAGTGATTACACTTGATGAAGGAGGTAGAGGAAGTATAACCATGTGCCAGCAGCACCAGGAGGATAAGACCAATATTGAAGTTAAATACATCTATGTGGATTCTCATGCAGCCATTAAAGAACAGTTTTTCATAGGATGAGCTTTGCCTGCAAAAGTCTGAGGTGTTTCCGCTTAGTGCTGGTCTCTTTTTGTAAATACATAGGCTTTAAATTACAACGAGGAGGCTACCTCACAAGGAAATGTCTGAAAACTCTGAAGTCAGTAAATCCCATAATCATGAATTGCCTCTATGATACCATGCTAGCTGCTGAAATTCCCAGATGAGAAGGGCTATTTTAACATGCATAAGTAGTTTCACATTTTCGTTGGAAAGAGAAGTCAGGCTCATGACAAAGTCGGAACTTAGCTGAGAACAGGGGAGGAGAGTTACAGGCTGCAGTCCTAGAGATTGTGATATTGTAACAGTCAATACTGACTGAAGAAATGTACTTTATTTCAGTCTTTTATTTAAATTATCTAGTGCTTGAAGTGAACACCCACTCCACTTCAGTCGCAGCCAGCAAAGAGATGTCTAGCCCAGAAGACTCTACAAAGCAGTTCCATATGTTCCCACTCTTCAGAGCTACACTTAAAGAACAAGTTGGAGCTTGTTAAAGAATTTCTGCCCAATTTTATCTTTCTATCACAATATATGAAATCCATACCTGTGCGGGCAGTGGAACCCAAACCAAATATTTTATTCAGGCCTATTTTGATGCTAAAGTAGCCTTCCTGTTTCTGTTTTGCCCAGCAATGCCTCTGTATCTACAGAGTGCATGCTCAGCATGGGAGCTTTTGCTAAATTTCCTCTTTTTAACCTCTTCTGAGAAAGGCTTGTTGGTAGGAATGAAGCACTGAATTGGGAGAGAAAAAATACTCTTCTGGAAGGAAAGTGAGGGGGAAGCCATCTGAGAAACGAAGTTGTGCTGCTTTTGTCCTGACTACAGAAACAAACCCATCTAAATCTGAGTAAGGAACTCTACTCTGCAAGCAGAATTTCTCAGATTGTCCTCCAATAAAAAATGATGGCTCAAGGATTGTAGCTAAGTATTACAGCAAAGAATGAAGCTTTCTTCATATCTCAATTTCAATGTGGATGGAGGTATACATTCCCTTTAAAAAAAGACAAAAAAAAAATCAACAAAACATAACTTTTATTTTGTGGTAGGGATGGCCTTTTTCTTCTGTGTTGGAACAAAGCTGACCACAATGGGGGTGCTGAATCGTGACAAAATTTACTGTAATACCAATAATCTGCAATAGATTTTCTGGAGAAAGGATGTAAAAATACATCTGTAAAAATCTCATTTATGAAAAAAGAAAATTCACTCTGTGTATGAGAAAGACAAAAGTGAAGTAATTCACAATAAAGCATTCCATATGAGAGTAACAGAGGAATTTGAGATTCGTCTCACTACCAGAGGCAAAAAAATACCCTTATAAAGAGACAGAGAGAAATCCTCTGCTGCAACTGGAATTCTTACTGGGAATCCATATCCTCCATTTTAGAGCTACAGATAGAAGAACAGCTTTGAATAAACCCGGAATATCTTAAAGAATTTTAGTGAATTTAGTCAGTTGAAGAATAACGTGGAAAAGAGCTCTTTGAGCTCATCCTACTGTTTCTATAGTCAGGAAAAAAATTGAAAAAGAAAAAAATTCAGAAACTACTTTAAAAGGGGAGAGTAAAGAGTTTTTCAGGCTTTTAGAAATTTAGAAACCTCAGAGTTAAACAAGAGGTTCAGGCCCCATGTATATGATTGATCAGTCTTCCAGCATTTTCCCAAAACAGACTGTTCACCTCTAGTGAAGTGCTGTTACAGAGGTAATGTCTATCTCTTCCCAGACATAAGTTTTCCTTGGTCTTTTGACCTTGTCCTGCATTTTCCTAGTTTAAGTTCATCAGTGAAGCGGCAGCATGTATATACCAGGATATGAGTTTAGAAGCATTAATCTCACAGGGCAGGTTGCAGTCTTGTCAGTGGGAAAATTTGTTTTTGCATGTAAAGAGATGCACATATAGCCAAATTTTAATGAAGGCAATACATGGATACCCTCTGATGTCAGCTAGAGTAAATGTTTTTCACACCACTGAAACATCTGCTGGCTGCAGAAGAATATGGTGTCATAGCCACTATCTTCCCAAAATGGGTTTTGTGGATTACACATCTTTTCTCCAATATAGGTTTTCATCCCGTGGATGGAAATGCATACATTAGCAAGGTAATAGGAAATATAAGAAATCCAGAATTCAGCAGTCTGCTGTGTATATCTGCCTAACTCCTAATGAAGTTGAGAGGATAGATTACAATTGTATAAGACAAAAAACGTAGGACTCACTGTTTCTTTTGATCATTATTCTAGCTAAGTATTGTATATTGTGGTTGAAAGTAGCTAAATACTACATGAATTTGCTTCTATAGAGGTAACTTCAGTGTACAGATAGGGCATTGTAGACACAATTTGCCCCTACAGCTGGTGTCATTTATGCCTGAGTAGAATGGTTATGCATGTCTAAATAGCCTATTACAGCACAGATTTAACCCTCATCCTGTTCTTTTGTTAAGGCTGAGAAAACTTGTTTGGGTGTTCTAGATCCATCAGCAAAGGAAATGGTTTCTCTGAAACTCAGACTCCTGGTCCAGTGCTTTGACAGTAAATGTGGAAGCAAGAAGCAAATCTTCCCTGGCTCAAACACACGTGACATGCTACTGATACAGAACAGAAATGGATCTCCAAGTAGACGCAACAGAAACCAAAGCTGTAGCCAGCATTCATGGTAACTGAGACATGATGTAATCTCAGACAAGGTCATCAGTGTAAAAATGCCTTTCCTATTTATTTTTAAGATCTTTCTGTTGCTGCTGGTTGTAGAGAGAACCTGCTTCTCAAAATGCTACACAGCTGAATGAGGTTTCTGATAAGTTGTTTGAGCTGTTCTCTCAGTTTAAGCCTCTATTCAGGAAAATGTTTTATACCCCCGAAAAATCTTCCTGAAGGAACCAAAAGGGATGTGATTTGCCAGTTTACATCTTTAACTGCTGGATATACAGAGCACAGAGAATCTGTCTTCTAATACACCTTATGAAATCCCACTGGGTATAGTCATGCATAGTAGTGTACATCTATGAAAAATTTGCTGATAATCTACTTACCTGATGTGCTAGATATTAATTTTCCTTAATACATTATCTAAAGTACCCCCGCACACAGCCTTTTCTAGTATTGCATCGTTTCCTCAGAATTTCATTTGCACTTAAATGTCAATATAAGTGATTATGAGACGTGATTACACCAGCTGATGTGAGTAACTAAGTTAGTTGAGGTGAGCTCAGACTTTTTATTTCTTTATTTCTTTGTGTTCCAGAGAGCTACAGAACTTCCTGGTTAGGTCTTTGGTGTAAATACACTTTCGCATCATCAAGTAATGGCTTGAAAATCTGGTTTTGAGGAAACATAGTAAAGGTTTTTCTCAGGGCTTGGCTCTTGCAGCTTTGATGTGTTTAGTCTCTTTTGTCTTCACTGATATAAGAGGAAAATAACAAAGAAAATATATCCTTTCTTCCGATCTTGAGAAACAAATGGGTCTCTCATGAACTGCCACTGGAGATAGGCAGCTGGGAGAAAGAAATGAGAGTGGAGGAACATCTTGAGTGAGCAAATCTGAAATTGTAAGGAAGCAAGAAGGGCTGTTGTGCTCAGGGAGAATTTGGAAGAGAAAATGTAGGATTTGAATACAGCTTTGGGGACCATTCCTCATTTCCTTAGCAGCAGGTAGAACCAATCTGAGGTGACCCTAAAAATGGGATCTTGTAGTGTTGAATTTTCAGGTGGAAGACGTCATTGGATTGGTCTCTGATGGAAATGGAGCTATGAAGTACTTTTCCTTTGAGAGTGTAGTGAGCAGCAGATGAATGGCATACAGCTTGAGGAAGGTCCTATTTGGGAACCTTGGATATGAGAAAGAAACATGCATGGATAGACCATTAAGACTCTCTTCTGTGGCAGTTCGAATTAGGAAAGAGAAAACTCAAAGTGACTGGCAGCCAGAGAGGAGAAAGGGGTTAAGAGGTGAGAGGAAAGCAGAGTCTTTGGGGAGCAATTGGTTTCATTGCATTCATTTTGTTTGTGTTTTTCCATCAGTGGGGAATGGCCATAAGTCCACCTGCAGCTTTGGTCAACTCTGCATGATTTTTCAGTCTGCATACCACAGAGGTGAGTGTTTCTGATTTTCAGCAACAGAACAGAGGGAAATCCCATGTAGCCCACACAGTATCTGAAAATGTACACAGTGGGAAATGGGACAAAGCCTTTTGGATCCTATTCACTTATAAATGTCTTATATATGCATTGACAGAGAGTGCTTGCCTTCTCCACTGGGGGGAGAGCTGAGAGACTGAGGGTCATAAAGGTGGACACTAAAGGCTTTCTTAAAAATTAAATTTTTACCCATTTACTGTTTGCTTTATGATTCGTGCAAAGCTCTCATATATTTGAAGAGATTCTAAATTAATCCCTAAATCTAAAACAGACATTAAACTATTCAAGAAAGAGTGATATTTAAACACTAAATTGTCTTTTTAGGCCAGCTGTCCTCACACTGAAAACATGGTCCTCTCTTCTATATTTTTCATTGTTATCATCACTTTTTAGGTCTCCACTTCCTTATTTACTTAACCTCTAAAATACAACTATGGAAGTCAGCTCTTGTAACCTGTAATATATAGGCCAAGTTACTTCATCTAATATTTTCTGGATGACCCTAGTTCTTTCTATCATGTAGGCAATATTTTTAAAAGACATAGAAAAAGTGTATTAATTGTAAAAGAATAGAATTGCAGATGATGTACATTTTGAATGTTAGATCCTTTGAGATTCTTTATACCTGACTGTTGCAGTCTGAAGTGGAGTGACAGTGAAAATTATCTGCTATTTTGTCCCAATGTTGCCTATGGTTGAAACCAAAGCACCAGACAGCCCTTGCATGTGGCCCCAGCTGAACTTTCCATTTTCCCATCTTTGCATCCTGACTCCCCACAGATTTATCTTTTACTGGTCCTGGCATATTCCATTAGCATCCTTTCTCTTTTATTTAATGAACTCTCTCAGAAGCACAGCTCAAAGATGATACCAGAGACAGTTAATTCCAGGAATGCAAATGCTTCTTGAGTAGTTTGAAAGAAGGTGGAATAACAAAACCTTCTGAACTGGGAGTCTCAAATGTGTATGGTACAAGGTGCCTTTGATGTAGCTTATCAAACAGGACCATTTATTCAAAATTATGCATTACCCAAAGGAGCCAACCAGGCTCCACAGTCAATTTTAGAGGAAGTAGGATAGGGTTGTTGATACGCAGGTCTCATCATTCTCTTTCTCTGTGTACTTCTTCATTCTCTTTCCCCAGTTTTCTGCATGAGAATGAACTTCAGTGAGGTGTAGTTACAGAATTAATGTCACTCCCACTGTACATTTTTTGTCCTGGAGATACCTTAATTTTCAAAAGTATGTCATTAAGCAAAGTGTAAAGTAAATCTTCACGTGGAAAACAAACACAGGTGAGGTCAGGAAAGGCATCTTTAACTAACCATAGACATTTAGGCTACTTTCATGAAATAACAAAAGTAGGCTAAAATTCCAAACCATTTATATGCCCAAGGCAAGCTATTTGCTCACTGTGAAATGTAGAGTGTAAATGATAATGTTAATTTGCCCTCCAAACAAGTTACCTATAACTTGGTGTTAAAAAACATTGTTCTTGTTCTAATATATGCCCAATTATATATGTATATAAAAGTACCTTTAGTTCAGGAGTATCTTCCTGACTAAAGTCTGATCCCAAGCACAGTGAACATCAAGTGCAGCTACAGTATTCACAGAGGTGAGAATCTTCTGAGAGCACCCGCCCAGATCTGAGAACACTTGGAGGTAGAGAAGGTACAAGAATGAGGGGACTGTTCTCAACATGAAAACCAGCTCACTTGAACATGCCATTTCAGAGGCCTGCTGGGGAGTTATCAAAGGAAACACTAGTGAGAAATGCTCCATCTAATCACAAAGGTAGGTAGTATGCAAAGAGAGAACAAAGGCATGTGAGAACAAAGTTGAGGACACTGAATTTGAATAGAAAATATTTGTAAAAACATCCTGAATTACTCATATATATCTGTTTACATTCAGACCTTGACAATAAGTTTGTCTGAATGACAAGCGCCATCCACTGAGACCAATTTATGTAAAATTTATGGTTATTTTTGAAACGATACTTGGATGCTTCAGTCAGATATAAATGCATCATTTCTGCCTAATTCCCTCCACACAATTAGGGTATCATGATTGAATTATTATAACTCTTAGTACAGACAAATATTTATATTGTCAAGACTTCTAAGACTTTTCTGTTCATCAGTAGGTAGCAGTTGCTGGTTAGGTCTACAGTAGATTTTATTGTGCTGCTTAACTGCCCGTTCCATGGTGGTCTAAGCTTTTTTGTGACAAATGACTGCATGCAATTTGGGTGCTATATCATTAAGACAAGGAGAGGCATTTATGTTTTCCTCTATGTAATGTTACTGCTAATGTGTATTCACATTGGGGGAACGATTTGCTTATTATGACAAATAGTGCATTTTCCAGTATTTAAAGATCTTTTTTTGGAAAGAGTCCCTCCTCTATGTATATATTGAAGGTATTGCTGGGACACAGCATGAGAACTTATGGTATAGTTATCTGAAAAAACTTACCCACTCCCTATAACATGTTTAGATTGCTTTTTTAGACTCTATAAAATTTTAGCAAGCACTAAACATAGAACTTCATTCATCATCATGCAAGCAAAGGCTGCCAAAGGAAGCCTACTCTTCCTGAGCTAAAAGTGGCAACACTCCAGTATTGGCAGAAATCAAATGAATCATTTCCTGCTTTTAGTTTTAGATAAATAATCAAAAAAGATTGTCTAGAGTCTGATCCAACAGTAATTTTTCATAGCAAGGAATAAGACTACAGCTACAAAGACTTTAAGTGGGGAATGTTATCCTGTTAATTACTTGACTGGAAAGGCCCTAAGGAACCTATAGTCAGATCAAAATATCAAAATCCAATTTAAAACAAAATGTTAAATAATCATACTGACTTTTAAGTAGGGTAACCTGAATTCCATTGAGAAACAGAGGAGTTAGCAGATTTAATTTTCTCTTGATGCACTGAATGAACTTGGTCCAACAGGCTCCTGGTGGATCTGCCTCCTTTCTGTGGGAGAGAGAAGGCAGAGCAGGCAGAGCAGGGGCAGCAGCTCCCACTGTAGAGGGTAGGGAGTAGTGACTGCCATCAGGAATTGTTATTTGTGAACTCTCTTTTGTTCTTTCAGTTCCTCCTCCTCTAGTATCCATCATAAAAGGTGTGTCTAGACTGCTGACAGGGTGAAGCCAGGTGACATTTGGGTATGTATGGCAAGGGGAGACCTAATTAAAGGGGTTGGAGGAGAAAATAATGGGGTAAAGAAACACTGGAACCACAAATGGACACTGGAAAATGGACAGAAAATAGTGATCAGACCAGGACATGAAATCAGAGGTCAAAGGAAGAGACTAATGGACAGAAGAGAAGAGTTGAGAAGGTTTCAGTTAAGGGAACTACTAGAACTGTGCTGGGAAGAGGGGCAGGGTCAGTGACATAAAGGATGACATGAAGTAGGGAGAGGCCAGGACTCAAGGTCTGTAAGAATCCCTGTGAGCCTCACGTCTCACAGAGGCTCAAAACTCATGGATAAGGTATGCCTCTTTTTCTTACCTGCCTGACCTAAATGATGACAACCTCTAGGAGCCTGGGAGAAGGAGGAGTGCAGACAAATGAGAGATCTTGACTGATTTGGAACTGAAGAGCAACTAGTTCAGTAAACAACTCCTTGAGAAAAAAAAGAGGAAAGCCCAAAGGCCAATCATGGAGTCCTGATCACAGCTTAATGCCTGATTAACCGTCAGCTTCAGTGTTTATAAGCTGATGAAAAGATGGTTAAATCAAATTTAAAGTAACAAGTAAATTTGCATTATCTATGCTATTAAAAAGTAGAAATGACCCTTGTTTTTCTTCTAGGTGGTAGTCGCACGACATTGCAATCAGCACTGAACGCATACAAGATCCAGCCATCACTAAATCTACTTCTTGAGCTCTATGAGTGTTTCTCACAGGTCTGTCAGCTGGACCCTGTCTGTCCCATGGGAATTGCTACGAATGTCAGATGGTCACTGTCGCATGCGGACACGAAAGGAACACACAGACACTCGCTCTAAGAGAGAGAGGAAGCCCACCGGAGCCGGAAAGCTTCAAGCCTCTCGGCTGGGGGGTCTCGTTTATTTTATAGACTTTTAGAAAATCTCACTGATTGGATAGTGAAATTACCACCCTTCAAATACATAGGTCCAAGGAGAGATCCATCAAAATGTCTCCGCCTTAGGAGAAGAAATGAAAACATTTTGGTAGTTAGACATAACATGGCTTATGTTTACAGAACAGAGTATGAGGACTTCGTCTATAAAATTAAAAACATTGAAGGACTGTGAAAAGCAAGGCAACAGGTCACTTTGCATGGTAGCTTCCCACTTTTGCAACAAAATTCAGTATTTTTCTAACAGCAGCATATAATGGAGTCCAGTTCTGCAACCAGCCCAGTGGGGAGCTCATCTAGTAGAGCTCCTCTGGTGGAGCCCAGTGCCCACAGTAAACAACAGTAGAGCCAGTTTGAATCATGTCATTTATGATGATGTATTACTACAGTCCATGTTGTACCTATCAACAGTGACAGTAAAATCACTGTACACCCGGCATTCTCGAACACTTACCCAGCTCTGAAAATAAGATTGGTCACATCTGGGCAGTCTCCCACTCCCTTACGGGAATGTCATGGGATTGGAAAAGTGAGCCTTCTCAGCCATATAAAGCGAGCGAATCCAGTCATCTGACTCTCAACATTGGTTCTGAATCATGGAATATTTCTCTGTAGTGAGTGGTTCAGAAGAAGACCAGTAATTTATATATGTAATATTAAAATTATATATTGCAGATTTGTGGCTAAATCTAGTAAAGGATTTCTGTTTAGGATTTTGGTTGTATGACAGAAACCGATAAACTTCTCTTTCCTGGGTTTATGACCCAAACCTCCAGCATTCTTGCACAAATCACAAGATTACAAGTCTGAAGGGAACATTTCTCTGAGATTGTGTTTGGATCTGAGTGAGGCATTTTTCACTCAATCTAGAATCCAAATCACAAGGGTATTCTTGGCATAAGGCTTACAGTTGAAACCACTCAGAAATACGCATGAGTATTGACTTGATATGTGGTTTTGGACCATTTCAAAGAGTAAAAGGTGTGATTTGCTGTCATTTTTGGGATACAGGCTATTAACTCTTTTCATGTCACCAGGAACAGGAGCGTAGTGTGATGTCTTTATAACTCATATCAGTAGACATTTTGAAATCAGTGCCAAGTCATGGGTGCCAATTTGTTCAGACTATAACTGCACAACTAATGACTGTTGCCAAATTGGGTGATTTTTATAACTAGTCATGCAACATCTAGTTTTCGTAGTGCCTGGGCTGCTAAAATCAAGTATTACATAACAATGTAATTGCATTCAAAACAATAAAACAATGCATTGGTTGAGTGTCTGCTTTCATGGCTGCCAACAGAAGCTTAAAAATGTGACCATACTGTAGACGAAGAACAACAAAACAAAAGACACTTTCTTCTTAAATTTGAAGTGCCAGCCAGCCTCATAACTTTTGGTGTCTGACTCATGATTTTTGAATGCTTGGGATTGGCAGTATTGTACTAATATGTTTTGTATCAAAATTCAACTTCAGAAAAACATAACTTTTTCCGTCTAGAAATTTGTAGGTCAAGAGGCTACAAGTCATGGAAGGAGGGGAAAAAATGAGGGTTCCCTCTCAAAACAAGGCCTTTTGATATTTTTTCCTAAGGAACGAAACCCTGAAAGAGGACCCATATTTCTAATCTTTTCTCGTGGGGCAGAGCTTGCCTGACAGGGTGATTGTGGCTATGCAGAGGCATTGCTGTGTCGCCTCCACATTATGACACCACAGCCAAATCTACTGGGAAGTGCCAGTTCAGGGTGCCCTGAAACTACCTTCCCTCTGTGCCCAGCCCAGAGCTGTGGGTGAATACCACATTTCTGCTCGCAGTAATGAAACATAGTGTCTTCCAAAATAAATATTGTTTCTTGGTTACTAATATAAATAAATGTATTGCACATTACATTTTTGGAGAAGAATGTGCAAGACCAACATTTTTGAGGTCTAAAGAAGAGGTTCTCCCTCTGTTTCCCTCCAGTCCTCTTACAGGGAAACTTCCACTTGAGTCAGTGGGAATTTACAACACTAAAAACTACAGAAGCACCCCAAAGTACTTCAGAGTTTTGGGTTTTTTTGTCTGAAAATAAGTATAATATTTGGATAAAATTGTATTTGAGAAGGTAGAACAACTCTGGCATTTCTTTTTTTCTAGGCTTATTTCTCGTTAAATAGTTGTAAGTTCTGTAGTTTGTAGCTCTCCAAAGGGAAAAACGAATCATTTGTTCACCAAATGGAAAATTAAAGAAGACAAATAGCAGAGTTAAGAGTATGATTTATTACTGTTCACATCCTACTGTATGTCCACAAGTTCTTTTAATGCTTTTCATAGGAAACAAAACCTAGATTCACTTTCCCAGTGAATTTAAAACTAATTATTTTTCAAGAAGTTTTACCTTTCCTCTCACTTCATTTAGACTTGCAAAAATTATATTCATCGTAGTTGTGATAGATGATAGCGCTGGGAAGAAAGAGACAAGGAGAGAACAAATATTTCCGTACATTAATCATCAGTCTTTAAAAGCCAAAGATTTGTTTTTGGGTAGGGAATGGGACTAAATTGTCTTCTCATTCTAAAAGCTAAATCTGTGGTTTGTAAAGAATTAGTGATAGATCAGCCTTAACACTTAGGTGTTTGGATTGTGTTAAATTAATCCCTTGAAGACATAAAAGTGCAGTCATGCTGTGTAAATACTTCATGCCTCTTTAAGTGTATAATACAGTAAGAAATTTAATAATAGTAACCTTCCTCATCTTGGTTGTATAACATCATGTCACAGATACCTTTTTTTACTTGGTGGAAACCAATGTGGTTCCATTGTCGATGATTTTGTTTTCTTTTTAATTAAGTTATTTCTTTTCTGTTTTTCCACAAGGTGTTGATTTGGGATGTGGTATTTCAAAGCCAAAAAGCCAATTTCTTGGCTGATGTTCCATGCCTAGTTTCAGAGCTTGTGTGTGTGTGTGTGGAGAGAGGCAATTTAAAAAATGATTTAGGGTAAACTTTCTCCTTTCTCCCTTGAAAAGGAGATTGCCCCACTGGGAAAAAATCGCTGGTCAATGCTATTCTCTAAGCAGTTCCCAAGCAGTGTCTGGGAGACGCCAGCAGTTTAAACTTCCTATTCTCGAACACTACCACCTAGAAGTGCCTAAAATACCTCAATTTTTTTGTAGATACCTTCGCAGAGAGACACATGTTACCAGGACAGTTATGGCTTAGATGGGTAGAGTCAAGTTGCAGTCTTCCACTGTTCAGACAAAAGTCTGTATTTCAAGAGTTTAGGAGAAATGGAAAAAAATGTTTCTGCTAATTCCCACTTCGCCTATATTTCTTTTAATAGCAGTATATTTAAGGTGTAGCCCAAGAAGTGGGAGCTGGATGGTGATTTGATCCCACATCCTAGAAGCGCCTATTTATCATCCATGGGACCCAAGGGATCTTGGTCATGTAACTTGAAGTAGTCCAAATAATTTTCATATGAAGCAAAGTCTAATATATAGCTGTTTGAGTGACTAAATTTCATGTGCAAAGTAAGAAGTATTAATTCTGGTTTAGTCTGTATTTATTAAGGACAGAGATTATCTACAACTAGCTGTGTGGCATTTATTTTACTGTCTGTTCATGGCCAGATATGTTCCTCCTGGCACTTCCAAAAAGATGTTGCTTTTTGTTTCTACACAATTGTTTCCCTAAAGAACTTTTAGAATACTAAAACAAGAAGCTGTTTATTGACCACATGGCTAGTTTGAACTGCAACTTCGGCAGCACTCAGAAATTTGACTTTAAATCAGGAATGATATACCCTTACTATGGTTGGTTAGAAATGAAACATGCTCCATGAGCATATAATGGGAAATCAGGAAATTAAAGGCTTGCGATGTGTAATTGGTAGGCTGAATCTCTTCTGGTGTTCCACTTCATGTTTGTCAGATCTCATTATAAATTCAACATCCCATGTGAGGATGACCTCCAACAGTGTAAAATTAAACTATGGACAAATCTTGTCTTCCTAGAAAGTTTCTAATTTTCTTAGTGCATGTTTTAAAACCTGTGGTTTTGTTAGTAAATTAATAAAGAGTTTCCTGGTGTTCGAGGCCAAAAGGAAAAGCAAAAATTAATGTAAACACATTGTATGATTTGGGAGCTATGTCACACAAGGAGAAACTAAAGAAAAATGTGATTCTAACAAAATAGAAAAACTGGGCTCACCTACATGAGCAAAACATGACTCTAACTCTGTTAATTTATGAACTATTTCTTCGTAATGTAAAAATGACAAAAAGCACAAGACAAAGCAAAACAGAGACAAAATCCACAGTTCCTGCTTGGTAATCCATGTGAGGTGGAGCAACCACAGATCTTGGGAGCCATTTAAAAATTTATCTAGAATATCGGTACAACAAAGTCCTGAGTCAAAGAAAAAGTTATTTCATTTCAGTTATAAACCTGAAAATGTTGGGTGAAATTTGTGGAAGAAAGATCAAAGATGAAGTAGCTGGTGGATGTAGTGGTCAGACAGGAATTTGAAGAACACACAGTAGAGCATTGCTAACCTGAAAGCATTCACAAATCATCAATCAAGTCTGTAATGTCATGAGTTTGGGGAATTTTTGATGTAATAAATATAGGACCTGTTTTTGTCTTTTAAAGACTCAAAATCAGGGCATTTTTGAACCTTTTTTTTTTTAAGTCAAGTTGTGACCATACTGTTATGTTTGGAAAGAATGAAAGCTAAGAATCTTACTGCTCAGGAAAAAAAAAGAACTTTGAAAAAACACTTGCTGGGTGACTTGAAATAAAGGTCATAAAATTTGGCAATGCAGAGATTAATCTGGAAAGCACTGTGGTTGAGGAAAATTGCTGGAAGTAAGTATGTGAGAAATTGAAAATAAGGCTTTATAATTTTTATAAAAATAGCAGTTATCATGCATAGACCTGGACCTGAAAGTTTAGAATAAGCTTAGAATTCTGATACTTGACTCACTCACAAATTATTCCTGTTCTATGAAAAATATGCTTACTTATAAATTATCAAGAAACCATCTGAGTTTTTAATTTCATCTGTGCTTTTATCTCGTATGATTTGTCTTATACTCTGTTTTTTTGTCCTCTTTAGAAACAGAAATAATGGCAAGCAGTATGTCTTTAGTACAACATTTGTAGAGCTGAGGAAAAATCCTTTTCTATCATGGATTGTAGAGTGTCAAAAAGGTATAAGAAGTAAAACTTAAAGCATACAATCAGGGATGGACCATCATTATTTTGTTAGATCCAATTTAGTAGGATCAAAAAGTTTTAATTAGTCTGGGCTATTGTGTTTGACTGCTGAAATTATTAGTGATCTAGACAGGCAACGAACAAATACAATTTCATCTGCTTTGTGGTGGAGTCAAAAAATGCTTCAAACTCTAATCAGTATTAGTTGTTATCGGAAAGCTCTTATTTTTGGTTAGAATAACGTATGTGTTTATATTCCAATTCAGAGTTGGAATTTTTTTTACATTAAGCCTTTTTAGCAGTCTAAGAGAAGGAATCCAAGCTGCAAAGGCTTTTTTGTCACTTCATTTCTGACTACTATAAATGTTTGCTAAAGTATTATTTTATTAATCTGGTTTTTGTAAGGAAAAACCTCACCCCCTCTTTTCAGCTGGGGAATTAAATGTCACATTTCCAACTGAAGGACATATTTTATGGAGAGGTTATAAACCCTAAAATTAAGTTTGCAATGGAAAATGTGACAAGCTTAACTATGGCAATGCAAAAAATATATTCTTAACAACACATAAAGAACTATATATGTATATGAAATGTACTTGCAACGTACTATATGTTTATTACCACTTAAACACTTAAAAATGGAAAAAACAAGCACATACCCCAACTGTCTACTAAACATTTTTTAATATAGCCAGAACACATTGAAAACTGTGGGACTGAAGAGTATATGGCAAGTGTTTAAATAACATCAAATGCAATAAAACATTTCATTTGAAATATTATGCAGGTGATAAAACTGTCACACAGAATTACTATTTGGTGTGCTTTGAAAAAATATAATTAGGAGAAAAGACATAGGGAAAACTTAATCACTAAAGAAAAACCTGTGAAAATGAAGCATATTTGTATTTGTTCAAGAATTCAGAATTTTGCAGCAGATCAGAACCTTTATCAACAGCTGAGTTCAACTGCTGTGGCACACTCTGGTGGGACTGGACACTTCCATGCTCATGGGTATCAAGATATGTGAAGAGCTTGGTAGGTCTTGACACATGCTTCTGACCCCTTACCAGCCAAGCCAATGAATCTAGGAAAAGAGGTAAGAAAGGAAGTTTTTTCTCTCCTTTCCACCTTTTCCTTCTCTTGAGGAGAGAGAGGAGGTGAACTGAAAGTTATATGAACCTCCTGCAAGAGAAAGTGGCAGAGAACAAGAGGGGTTGAAAAGAGAGGAAAAGAAGAAATGTAGGATACCTCTAAGATTTATTCACTAAAAATTAAAAAAAAAAAAAAGGAAAGAAATGAAGTGGAAAGAGATATAACTCATGGGAGGTGATTCTTTGGGTGAGTAATATAGTCTGTCCACTTGTTAGACAAATGTTGGAAAATAAGTGTGTTCTACATGTTGCCGTGTCATTATTTTTTTTAAGTTTGGGAATGGACAAATAGGCTTGAGGGGAATTTTGACCATAGATTCTTAATACCACTTTATGATTTTTATATAAATGATACTTTGAGGACAGCAAGGATAATTTAAGAATTTAAAATAAAGCCATTGCCATAGTTATTGATTCAATATCCCTTCTCTTGCCAGTCCTCTACCAATTGCTCTCTGTTGACATACACTGTTTTTCTTATTTAGTTGCCTATGATAAATCATCCTTTCCATTTCAGAAGGAGCAAGAGAATCTCTTGCTCTTGTTTCCTGTCATACTAGCATCGTCCTGAATACTCGCTCCTGTTCTCTTTCAGGATACTTATTTAGTTACCTTGTCTGCCTTTGCTGGCACCAAAGACTTACTGTGCAAGAAGAAAGGTCATTTCTGTCTGGCAAATAATAACTCTAGTTATTATTTTGAGAGGAGGCATGAGCTGCTGCTACTTTCTCTATGCTTTTCCTTAAGGCACAAGATGTTTTCACTGCTCTGCCACTTCTTCCTTCTCCCCAAGGTCGGTTTCATTTTCAGTGGATACACTTAGACAAGTCTTGGACTCGATTCAGTTAAAATTACTGTATGTTTGGCCTCTGTATCATGGAAGCACAAGCAAAGCAGCTAAACACTGTGGAAAGTTGTTGTTCTCTGTTTTCTCTGGCCATGCATAAAGTTCTTCAGTGCAGAACTGAGTCCCCTGGAATTATATGCTTTGTGGTCTTATGCTAAATTGTAGACAGAATATAAATGGGCCATTGCTTCTCAACACTCTTCACAGTAGCTGGGTTTTTTAAATTTTTTTTTTTTTAACATGGTGAAGTTCAGTATAAGATTCAGGCTCTTTGTCTAGACCCAGGAATAACCCAGCTTCTCTTGGCTGTATGAGGAAGAGGTCCTAACAAGTCTGATAGGTGGTGAAAAAAACTAAGCCTCTGTCTTTCCCTGCTCACAGATACTCTACAAAATTATAATCAGTTTCAAGAATAACTATTTAAAATAGCTCTGCCTTGAATTGCATCAGTAGCTGGATTTCCCTTTTGCCTCTTGGCTAGTAACTGAGAAGAGCAAATCAAACTGGTCTGGGAGACATCTTGACCGTGTCATGGAGGTGGGCTATAACTCCAGCTTGCTAGTCCTCTCAGTAATTTGCGATTTGTAAAGAAGAGGATATCCAAGGACACATGCTGGGATTAATTAAATGTTGCTCTGCATATTTTAAAATTACTTAGCCTAGTGGAACAAGGGTCTGTTTTGACTACAGTATGGCATCATACTGCACAGTGTGAAAAACCATGCTGTCTGCAAGGTGTTGGAGAGCCAGACCCTGCTAGGGACAGTCTGGAGCTGAGCTGGAGTTGCAGGAATTTCAGAATTAAGATCAGGTGTCCGTTAATCACGACATTGCTACGGTCAAGGTTATCTCCCATTCATTGTGCCCCTTTTGTTGGTGAAAGACAAATCAGTGAAGTCTATGGATGGAAACACAAGGTTCAATTCATAGTTTTCCTTCTTCAAAAACTGATGACTTATTATGAAATGAATAACTTGTGACAAAAATCAGCAAATTCATTAAATATTTCTTGCCTTTGTAAAAATGGCTGATGAGCTCAATTATTTCATAACCAACATCACTGTTGGTTGATGTAAAAAACTTGTGCAGTATGTGCTGGTTTTGGCTGAGGTAGAGTTGATTTTCTTCACAGTGGCTGGCAGAGGGCTGTATTTTGGATTTGCGCTGAGCACAGTGATAATAGAGACGTTTTTGCTGAACAGGGCTTACCCCAGAGCCAAGGCCTTTTCTGCTTTTGGCACTGCTACACTGGTGAGGAATTTGGGGGTGCATGGGAATCTGGGAGGAGACATAGCTGGGAAAGGTGATCCAAACTGATCAAAGGGAATGTGTCCAGACCATGTGACATCATGCTCAGTGTGCAAAGTGGGGAGAAGAAAGAGGAAGGGGAGGGACACTTGGAGTGAGGTTGCTGTTACGTGTGATGTGGCCCTGCTCTCCTGGGGATGGCTGAACACCTGCCTGCCCATGGGGAGCAGTGACTTCATTCCTTGTTTTGCTTTGCTTGCATGTGCAGCTTTTGCTTTCCCCACTGAACTGTCTTTATCTCAGCCCATGAGTTTTCCAGGTTTTACCCTTCTGGTTCTCTCCCACATCCTGCTGCTAGGAGTGAGTGAGTGGCTGCGTGGGGCTTGGCTGCTGACTGGGGCAAAACCATGACACAGCAATGCAATTCACATTAACCTAATTTGCACACTGAGTCTATTTTAAATTAAGCTACCAAAAATACAGGTGCTTAAGTATCATGTGTTTTAAAACACTACAGGGGGCTTAGCTGTAAACAGATGGCTAGCAAAGACTGGTAAAAAATACTAAAGTACATTTAAATTAATATTTTTGACTATAAAATTGAATGATTTACTATTTATTACTTACAAGAAGTTTTTTACCCTTCCATACACTTAATATTCTACTAGAGGTATAATGGAGGAGTACTGGTGTTTTAACCACATTTAATGCTATTGTAGAAAAGACACCATCACATTAATTTGATTCTCTAAACATCTTGTTTTCATTTTTTGTCACTATATTTCAGATTCTTTTCATGGTGACAATAGTTTTTTAGAGGCTGACCTATAGCTTTCTGTGAACAAAAACAATATAAACAAAATGTTAACCAGGCTGTAACCACTCTGGTACAACTCAGCAGAACACAGGAAGCATGATGGTTGTTGTATTTTCTTGGTATTGTGAAGAAATTTCTGAAATTTGTAAAAAACAGTACAAAGGATTACACTGTCTCTACTATTCGCATAAACAATGTGACTAATAGTAAATGTAAATAAGAATATCATAAATGATGTAAGAAACCTAATAAATAAATGTGAAACAAAGTAGAATACAATTAATCAGCACTTATTAATTTAATTTTATCTCTTTATGACACAGGCTTGCATAAGATGCTGAACCTGTTGTGCATGTAAGATCTGAGTTCATTTTCACATCATTGAGTGAGATGCCATTAATTGCTACTAGGTAGAGAGAAGGAAAGTATAGAAAAGTGGGTACCAATCTCTATTTAGACATTTTCAAGGTAACTCAGCATCTTTGATTCCAAACTAGGGATGTAATATTACCTGTTTTTTACTAGAGCTGCTCAACAGAGAAAATTTGTGAATTAATGTCTATTCTCTTATCAAATCTTGCACAATTTGAGAGTCAGGCTTTGACTGCCCAAAGCAAAATGGGCTAACTGTACTCAAAGTAATCTGACCATCTAGAAAAATAGCAGCCACATCAAAATGTTGCTATTCAACCTAACAGAACAGTATGACTGCATGGGTAGAGAAAAAAGCCTTGTATAAAAATGCTGTGTACCCTTTTTAAAATAAGTTGGATTAGTATAGTTATAACTATTCAAGGTATGACTTTGGTAGGAAAAGAGCTCAGTTCCATGTTTTTAGTCACATTGAGTGGGCAAAAATTAAATGTTTGTCAGCGATGCACTTAAAGCTGACCAGAGTGACACAGATCTGGTCAGCTCTGTTGCGAATTGTCTTGACATCTGGTTCCCTTATCTGCTGTTGTTTTGAAGAACTTATAATCAGTGCTTTAACAACGTACAGGCATATATATTAATGGACACTGGAGACAGGTCCAACCTATTAGAAATTTAGGCACAACAGGGTTATAAATGTTATTTGATACCTTATAAAGCCCAAGATACCTGACCAGTGCATAGGCTCTGTTGCTTGAAGTAGTCAGGTGATAACATATGTACACTCATGCTGCCTGTTTCAGCAAGTGTCAAACGTTCATGCTAAGTACTACATAAATTATCACCTAATTAAGCACTGTTATGGTTTGGATTGGGAGGGAAGTGTAAACTTGATTCTCCTTAGAGAGCTATATACAGAAATATGATGTAGAATTCATTTTACGAATAAAGGTCAAAGACCAGATTTTTTCAGATTTTTTGGAAGAAGGAACTGGAAGGAAACTTTGACTTCCTTAATTAAATCCTTTTCTGCTCATGAAAATTCTAAGAGGTTAATTTGGTTTTATGTGTGCTTCCCCATTGTATTGGAGAAATGTCAGGAGCACTGTTCTGTTACTGGCACAGTTTATACCCTATTGACTTTCTAAACTTCTCACTGGTACTCTTACATCAATAGTTACTGAATCATAATTTATGAATGCCTAAAAAAATAATCACCTGGAGGTATGAGTTTAGGGCTAAAAGATAAGGCTGTTATGAAGTGGTCTAATCTGAAGATATTTAACATGTATAAATGTGTCTATCACTATATTCAGAAAAATATACCTAAATATGTTATTTGTGTGTTAGATGTGAAGATACATGTACTGCTGCTCATCCAGCCGTTATGTTATGCTGGCTGGCTATGAAATTTAAAATACAGAATCTGCTATCAACAGCTCTTGATGCTATAGATTACAATGTCCTTTAGGACAGGAGCAGCATATATCTATGTTTAACTCCCCTAGCAAAATGTGGATACAGGGGTGAGTGACATTTTTGGCCACTGCTAGATTATAAATGAAGTAAAATAATGTTCATAGTCCCTGGAAGAGGGGAAAATGGTGAAAAATATGTAACTAATGGGAGAAATCAGAAGTCAGATTTACTAAGAAGCAGGTAGGGATCAAATTATGTATTTCCAGGCAATAAAGAGATTCTTCTAAAGCAGTCTGTGGTACTGACACGAAAAACAAGGAGGTTGACATTAGCAGTGTGGCAGCTATAACACTGATTCAGAAAATTGTATGCTAGTTTATTTTTTCCTCCAACTAGACAGCGACCAGCTGAAGACAGCTAAG
The DNA here is from genome assembly GCA_013400235.1 of Oriolus oriolus. Lineage (NCBI taxonomy): Eukaryota > Metazoa > Chordata > Aves > Passeriformes > Corvidae > Oriolus > Oriolus oriolus. Next base: position 438,533 of record VXBT01003622.1, on the reverse strand, counting down.
CACCTAGGGACATCTGTGTTAAAACAACACATGAGAGTGGAAAGAAACACAGAGTGGAGTGGGAGGAAAAAAATAGTCAAACACAAAGAGGCAAAGTAGCCAAACAGGCAGTTTCTTATCCCAAAATGCCTCTGACATTTCTCCTTCTCTGCACTTCAGGAAGGTAGAGAGGAGGGAAATGACAGCAATGAAATATTTTTCTCTGTCAAGCAGTTTTCCACTTCACAAATACCACTGCTACCACAGCTGGCATCACAGGTCGTCTTTGCAAAGATGCCCAGGGCTGCACTACTGTAGAGACCAAATTACTTCCTCTTCTCCTCCCCAGGTGAAGTCTGAAGCTTGTTGGCATTCCTGTGTTGGAAAATTTGCATTGGCATTACCAACACCTAGAAGCAATTTCCTTGCTATGGTGTGTCTGACCTAGTTACGCATTCAGCCTCTTGACTGAATGAGAAAGGAACTGTTTGCAAAGTTCTTGAAGATCTTCAGGGGTACTGAACCACCTCAACACTGGTATAAGTAATAATATTTTCACTACCTTCTATGAAGTCTTGTTCTTTATGTCTGCATGTTTTGAATGATGTGCTTTTACATACGACTTTTTTTGCTAAAAATTTACTAGGGGCAAAATATATATATCTATGCATACAAGGCAACTTGACTAACTGGCAGTTCTTGATCTGGAGATGCTGCTCAAAAACTGAGGCCAGACAGTTTTTGGACTGTTTTCTATCAGCCTCTGTTTCCAACACATGGATGTCAGAGAAAAATGAAATATTCAATTTTTATTTTACCTCTGAACTCTATATTTTGCCCTCTATTGTAGTGCTCAAAAAATATTTTGCTCTATTGTAGTTGTACCACAATGCTGCAAAAATGTGTATTCTGTTAATTTTGCTACATTTTAGTACCACAGAAATCAAAAGTGGAGGTGACACCTATTAAAAAAGAAAATAATGTCACATTAGTAGGAAGATCCCAGTGTTTCTTTAATGTTGCCATGCCAGCAGTATTCCCTACAATAATCACAGCCACTATCAGACTGCTTTTGACAATGTTCAGATAACCCTGACAGTGTCAAGTCATTCAACAACTTTTTCCTGTTATTTTATATTATAACCATGCTGCTCTGCTGTTGGTTCAATGGATGCTTAAAGCCTGCAGGCAGAAGAAAAGCTGTTTTAACTTTTTATCAGGTGGGTCATGATCTCTGTCCCACAAATCAGCAAAATCACTGGTGATTCTGCAGCATCTATTTCCCCTCATTCTTTACCACAGGGAACTTAGGATAAAATTCATTCCATGAAATTTGAATTTCATTTACTTCAATGAACAAACAGACAGGTCTTTAGAGCATGGTCTACTCCTAGCTCTCCCATTTATTACCACTTTGTCTGTGAGCCAGACTTACTGCTTGTTGTCCTGCTTTTCTCACCAAGAAATTATTCTGATGCTTGAATTTGCACAGGTTTTAGATGCCTGTTGGCCAGGGAACAAAAAAAGGCAGAACAAGAATGTTCTCTGGGTTTCTATTTTTTGTATGCACAAGCCAGGCAATTGCATCAGTTGATAGTTTTGTTAAAAGGCAGACTAGATGATGCAACAGATATGATGACATGAAAGAAATGCCATGGTCTGCTCTTTTGAGGTCTTTAGCAAAGAGGAACACATGAACCTCTGGCCCGAATGTGGTTTACTGATCTTTCATTTCCTCAGCTGAATGCTTAGGATCAGTCAGTGTGCTAGAAATCTTACTGGACTTGCAGCCAGTGTGTCTGCAACACTTCTTTCAGCAAATACAAACCAAGTTTAAGGGCCTGGAAAACAGTGAAGCAATTTGCTGGCCCAAAAGCAAAAATAAACCGTGCACAGTATGTCACATCAGCTCTTAACTGTCTCCAGGAAGTGAAATGTTTGACAGGGAAATATATTTGCTTGTGGCCTCATTTGATTCATGTTTCAAGGAACGAATTGAAGTCATACCCCCGGTGGAGCACTTACATCAATCAAGGGGAGGATACTGCAATCTCCTGCACCCTGCCCCTTGCTTCCCTGTGAAGGCATAGTGCCATTCCAGGGAAGGAGATTTTAGAAAAGGGGTACAGTGTGTTTCTTCTGTGTAGGACAAATTGGATAGGATGAGTTAGGTGTAGAAATCTTTCCGTATTGGGAGGGGATTGTTTCATTGTGGTGGATCTCTTTGCATCTGACTTTCCACCCCCTGTCTCAACCTAGTAGGAAAGCATGCAGAAATATCAGTAGAGGCTTCTACAGTGTTAGTATGGATTTGGAAGAACTCTGTAAGGAAGCTGTGAAATTACCATCATGCAAAAAATGTATGCCAGAAGAGACCAGGTCCAGAGTGCAGAAGGTGATTTATAGAATACAGTTGATAGAACATAATCCAGTTTCTAATTTCTGATTGGGTTCCTGATCAGTTTTCTCCATCACGCTGCACATCCTATTAAAGATATCCTTTCGACTACACTCGGTGTTAGCTTCCTTGAGACAGACAAGTAAAACTCATGCTAAAAAGTAAAGACAAAATTTTTAGAGAGAAATGGAAGAAATTTACTGATGTTCTAGTGTTTTTTTCTTTGTCTCACCTTCAAGTTCTGCTATTTTTAGCTTTGTTCTTTTTGACATGGGGTGTATTAGAGCCCTGTTAGAAACTTACCACAGCACCTCTCCACACTGCTGTCATTGATGGGGAGGTAACTCCAGAACTTCATTAAAGATGTGTTTCTGGTTTTGTGCTCAAAATATTTCTTAAACTATTTTAAGTAGGCAAGCAGATATGCTAAAGCACTAAAAATAATATTTAAAAATACATGACCTCAAAATACCGATCCATGAGAAGTAGAGGGTAAAAGGACTTTTAAAAGGATCTTTTCCTTGCATCCTACCTAGACCAGAGCCTCAGATTTACAGACTTGTGGTTAAGGCAGATGTAGACCGAGCTGCCATCTGAGATGGCATCACAGGAAGGGCCAGATATTTTTCAGGTTTCTAGTACTCTTGGCATGGGTGTTGAAGCTCTCGGCATAGTATGGGGGTTTCCAATCTGTCCTTAGTGTGATGGTACAGTTCACAGAGGCTGCCTTATGGGTCACAATCCATGCATACGAGAGGCTGTTGTGAACACTGCCTCTTACACAGTTGTGGCTATGGCAGGAATTATGTTTTTGTGCAATATTAGCATAATTGCTAATAATGGTTAAAAAAGACTTCGGTTTTACTTGCACAGAAGCACGTTCCCTTTTTGAAAAGCATGAATCCTGCCATCAGCTTGTTCTCTTAACTTAATTTACTCACTTTCAGCTCTTCTCGTTCTGTTTTGTTTTGTTGTGGGTTTGTTGGTTTTTGTTTTTCTTATTTTTTTGCCTTCACAGAAGGGAGGGAGCCAGCCCTTTGTGGCTCACCCGTTCTCCATGGAGCAACAGGAACCAGACCACATCTTGGGCACCTCAGCAGGCTCTTCTGAAAGGAGCATCAGACAGAGTATTAAAGAAGGGTGTGTTCTCACTGTTGCCCAGCAGTATCAACACTAACCAGCAGGATGAGCTGGATTTCTGCAGCCCCATGCCAGATGGCCCCTGACTCTGGTCTTCATTGCAGGTCTGTGCTCTGTGGTTATGGCAATACTTCATTCTGAAATAGCTGCTTGGTTTTTGAAATTCAGGCATGGCCCTCTTATTTGGATATTTCAAGCTGTAGGTTTCAGTTGAACCCAGAAGCAGCAGCTGGGTTTAATAAATGAGGACAGATTTTCCCAGGTATTTAAAAGCTGGGCAGAATGATAGTATTTACAGGCAGCTTGTTCTATGCTGAATGAAATCCAGAGAGATCCATTGCTTAGGGGCTTACACACTGCAATACACATATTGTCAGAAGTTACTTTGAGTGTTTATGCCCCACATATACCAAAATGTTTTGCCTAATGTCATGAAAAATACAGAGGATTCTATAACAACAGAGAACAATGTGGGTTTTAATTTAAAGCTTAGAATTGCAGAGAACTCAGTCTCTTAATGAAAGCTTATGGTCTTCAAATCAAAGCCAAAATCTGTTCTTAAAATTTGTGCTTTAGAGCCTTCCTGTTTTGAAGATAAACAGTGTTTCATTAAAAGACAAATATCTCCAAGAAAACAGATTATGTAAATACACGAGTCTGATTTTTTTATATTGGGTTATATCCAGTCTTGAAATACTTCTGAACACAGAGAGAATTGCCACATAAAAATAATGGCATAATACAGCAAAGCAGTAGTCTAACATAAAACCAAGCAGTGTTTGGGGGTTTTGCTGAGCAAATGCATCACTGATTCATATGGAATACACTCCTAGTTACCAAGACATAGTCAGCTTAGTTTCAGTGGTTTTCTAGAATTGCAAGATGTTGAACTAAAGGTTCATGTTAGTCAAAGTGGGGCAGCCCATTTTTCTGTAAGTTCACCTTTTCCTTTGCCAGTGATCTTGGTGTACTGGGGAGACCTGTCAAGGGTACGAAGCAGCAAAGCCCAAGAGCAGTAGAAACAGGGGCTTGAATGCTGAAAGTGATGAAAAAAACCAATTCACAGATCCTCTTCAAAAGATAAGGGCTCCTTTCCTTACTGTTAGCGGGAGCAAGTGATCTGTATTGATGCCTCCTTGCTACACAAATCATTTTCAATGCACGTCTCTCCACTAACCCAGTCACTGTTTTCTGGATGTTTTGTGACACCACAAAGCAGCTGTTCTTTTACTCTTCTGACTAAGACATTTATATTCAACCCTGACATTTTAATCTAATAAAAAAAAAATCTTTTTACCTCCTTGCAGTATAAACAGAGAACCTCTATATAATGGGCATCTGTGGAATATGGAATTAATCCCACTAGTGCGGAAAAACCTTCATAAGTCTCTTGCGGCTTCATCACTCTTTGAGTTATGAGGTCTTCCTCTCACTTGTGGGATAAAGTCCAAATCCCACAGAAGCTTATTATGTGTCCACTATTTATTAAAACTTCATCATTTAAAACAAAACACTTAAGAAAGACACTGGGAACATTTAAAATCAAAGAGGTTTCAGTCTGAGGAATATTTGTTATATTTGAAGGTTTTTCAAAGCAGAGAAGAAAAAGTTCATTTTAGTCCTGATAACCACTGAACTTGCTGCTTCTGATTATTTTTCATTTTTTTCTTTTTCTCCATGGAGAGATTCTGAATGTTTTTCCTTTCTTTCCTACATGATTTTATAAATCTTTCAGTATCCCTCTGAAGACTTTACTTACTTTTCTCTGCTTTGCAGCCCAATCACTGGAGCCATTAACCATGAGTGAGAGCCCTTGTTCCCTGGCTTATGGTCATAAGTGTATGTACTTGCTGTACCTTGATTTGCAACAAGTTCTCTAAATAACACAGTGTTTTGCAGAAGTGTAACTTCACACAAATATACTAGCTAAAGCTTAAACCTAGTAGTTTAACAGTACTAACATTTTCTGCTAAGGCTGTTCTGGAGCTAAGAAGATTGGGCAGGGGGCAGGGAAACCTGTTTGATTTAAAACTCTGTCAGGTACTCCATCTGGGCACATTTAGACCTCTTCTTCCTTTGCCGTGGTTTCCACTGACAGACTTTTTCACCTCTGTTTCTTTATGATGTTTCTGTACCTCAAATCGAGTAGCAGCTAAAGTCCGCCAAATCACTTGATGCAATGCAAATGAACATAGCCACTATGTTAGCTATGTTGCATGGAAATTAACTTAATCACTTCATTGTAGTAATTTACGATGTAGGTTTAAAGAAGAATCTTTAGTCACTGTTTTACAAAATAAGCATGAGAACTGATTAAAAAATATCTTTTAACTGCCGTGATGATAAGTCACACAAGTGCTATTGTTACCTATATGCTAAAAATAGTTTATCATTCCTGAGTTTGAAGCATTTTTCCCTATTTCTTCCTATTATAAATGAATAACTGCCATCACCTATATAATTCTCCCCTTCCCTCATACAGAGGTAAGTAACTAATTCCCAAAAGAGTTGTGAACGACAAGGAACCCTATCTTACAGCTCAGGAACGTAAGACAGACTCTCACAGAATGACTACCCCAGTCATTGTCAGAGCTGGGATGAGAAGCCAGAAGTTTCTGACTGCAAGCCCTGAGCTCATGGCTTTGGCTCCTAAGGTAAAGTCCCAGCGCTGCGCACTGAAATAGGCACAGACTTTTTCATCATCTTGCAGAGAAGTAATGTTGAGGTGAGAATATTAAAACATTTGTATGGTATGCGTAGAGCAGATCTGGCACTGGCACATTTCTGAATCTTTCCAGACGCCTGAAGCTGCAGGGGCTGTGCTCCCTTTCAGCTGCACTGAGGGCAGATGAAAAGCACTGTGCAGCTAAAAGGTGGGTGCCCGCAAGACTGATGGTGTTGGAACTGTTTACCCTTTAAAAAGAAATGTTCAGGTAAGAGTGCAGACTGCTTCTGAGGAGTGGAGAACAGAGGAGGATTGCTTTACCAGTTGGAAGACTGTGGGCATGATGTACCACTCTTTGCCTCTGAAAAAAAATCAGGTCAATTTAAATAAATTCCAGGGGAGCAGCCAAATCTTTTGTACATACTTGAACTCTGAATCTTTTCACTGGTTCATATGTTCTTCCAGTTAATCACTTTTCTTTCCTTAACCCTAATAGAGAAAACAAGATCTGAGTTTAAGGCAGACAAGGGAATAAAGAACAAACAGCCATATCTGCTGCCTGTTTCTACAAGTGCTAAGGGCTACTTCTAGTCTCTAACAAGATTTCAGGATGGACCTGCTTTTATGAGAATCTGTGAGATTTACAGCAAAAAGTGTATAGCCAGTCAGAGGGCTTCAACTTGATGACAGATCTTTCTGTGCTCAGGCTTTGCTGCTGAGTGGGACTGAATTAGCACAAAATGGCCCTTTTATTCTGCAATAGCGTGGATTTATATTCACAGGGGCAGCTCCTCAGTAGGGGTAAATTGTCTTAACTCTTTCAAAGGACTTGAATTTGGCTATTTCAGTTTTGGGCCTGGCAAAAGGTGAGCACGTGTTTTCAAGCTCCATGACTTCATCTGTCAAAGCCGCTATCATTCTGTGTTACCTCCAATCTTTAGATTACTTGCATTGTTTTTCAATGACATTGAAACGAGTTTCTATCTGTTGCAAAGAAAGCTATCGTAACCTATGTGTAATAATATTTTGGATGTGATTATTTTTAGTTGTGAAAAATTTTGGAATGTGATGGAAAGCAACTGAGATAAAATTCTTTGCTTTTATTTTCAATCATTTTGTCATCTTCAGCAAAGTAATTTTTTTCTTTTTCATTGTTTGAATAATTTATTATCTATAAATTTTTGCCCTATAAAAACTAGGGCAATTCTGATGGCAGTGTTCAATTTTTTTCCTCTGCTGCATGCACAAATGTAATCGTAATAAACATAAAATGTACATAAGTTTTTAGATTAAAAGAACAGAAAAGGCAAGCAAAGTACGGGCTGCAGAAGCAACAGGAAGTGAAAATGTGGCGAGAGTGAAACAAGAATGTAAATCACATTTTTTATGAGTGGCCACCCAGACGACAGAGTGCAGAAGCAGACCGGGCTGTTGTGAGAAAAAACAATGAAGAGTGCACATGTAATAATACAAAGTGCCTAAGCCAGGGGTAGGGCTGGGGCAGTGCTGAGGAAGGCTATCCTCAAGCGGGGCTTGGAGAGGGCTCATTGCTTACTCTGCCTCCTGCATTTTTGGTCCCCTCAATGCCCCTTTACTCTTTTCTTAAACGAGATTGGTCTTGGTAGAGATGGTCCAAAAAAGCACCCTCTTGAACAATAAACACAAATGACTGTGGTGGTCCTGTCAGCTTTGGATCTCTGTAAAATAACCAGTGATCCACAACATTTTCTGGAATTGATTTCACAGGCTTTCCCTCTACATCCTCACTGACAGCCTGGAAAAAAATTTCCACTACCACCATCAGTGAATGCTATTCATTTTCCCATTATTGTAAATTCTTGCATGCGAAGAGTCCTAAAGAGCAATCTCTTTGAAGCAAAGGTGATTTTGCTACTGCAGGAGTAGCAAATCAAATTCTATGCTCACAAACTCTTACATTTTGAAAAGAGCACTTGCAAATAATTAAACAGTTATGCATGGAAAATACTTGAAGCTTTGATGATTTATTCAGGCTTTGTAGCCTATAGTAAAATATAAATTTTTGTTAATAGTGGCATAAACCATGTGATGCACATGGCTTAGTGCTGGACTTGGCAGTGCTGGGTTAACAGACTTGATGATCTTAGAGGTCTTTTCCAACCTAAACGGTTCTATGATTCTATGATAAATGTAACATTCTCTCCTGTTCCCTTCCCCCCTTTTTTTCTAAGTGTAGGACTTCCAAGATTTTTGGAAGCAAAAAAGCATCTGTTTTGCTGTATGTTTGCTTTTTTTATAGACTTCGTAAATCCAGCAGGCCTCTATTTGGACCACTAGGCCCTTTCAATAGAAGCATGTTTTCACTGGGATTTCCACATTCATAATTATTCCTCTCGTTTCTCTGCTGTGAGAAGACAAGCTGCTATTTCATTGCTTTGGGGAAGTTAATAATATGGTAGGCAAAACATCAGGAAAAATTATAATGAATGAACCTATACAAATTGTAGGGAAACACATGCTGCTGTTATAAAATGTTCCCATCATAAATCCCAGCAAATCACTCTTTGCACAAGTGAATAACTTTTTAACACATAAACACTCAATTAATTAAAGGTAATATACTATATACACTCAAACTAGTGTGACACAGAAAAGACAGATTCAAATAATGGCATTCAAGATTGTAGACCCAGTCCTGTCTGCCACAGTCCTCCTGAGAGTTTGGGGAATAGTAACACTCCAAAGTAACTCTCTTCTAGACCTGAAGTGAAAATGGAGTTCTCAGCCTCAGTGCTGCTATACTATATTATTGCATTCACTTAAGGCATAAGTAGGAAACTCCCTACTTTTTTTCTCACCTTATTCCAGACATATAGAAAATGTTTCCTCAGTTTCATGTAGGTCACCATTCCTTCCTCTTCCTACTTCTCCTTCTCCTCCTCCTGCTTGTCCCCTCTACTATTTCTTAGTTATTTGTATTTTTCTACCTTGCCCAGGATTCTTGGAAGATTATTTCTTTTAACAATTGTATTATTTGCCGGGCCAGTGAATTTACTGATATTGTCTTTTCCATCTATGGCTGTGGTTGAACTCCACTAAGACATATCTGTTCATTTTGAGAGCCAATTTGGTTAGAATTTGCTGGGACTATTTTAAAAATACTGTTTAAATAAAGTTTTCACTCTATAAGAAAAAAAAGGAAGTGTGAGGGAAAACAAACTTTGAATTTTTTTCAGTTTTGGTTACATTTGTGTCAAGATCAGACAGAGACTTACCAACTGTAGAAATTAACCAACTTCTACTCACATAGAAATGAACAAAGCAAGGTTCAGTTTCTCAGTGCAGGGGTTATTTAGTTTTCTCCATCAAGAGTCACTGAGAGGAATCCACCAAAAAAACTAGTTAAAAGTAGTGACTTGAATCCAAGACTTTTACATTCAAGAATACTTATATTCGTGTAATGTGCTTGAAGCTAAATGATATTGCTGTATGAATGGTAAATTATTTATATGTTTTCATGGGGAGAAATATAATGATAGTCCATTTTTATACAGCATTGTAAAGATAGAATGGGATAATTTTTTAATTCTTTGAAGGTTTCTGAGATCAAGGAACTTTTTCCATTCAGGTTTAAACTGCATATATTTACTATGGCTAGTCCCTATGTGTATTATATATAATAGAGATTATGATTTGTCATGTAACTGTGACCAAACAAAAATTAAGATTTTCTTCCTCCTCTTCACTCCTCTTTTTTGCACAGCTCAGATACTTCTATGTTGATCCACTTTCATATCACTCTTGTGACTGATAACTCTAATAAGAATTAAAGTTTACGCATGCTGAGAAAACACAGACAAATTAAATTTAAAAAAAAGTCTAAGGCTTCCCCTCCCCAAAGTAACAGACTCATGAAAATAGAATAATCAGGGTTGGAAAAGACCTCCAAGATCATCAAGTCCAACCATCACCCTAGCACCACCACCATGTTCACCACAAAAACCACTAAACCACATCTCCAAAACCAGGGAGGAACAGCTGATAGCAATAACTGGTGCTATTTTGGGTACATGCTGTGTGATCACCTCTTTGCAATTAATTCATCATGCCTAACCTTCTGCCTGAGTGGTGAACCGCCACCACCAACAAAGCATCACGCAAAATGTGTTTTCTCTTTCCAGCTATTGAAGCTACTAGAATTACTTTTTATCTTTTAATTTAAACCCTATATTTTCCTCAGTCAATACACTCATTTGAAGTTGACCTTGATACTTCACGGGAACTTTGTGTCTTTTCTGTTCCTTTCCCTGAAAGTATCAGTAAATATGACAGGATTCCCTAAATAAGCAGAAGTGAATTTCAGAATGCCAATACATAATAGGTTTGGAAAAAATTTAATGGGGCCACTCAGGCTGAAAAAACTGGTTGACAGGTTGGAAAATTAGATGCAGCATTACAAACATCTGTCCTTTCCTATCCCAGTATCTCTGATGGTAGCCCCCTCCAATGCCATCCATGAGAACTTCTGTCTCACTCAATGCACATTAATATCTCCTGCTGTCATGGAGGAGTCTTACAGGGTAAAAGTCCCCCCATGTTTTTTGGAAATTGCAGAGGAATCCTTGGTCTTTCTAGGAGACGTATGTGGGCTGGGACACAACCTAACAATAATTAATAGCCTTTATAGGCCCTTATTCAATCTTTTCAGTTTAATGTAAGTGTATCCAGGTTACTTTGTCAGTCATCTGGATTGATATTTATTTATAGGACTTCCTAAAGTGTGTAATGGAAAAACCACTGTACTGAGCACATACCTGTTGGACTCAGCAAGCCTGGTTATAGATTATGAAATTTCATATAAAATTACTGGAAGTTTCGGAGCTTAGAAAAGAACCCTCATGCTTGGCCACAGATATTTTAAATGATTCATAAGTATTTTGGCCATTTAAGGGCTTGTTGGTTGCTATAAAACTTTATCCTTTTTAAACTTATCCTTCACTTTAGAAGTCTGCTTCTAGAATTTATATTTTCCATTATCCGGCCATTATTAATCGTATTTCATAGTTACTCTCTCAAGAACATCTATTTTTAGCCATGGAAGTTATCCTACATAGGCATGTTACCCAACGATGTCTCTTTTCAAGCCAAATGTAACACTTCCAAAGAATCCTTTCAATTAAAGTTATGCTGATGCTGACAGTAGCCACTAGCAAATCCACAAGGGAAGAAGTGAATATCAATTGATCCAGTCTTAGATCCTGTCAGCTAGTGATTACCCAAAAAATGGATCCTCTGGGAGATTGTCTGAGTCCTTTATCTCATTTTTAATCTTTGGCCTTCACACTGGCCTGTGTTCAAAACTTCCACTGTTTAGTTCTTTGCTGCCTGAAACTTGATACCTGAAGTGTTGCTGGTGGTGCTCTACTTTGTGTGTTGCCGTATGTGTTGTAATGTTCATCTATTTTGTTCTTACAAAAAAAAGGCTGAACAGTTGAGGATAAAATGATTGTAAAATTCAGGCACAAAACAAGCCTGGGAAATGCATGCTGTAATAAGCAGTTTCTAGAATCGTACAAACAAATTGTAAAACCAAGAGAATCAAAATGGAAATCACTCCATCATCTTTAACACTGATTAACAATGTCATACATTTGAAGGAGTAATAGCTGACAAAAACAGGACAAAAGGAGGATTAAACATGGACTATACATTTTGCTGAAAGCCAAATGAAACTTGAAATCATAGACCACCTTTTTGTTCGGGTTTCTCATTAATAATATACTGTTAATTATAAGGAGCATTATTTTTATATATTACATATATATTTAATTTTTTTTTCCCAGAAATCTCATCCAAATTACTAGAATTTTTGAGTTGTTTATAACTGCACTGGTAGAAGTTGCCTTACCTTATTCATTTCTGCCGTTGGAAAGGTAGAAACCAGCTGCCTCTTGAATAGTCTTACAAAGCTCTTTAAGATGGAAAGATAAAATGCTGTGTTGGAAGCCAGTAAAACATAATAAATGAAGTAACTGGGAGAATTTTAGGTAGGTAGTGTGATTACACATTTACAATTTATTAAGTTTTCTGTCTGTCAGGCCAGAACACATATGCTGCCCAAATTGCCTGGTTCAAGGCTGGGTTGGAGAATCTCTCTGTGTTGTGCAGGTAACACTGCATGTGCAGTGAGTGCCTGTGAACTCCTGGCTTTGGGTAGCTGCTGAAGAGAGAGACACTACCTACAAAAGTGAGGGTTTGTACAAATACGTGCATGTGCACTCGGAGTGTGACATTGGTGTGGAACAGCAAGAGGGGAAAAAAGGAAAATGAGCCACTCAAACGGGAGTTGTCCAGACACATGCGTTTGTTAAACAGAGAACCAGCCCTCTGCTCCTCCCCTTGGAAAAATTCCTGGTGAGGAGATGACTTGCAATGGATTTGTGAGGTAAAAGCTTCAACGGAAAATAAAATCTGGCTTCTGCTGCCAGGGCTGAGGCTCATTCCACTTATCCACTGGCATGACCTCACTGGGAGTGGAGTCAAAAGTATTCCTTGGTTGATGCAATGTGCCACTGCTGCTTACTTGTCACCTTCCCTCCTGTCCTCAGAGATTACCTGCTCCTCCACCCACCACCAGGCAACAACTCCCTCAGGGATGACGCATCTAGGCGGTCCCTGATGCCAACGATCAGGCATCGGAAACTCAGCCTTCCTGGACAGGATCTTAGCGTGGTCCTTCCTGCCACAACATGTCAGACTGAACTGGAGGCTGACAGTGTCCAGAGCTAGAATAGAATATTTTAGCAATAAAATTTTACATCAGAACATAAGTAAATACCTTTCAAAATCCCTCTTCTGGGCACTGTAACAGATTCATCTGCCCCAGATGAGTGTACGGTGAAGTATTTCCTCCTTCTACACTCCAGGTCTCCATGGTGAGCTCTGATACCAGACTGATGGACAACATCTCAAAGTCTTTTACACTGTCCTCTCTTCATTGCTCAATAAATTTTCAGAGTGCAAAGTAACAACTAAGATATTACATTTGCCTGCATGATGACCAAATACTTAGTATAAAGAAGGAAGTGTGAATTGTTATTTCCCAAAAAAAGTAGTGTAGTAACAAGAATGAAACATCAGAGCCTAACAGTTCTGTTGGAAGCAGGTTTTGTCCTTGTTGTTAATAACTTTTATAACGATTTGAACTGCTTTCTTTACACAGTCTTCCAGCTGCTCCCAAAGGAAACTTTTTTCTTCTTTAGTGTCTCCAAGTTTCTTGAAATGCTTGGATGAATGGTCCTATGTAAGAGCCAAAGATTATTTTATCCATTGAACTTCAGAACATTAAAAATATCCCATCTGGTTAAGTAGTGACTTGATTTTGGGTCATTGTGAAGTAAGTTTTATGCAGTTTGCTGGGAAGTGTCTGGTGTTCACTGTGCTGCCGAATATTACTGAGATACAGAAATTGATACATTATTATGTCAGAGAAAAGGTGCACGTACCTAAGCAAATGCCAGTTCCACATTTATTATGAAATTAAACAGAGCCAAGGAACTTCCTGGATACTGGAAATCAGACATCTACATTGCTAAATTGCTAGAACAGTACCTAAATTATTTCGGCCCTGGTAAGCATGTGCTTTTCTCAAGCAGTTCCTAGGTTCAACCTCGAATTCAGCAAAGGTCCAGGATTAGCAGGGAGTTTGCATTTGGTCATTTCTTTTTCAAAGGCTAGAAAGTTTAGTGTTATGGAGTCAGAATAGCTATATGAATGTTTAATATACTAGTGAAGACATAATATATATAAAAACCATTAATATTTCTTCAATGATCTTAGAAAATCAGACACTGGAAGCAAATATTCCAGTTTTCACATTCTTTGGTGAAACAGCCAGCAACTGCCTTCAGGTCATTGAAGTTACCTGGGACGGGGTTGAGAAAGATTAGATGATTGCCCTTCAGCAATTGTCTAATGAGCGTTGATTGCATTTGTGTCTGTGTTTGAAAAAGGACCATCCTGAGTATGGAGATGAAAACATTGTACTGATGTTTGCATATAAAGTAAGTAAATTAGTGAATATATAAAAGATACTGGCATGTACTAATGTTTTATGGAAGTATTCCAAGGTGGGCTCTATTTTTCCCATCAGGCTGTACATTTTGGACGGAAAATGTTTATTGTTAAGAAAAGATTTCCTTGGTTGTCAATGAAATTTATTCATTCCTGTTAAAGCCAAGAAATCAGAAGCAGAAGAAATGTACTGTAGTTTATAAAGCTCTGTAAAGCAGATGAACGTATCTATCTGCTTTGCAGTCTGCAATCTCATAATTGACTTCAAGTACGAGATGACAACTAGTAATACAGGCTGAGCGTGTCTCTATGCAATCACATTTGCAGTCCCATGTGTGTGCCTGCTCAATACTTACAGAGATCATGGAGCACCCACTTCCACTGAGGAATTAGATCTCATGTCAAAGCCTTACTTTTTGTAGATAAAAGAATCAGAAGAGCTAAGACCACAGGAAATGACCATCATGGACTAGTTTACACAAAAGTGGAAAGTGGCAGAAATTGATGCAGGAAAGATCCTTTTCAAAATCTAAGTTCCTTCTTAACATAGCCTTAGTTCTGATTTTCTCATCTGAAATTATGTTACTCATATATGCACTTGTTTACAAGATTTTCTGAAGCTACTTTAGCCACAGTTAAGTTAAATTTTTTGTGTTTAGCTAATGAAAATGTACATAGAATCAGCTTAGTGTGAAAGCACTGGTAAAAGTGGATTCTGTTAAGTCTTTAGTTGTGTTAAATTTTGAGTTTTTCATATTCAAGAAACAGACATGGAACCAAGTTCAGTGAAGATCCTACATATAGTGTTAGAGGCAACTAAATCTTTGCTCCTGTCAGTCAAAAAGTTAGATTATTTTTTCAAAACACTGTGAAATTGTGAAGCAGAAAACAGAGTGGTTGAGAGTGCGTGAAGACTTAAACTAGAGTGAATTATTTTTCTCTGATGCTCATATTCAGATGCAAATATTTTTTCAGGAAAAGAAATACTTTGAGAAAAAGAAGGATGAAGCTCCCCATTTTCTCTTACAAGGTTTCGTCATAACGGCAAAGCTTTTAGTCATATTTTACTTGTCATCCAATAT
The DNA here is from genome assembly GCA_013400235.1 of Oriolus oriolus. Taxonomy (NCBI): domain Eukaryota; kingdom Metazoa; phylum Chordata; class Aves; order Passeriformes; family Corvidae; genus Oriolus; species Oriolus oriolus. The sequence continues at coordinate 423,217 of VXBT01003622.1, read as the reverse complement.
TGTAGATTGGTGGTTATAATAATAATTAAATCCATTATTGATTCACATCTAATCTCCATGAAATCTAGCAATAGTGACAGTAAGGATCCTTTTGAAAAAAGAAAAACAAACAACAAGACCCACGTAGTACTTAGGGTGAAATTCTGGTCTCGTGGAAGTAAATAGTAAAACTCCCGTTGACTCCAGTGGGGTCAGGATCTCTTCCCCTTTCCCTCCACCCCCAGTGTGTAACCACAGCTGTGCTTTTGCTAAGCCGCATGCAAGAACAACTTATGAATCACATCTGGTGACCCTGTTCGGCATCTCAGCAGAGAAAACATCAGGAATATTAACCCCTTTGTTACACAAATTAAAACAAAGACACTTTTGGACTCCTTTGGTAATGCAAAAACTAAGGGAAAGAAAATAAAAACAGAATAAAAATATTTTAAGCGAATGGAAAATCAGGGCCGCAGTGAAAGAGAAAAGCCACTGAGACATTGTAATTACAAAATGTAAGAATAAACACATTTTTCTTTCTCTCTTAAGTTCAGCTGCCAATGGAACTAGATAAATTTCTTTGGTTTGTTTCCACTTGTTCTCACTGACGCAAGCTGGCAATAGCCTTTGAAGAATTTCAGGCTCTTTGGAGTCAGTGTCTTGATCTTCAGTCAAAACCTCTTCATTTTCCAAGAACGTCTTAATTTTCCATTTCCTCCTTGGCAAAGCTTAAAACCATATCCAAAAGCTGTACTAGCATTTTTTCACCTGAGACATTGGAATTTCCACCATCACTGGACTTATTTCCCTTTTCTGTCTTTGAAAGATATCTTGTTAAAATCCAGTGTTAATATCCAAATCTCT
>VXBT01003622.1:360740-422330 GCA_013400235.1 Oriolus oriolus | reverse complement strand
GAGGTGTGTGTATATTTTACTCTGGGAAGGAATTTCACAGCCTGAAATTTAAATCATAGCTAACTATATTCTGGGCTAGATGAGCCTTTTAGATATAAACATTCCCAAAACAAAGCATTTGTTATTAGAATCTAGAAGGCAGCACTGTACTTTCTCACTGCCTAGGTATCAAACAGTAGCCATAAAGAGACAAATTCCTGAATTTTAATCTCACTATAAGGCTTTATGCTAGTAATTTTACATATATGACTTGTCATATGTGGAGAATTTTAAAGAAAGTAGAAAAATATACCACACAGAACATTGCAGACCACTAGAGATAAGAATATAAGTCAGCCAGGTTCTCCTGACATCATTAGGGCCATTTCTGTCACATTCCCCTGATTTCTTCTATTTAAACAGATTGTGCTAGGCTGTAGAATATGTTAATTACACCTGAGGGGTGAAAGGCCCTGATTTAACACATCTGCTGGTCCTTGTGAAGTTGCAGAGCTGAATTCGAACTGAAAGGCACCATGTACCAGAATCAGCAGAGTCCTCTAAGTCACTAATGGTGGTTTATCAGCACGTTGGACATGTCTAGTTGAAATCTAGCTCCCCTAAGTGTTTGATCTTTCAGCCATCTCTTTTGAAAATTGTATTTTTGCTGGTTTTGTGATATACCAGTGTCTAAACCCACTGAAATCAGATGCATCAGAAGAGTACTTGAAAACAAAAAGTCATCAGTACAGAAATAATTCTAAACAATTTAATCTCTTTAACCCCCGGAAACAATTAAAATGTAATTACAGTTATGTTACAAATGTACAGTAAAAAAGTAATAGGTTTTCTTTTTTTTTTCTCTGCCAACTTAATAATCTGAGATAATAGAAAAAGTAGACGTATTTTCAATAAATAAAGTAAGACATTAAAAAGACTGTCTGGAAAGGTTAGTGTAAGTTGTCTGTATTTTGAACATCTGTGAATGAGGTTTCTTTTCATATTAGTATAGCATGGCAAGTTCTTACAGAGTACAAGGATACCTGTCAGCTGTAGGGAGAGTAATACATTATAAAGATGAAGAAATAGCACTATATCATAATAATACAAAGAATTCAGTGAATACAGAAGTCAGCACAGGGAGAATTAATAGAATAGATGCAGCAAAATATTTCCTTTTATTAGAATACAAGTGCAGTTTTTAAGCTATTAACAATCCAATAGTTAAAATAATATTGAGCAATGTTTCTTGAGAACTTCACAGTAATATTACACTTTCTTCCAACATTTTAAAACCTTTTGCCCTGAAGAGAATTCTGATATTGGAATTCAATTCAGTACGAAAGCACATGTTACTGTTTTAATAACCTGTGACAGAATTTCCTACTTTTCAAAAACATTTTATTAATGTTGAGGTGTGAAGTGTCAGCAGGCGCAAGTAGGGCAACCAAGACTGAGAAATGGTTGTAATGGGGCATTTCAATTATCTGCATAGAAATTTATCCTTTCCAATGGACAATTTAGAGAGAGAACTTCTTGACCTCTCAGACTGCAATTTTTATAGCAGTTGGTTCTACAGCACACATGAGGGAATGTTACTCGGTCCTAGGTAATATGCAAGTGTTGGTTCATAAAGCAACTATCGCTGAGCCACTAATTAATGGTGACCACAGCATAATTAAGTTCAACATTCTCAAGGGAGTGATTGAATCAAATGTAGGACTGTGACACTAAACTTTTGATAATGAAATTTTTTTCAAGAGGAAAGTTAGTTAAAAAACCCTAAAGTCAAAAGTGAGGAAATTAAAATCCTTACACTCAGCATGAAGGCTTCTTAGGCATCCCAGGAGTCACAGAGGAATGAATGCATCTTAACAAAATATAAAATAGAAAGCCATTTAGAAGCTAGTACAGTCAGACTGCAAAGTTCAAGACATTATTTAAGACAATATGGTAGCTTTCAGAAAACTGAAATAGAGTCCAATGCAAGAAAAGGACCATATATTAAGGAATTTCAGAATTCTGGAGGTAAAAGATAAGGTATAAGATGATGAGTCATAAATACAACTGAAAATACTAAGAGTATATTTGTGTATGTATCAGTTGGGAACTGTGTCAGAAAATTGGATTATTCATTTTGTCATCCTTGAGAAGTTATGGATAATATAGATATTAGAGAAAAATTGGAAACAATGTTTGTGTTAGGAGTCGTCAGTGAGGCTGGAATATCTGAAAAAAAATCGAAGGAATTCACAGTCACTAAATTGATAAACTGGAAAGTATCAGTACACCAGGCCTTCTAAGAACACAGATGGAAAAAAGGGGAACTGTTAGTAGGAAAGTACAATTTCATGTGATCTGTGATTCTAAGCTGAAATGTGGAACAGAAGCAAAGGTTTTAAAAGTACTTGAGTCACTTAGAGAATTGCAGGTGGCTTGAAGTGGAAGAATCCATTGGAATAATCAGTAGGAAAAATGATAAAATTGCTTTCCTAATTTTTTTGCTTTACTTTAAGCAGAAACAAATCCCTCATGAGAGGCTGCTGGGAAAATGAGGAAGCCCTGGCTAAGGGCCAACATGGCATGAACACACAGAAGAAATGGAACTGAAAGTGGCAAAAGAGGTAGGAGCCGCTGTCTGGCTCTGGATGAAGATCAGGTCTAGCAGCATTGAGCTGAAGATTTACCCTTTCCCTTCACCCCAGCCAGGTTGGTGAGTGATTTAGCATATAATTGAATGCATCAGGATCTTACCAGCAGGCTCTGGTTTTGGCTCCAAATTCAGACGTTACACCGGTCACATTTATTAACCTCCTGGTAGCACTGACCATTTAAACAGAACTATCTCTCTCTGACAGAGACAACTCTAATTGTCCCTGATGGTCCTTATGCATAAGATGAACCAAAAACTGAATGTCATCACGGTAAGACCTTAGTTAAATTATGTAAATACTGTTCCTGTTTCTAAACAAATATAATCTTTTTCTTCAGTCGGATTTCTGCACTGCAGTAGCCTGACCTGTTTCAACAGAATTGATACTGAAATCTGAATTAAAGTCTTGGATGTGATGTACACCCAGGCCTTGTCAAACAAGTCTGATAATGGAAACAACATTAATTGAAGTGTCTTCTGGAAGGATATAATGAGATTCCAGTGTGAACAAACTCCAGGTCCCGTGTTTTATATGCTGGTTTTTGAAATAGCTAATATATAAGAATGAGTCTTATATCATTCTGTCTTCTGAAGGATACAGATTCATGATACACTTTGAGAGAAAAATCTGACTTTCCAGAGAGAGGAACATAAACTAGAGAGAAAACACATGGCCATTTTAAATAGCTTATGCACTTCTAGAATAATTTTCATGTAAAATATTATGTCCTAAAGGAAACTTACAGCCTGTGGTGTTGATGGAAAGAGCTTACTCGCACTCAGTTTCTGTAACTTGCATAACTCACTTACAGCTTTAGTTTTCATGAATGGTGCTGTCATTCCAAAGTCATGTCAACAATAATGCCTTTACACCAATCCATAACTTCGGGTGTTTTGCGTGTGCATACACGCAGTACACGGAGTTCCTATCCAGATAATAAACCATCAGACTGCAGACTAAATTCATTTATCTTGCACCTTGACATTCTCCCATACACTAATCCATTTCCACTGGGACAGTTTTTAACAATCTGACCCTCCCAGCAATTAAGAACAGCTGCCATTTTTTTTTAAACAAACCTGCCAGGAAAATATTTCTTCCTTTCCTCACAAACCTGGAATTCTGAGGCACCCTCCCACCCCCAAATTACATTGGACTGATTCCCAGGACATGTAATGTTCAGTCCTGGGCTAATGACCGGTTTAAATTTCAATAACCCACAGTTCATTAGGACCAGAAATATATTATACCATGGTAGAGATGGGATTCCCCCTTTTCCAACAGGATATGGTCTTTTTTTATCTCTGCTAGACTTGCTAGAATATAAAATACCACAGTTTAAAAGTTAAAGTTATGTAGGTGCTGGTTAGTGTTTTAAAATATTTTGTATTGGGCTGCTGCCTACAGCTGCAGCTACAGCTGAGGCCCCAGTGAAGAGATCCTGCAGAAGTGCGTGGTCACAGACAGTCCTCACCATGGGTACTTCATGCTCAAAAGAGGGAAACAACAGAAGAGAGTTGGTGAAATGAGTTAACTGTAGTCCTGAAAAAGGTTAGTACCAAGCTGCAATTCAATGTCACGACCCAGCTCCTGATCTGCTGTCCAAACCTCATGAAAGCCTCAACTCTCCAGCTAAAAATAGTAGTTTTAACTGCGTTTTCCAGTTGAAGCTGGGGCATGTGAATTTGCGATCTTTAGGCAATATGGCTTTATAGGCACTGAGAAAAGGGACTCCAGCAAAGAGCTTAAAAATCCTGCAGCATGGGTAAACCAGCTTATTTGTGTCATGATGTAAAACACCTGCTGGTGTAAAGTGGCCTGAAGATTTTATTGCTGCTCCATGGTCAACTTAGCTCATGAAGTCAGACATACGTGACTTGTGTGCTCATCTTATTCCCACCAGCACCCAATATTTCATTTATTTGCTCTGCTAACATATACAAAACCTCTCTATTGAAAAGATGTCAGTACTGGTATGTTTTTTCATTTAATCTTCACAGTGTGCCTGTCACCAATATTGAATTGGTGGTTCCTACTGATATGTGTCTGCCATGGGGTAAATAATCTCACACCAAATGATATGTCAACTCTTTAGGTACAAAGTGGTTTAGAGGACAGAGCAGAACATAACCCATCACAGGAAAAGAGGAGTAAAATGGTTATTTAATCACTATGACTTGAGGAAAAACTATCAAACCATATTCCTCAGTACAGCATAGATGTTTTCCTTATTAAAGCAAGGGAGAAAACAGCTTGCTTGGCCTTTGAGAGGATCTTTTGTGGATCCTCCACATATCATAGGTCTGAATGGTGATGAAAGGAAAGCCTCCTACTCTGTGACCTTTCACTGCTTTGGAAAGATGGATCTGAACAAATTTTTGCTGTGGTCACCTCTGGCCATGGTGTCTAACTCATAATGCACAAAACTACAGCATCTTAAAAACCACAGGGAGTTGAGAGCATCTCTGCAAAGGTTGCAGCAAGTTCAAAATAGTGAAGAAGTGACCTTCAGAACACCTTTATGCAGAAGTCTTTGGCCCCTGTTTTTGGCATATCAGCAGCATCTCAGAATTTTTCTTAGCAAATAGAAATGAGACCAGCTTCCTCAAACTATCAGACAACAACAAAGCATTTGGCTTTGCATGCAGATATTTCTCCTTCATAAAAATAGATGTTTACACATAGCTGCTTTTTGTTTCATGCTTTCATGACTTTGTTTTCAGCAAATCATTAAAAGAGTGATGACTTACTGCACTGCTTTTTAAAATCTAGTCACAAACCACAATCGCTCACAGGAAATGGAATGTTTACTTGAGTTTATTATACAAGGGTCTGGATATGAGCTGTGGGATTTTTACACCTCATAGCAACGGTATTACAATTTATTTACATCTTCATGTTGGCAGCTGCACAAACTCTTATGAAATAGGACAATCACACCTTAGGGAACAGTAATTATAGGCAAAGGTATAAATAGTATAAAGAAGTGCATGCATTTGGCACTTAAGTCGAAGAGAATAGAAACTATTCTGGCAAATCTTCAAAAACAAGGACTCTTGTTCATTATGAGGGCATGAACTAATTAAAAAGAGCTTGTCAGAATCAGCTGCATGAATAAATTCTAGTCAGCTCTGGCACAGTCATGCTCTCAACCCACGAAGAGCAAAGTTGTTTTAGTGATGTCATAATTTGGACGTTTGGAGTATGATATCATTTTTGACAGAATTAATGCAGAATTAATACCATATGTATAAGCACTAATAGGTATTGAATTGAACACCCAGTGATAAGTCTATGTTGGTTTCCAGAGCAACAGTCTGTTTTTTTTCTTCAGAATGCTTACATTAATATAATGTTAGAAGGCAAATTCAAAATGCATTTCAACACTTTTATAAGAAAGCATTTAAGTTTTACATCTCTACCTCTATTTCAAAAGATGTTTGCATAAGAAAAGCAATTAAACTTCAGTGCTATATTTTTAATAGTGATAAAATCAGTGTCGTAAGAGAATAATTTCAAGGCAATTGTAAAAATTGTCAGCATTTGATAGCTGGGTGGAGAATTCCTCTGAGGATTAGTGGCTTCATTTATAAATAATTTATACATACATACATACATATATAGATGTAAGTATAATAATATATAATATAACATAATATAATATAACATAACATAACATAACATAACATAACATAATATAATATCATATCATATCATATCATATCATATCATATCATATCATATCATCATATCATCATATCATATCATATCATATCATATCATATCATTTCTATCTTCTTACACAAGGAATTCCAAAGTTAAAATATAGTTGCATTTTGCAGCTTTTTAGTTCATAGTTCTGTCAGAGACCAGGTGTTACTCTTTCTCAAGTGCTTTGGCTGACTCCCATCTCCTTTCTTTCCCAACCTTGATATATTAAATTCTTTCACTGTTATCCGTGGTAGTTCTTAAGGTCTTCCTCTTTAGTTTTTCTTCCCCCTAGGATACAGTTATAGTTTGAGGATTTATGGCTGAAACAGGCTGAGCTAAAGATCTTGTGAACAGAGGTAGTGTAGGGTTATGGCAAAGTTTGCTGATGGAGCTAAACATAAGAATTAAAAGCAAAAGCTGACCCTGGGGTGAGAGAAGCTCTCTTGATACTGAGTACTAGTATAGTAAACTCAGAAAAGGAATTTAACACCAACAATGGTAAGAGTCGCATGTGAGGAAACAGTCTTCATTCCACATTTACAGGGAGGGATTTGAATTAAGTGTTGAAAAGAAGAAAAAGATTATGGAGTTATAAGTGTATGAGAAAGTCAGCTCCATATTCAGCAGTAATAGGGAAAATAAACAAATTACTAAGAATTAGAGAAGAATAGGTAGAGAAGCAAAGAGGAACTCTCCTTTTGTCCATGTGCATCCTTGTTCTCCCCAGTGAGGCTGTAGAAAAAAGGCTAAAGATAGGGAGAATGACAAAATGGATGTTGAAAAATAAGGAATAGCTTCCATTTAAAGAATAATTAGGTAGACCCTTATCCTGGAAGAGAGCCAACTGAAGTATAATGATTGTGCACATCATCAAGGCACTCCCAGAAGAAGTGAAATAAACATTATCATATAAAAATCTCACATCAGGTTCAAAATAAATAGGGAAGGAATAATTTAAAGTAATTTCTTTTTGGGTGTAATTTTATGGTAGAATTCATTGCTGTTCATTGCCAGGTGTGTCAGAAAATGATACACCTGAATGAAAATGATATAAAAATTAGTTTTAATGCTACACACTGGATTTGGGTGTTACTGAGTACTACATCTTGTTAATGGTCTTGCTTCGTGTCTGTCTGTAGGTTATTGTCCAGGCTCTTCTGACAAGGAGGGAAATTGCAAATCAGTATGCCTTCTATTTATTCATACACTGAACAGTACTTCAATGTGCCTGAGAGAGGGTGGGCATGGTCAGGAGCAGACAGAAGGACAAATTTTGAGTGAAATGGCTTTTTGGTGATGGGAAAATAAGCAGGTTTGTCATATGCAAGGACTTTGTTCTGTTTAGGCACTAAGGTGGGTATGGATTCAGGGTTACTGACAGGCAATCTGTCCCACATCATCCCGCACCACTGGAAGTGCAGAGCTTGCCCTTCTGACCACAGCCAGAATCACAGCTCAGAGAAAGTTGAATGATGCCCTAAAGGTGTTTATTCTCTCTATCAGCTGAGAACTTACTGCCAGTAGTCTGGCCCAGTGCTAATGTGCTTTATGGAAACATTTGTAGTTGTCCATGGCTTTGTAATGGGTACAGTATGTTCTGGAGAAATATACCGTTTGGTTTTCAGAAAAGATCATTGCAAATGAAGGCAAGATAAGGAGAAGATCTGAAGTACCTCTCCACTTTCTTGCTGATGATTAAAAAGCAAACTGAAGTCAAGATTGTTTTCAGCTTTCTATAACACATCTCCTGATCTTGTTTGACTCCATTCCAAATTCTGTGGTTTTAAACACAGAACAAGTGACAATCTGGAAAACAAATCAGTGTTCATTGCACTTGCACCTGCCTTGGATTCCACCCTTTTGTTTTCATATTACCCCTCTGGGTTTCTGATAAATTCATAATATATTCCAGGCTACCTTTTCATCATCTACCCACAAAAACACAGATCCACATGGGAGGTTTCACAGAATGCATTAAGTATGCAGGATTCCTTTATTGCTTAAGTAAGAAAAGCAAACTATCATTTACAGGGAAATCAGAGCATCAAAGGGGGAAGTAGAAAGATTTAATGATACAGTAGCTGCACATTTGTTGCATCTAGTGGAAGGATTTTGCCTTAGTTCAACTTTAAAGATTTTAGATACTGTAATATGCAAGGAAAAAAGACAAGGACAGTGAGGAACAAGCATGGTTTTTTTCTATTTCAACAACACCAAACCAAGCTCCTATTTCTTCAGTCCATCCTGTCTTAATTTATGCACTTTAAAACTGAATGGTACTCACAAAACCTGTAACTCCTTCCACTTCTAGTGATATAGATATTTTTGATTGAGTATATCATATTCTGAGTGACTTTATTTCTCATTTTATAGGATTTCTCCCAAGCACAAACATCAATATGATTACAATTCTCATATTTCTGTTTCCCTTGCTGTGATGGTTTCCAAATTTTCAGTAGTCCCACTTTTTTTTATCCTGGCATATTGCCTACATGGGAAAATTTTTGTACAGAGGAATGTTTTATATTTGCTCTTAAGCTAGCAAATTCTGGACTTGTTTTGCCTTGGGGAAAGGAATAGGATGGCCAGAGCTATATATGGAAACCTTGTAAGTATCTGTTTCTGTGGGTGAAACATGGCCTCGGTGAAGAAAAATTCTATACTCTTTTTTGGGTTAGAGAATTTCCCCCATTACCATGAACAGAAAAACCCACAAAGGTCTTGAAGTAGCCAGGCCACAGGATAACAGTAACATCTTGTAATGACTCACTTTATGTGTTCATTAGCCATGAATCGGTGTGTGAGAGGGAGAGAGGACTTAATCCTTTTTTGGAGACATAGCCCTCCTGACTAACATTGTAATGAAATGTAACTGTATATTTCCCCACAGACTTGGTAACTGAAAGAGAGTCCAGTCTGGGATTTTTAAACATGATATTCAAATATGATTTCATATTCTATTTGGTATGTGTTCCCATTCGTGGCTCTGAAGTCCAGGCTAATATCTCACTTGGGCTTTACTTAACAAACTCTTCTTGTGTGTTTCTTACTCGGCTTATACATTGCTTGAAGTAATTCTCCCCTGAAGTTCCACTACTATCAACTTGTTTAAAAAAGTATTATTAAACATGAAGGACCTGGCTGAAAATCTGGGTTTAAATGCAGCTGGTTTAATTTGCACTGAGCATTATGATAGGTAAGTGATTCCTCACCCTCTGCAAACATACACCCCCCCCCCCCCACCCCCATAGACATTCCAGAATAAGATCCCAGACTCCTGACCGTGGTTATTAGATATGGGGTTGTACACTTTCATGTCACACTGACATTAGAGCATTACAGTCTTCCAGATGTTATGTACAAACGAAGGAGGTGCCAGTGACCATGGGCTTTTATCCTGGTCCCTCTGAAATCACATGAAAATTTTCTATAAGCATAATCAGTGGCATTAGAACACTGGAAAGAAGATAAGACCAACCTAAATGCATAATAATGTTATTTATCATAATTAAAATTGAGAATACTGTTCAGTGTTTCAGCAACATAAGCAACAGGTAATTAAAGATTTCACATTCCCAGGGAAATAAAATATTTTTCCTGGCCACATATAATTTTCTTTCACACTTTTTATGATGTCCAATGTATTTTAGGAGATTTTTTTTCAAGAGGCTTGTCTTTTTTATGATCCTTTTGATGTGTTTTGTTTCAAATATGTACTTTTAATGGGTTTAATATGCCGAGAGAATGGGAAAAGTACCAGCAGGGAAAAAAAGCCTAAACAGATAAATAAAAAATACAAATACACAGAGTACATGGTTATCCTCAATGTCAATCCAACCATGTTAATAAGGGTCTCTTTGAAGAGACCATGTAACCTTCTTCTGACCTTTGAAAGAGAAATGCCCAAACTTTGATTACTTGAGAATCATGCATTACTTCAAATGAGTAATTTAACATGTTGGCTAATAAACTTGAGCTGCATTTTATTTCAAGTTACATTTCAAGTTTGAGTCTGTTTAGGATTTCCAGACCTTTTGATACATAGCAGCTCATTATAAATGTTATGAGAGTCCTGCTGGATATTTTCCTCTTTAAGAGGAAAACAATTTCAAGGCTGAGAAAAAAAAAATGTTAAGTATGACACAGACTTACAAAACAGAAGGCTGACTTGGACATCAAGCATCCAGTCCCCTATATGCTAAGTAACCATAAAAATCCCACTTCTGAATTGGTTAAACATCTTAAAAAAGAGAAATTTTTACTGCAAATGCCGTCTGTGTTTTGACACTCGTCCAGATCCTCCGCTGACATATCGAGTCAGTCTTTTATTTCCCAGCTTAAATGAGCTGGTTAATAACTCTTTTTTTCTTTTTTTTTTTTTTCTTTTCCACTGGATGGCATTTACTCTAAGTAGTTCTTCAGCTGCTTTGGTGTTTACATCTTTTGGACTAGGAAATACCAGTTCACCATGGTGCACCAGTGTAGATTGCCTGCTTGAAGAATATTGACAGAAGATAATCCTAAGTTCCTTGCTTAGAAATATGTTGCAAGAAAAAGAAGTGGAAAGAGAACATCTTTTCAGATACAGTCAGAAAATAGATACGCTGGAGAAAGAGTCTCATTAGGTCCACAGAAAAAGCCATCCACCTGTGTTTGGTCAGATAACTGCAAAATATTTGTGTTTGTAGCGAGACATTCATACAAGAATGAACAGCTCTTTGTTCTGCTCTCTCTGTTGGATTGTTCTACTCCTTTCTTTCATGGGTTGCAATTTTTTAATTATTATCTCAAGTGTTGCTTCAGACTCTTGATTGTTCATTTGGTTTTTAATTTGAGTGTTGTGTTATCCCAGCTGTCTTTGTGATCAGATACAATTTGAAACGTGCATTCTGCACTGCCTAGAGGTGACTCTAGCAATTGTAGCTTCAGGGTGCTCTTCCCAGAACGGTGACAGAGCTTGAACTTGCCCAAGGTATTATTTGATATAATGATTTCTGGCCACAAGTACTATAAGTAGCCCTTCCATGCTTAAAATATATCAAAGCACAACGAACTAATTTCTTTATTATAAAGTAATTTCTTGCTGATTGGTTACTAACACAAGTTCTTCATCTTTGTTCCTGCCATAAATCAAGGGAATTTTATGGTGGCAACTTCTTTTTTTGAATAGGTCGCTAAAAACAAAAAAAGAGAGAGTTTTTAAAACTTATTTTTTGCAGCTTTCTTTTATTTGGTAGGTTAAAGACAAAAGATGATGAAGTAACAATTCAGCATGTCCTTATAATCAGAAAAGTCACTATGTCAAAAGTACTTCTCACACCACATTACATCACCACTTACAGAATCACAGCCTCTTTGTTTAGGTGCCTTTTAATGACAGAGAATAACAATTCTTTCACAAACAAAAACGTCGTGTTAACAGCTGAAGTCACAGCTCAGTTTGCCTCTTGGCTGGGATACACATTCCATCTGGAGCTCCATCAAGACAGTGCAGGGAGGTCTGGCAGCTGAATAATGAACTCTAAGTAAATAGGTCATTACAACACATTGTTTCTGTGTTACTGGATTTCCACAATATGTCAGATTGGTTATGAGCTTGCAGCCTGGATTCTCATCTAAGTGGGGTAACTCTACCTCTCCTAAGTTCAGGTAGCAGAGATGTCAGTCTGAGCCATCAGGGACATTACAGTGCTCTTTTTTTGAGCATTTCCTGACCAGGTACAATAATGCATGTGGTAGCATGTATTTATAAAAGTGCTTTCTTTAAGATGAAAAGAACTTTTACCCAAAAAACACTACACAGGGTAAATCTAAATTAAAATTTTTAAAGGTTTTCAGACTTATTAGCATAATTCAGCTCCACATAGACAATACCATATGGGTGCACTGCTAACAAGTATTTCCTTAATAGATATATATACTCTGATCTGGATCTGAAATATTAAAAAATTATAAAACTCATCAGTATGTGTAAATCCATCAAATTTCTACTTCTGCTCTTATTCATATCCATATATATGGAAGAAAACATTCTTCTATTACCTATTCATTATACTCTAGCTCATATGCTTGCATAAAAATTCCAATAATTTTTGCACCTGGTCTTTCCTGAGAACTCATTTATTAGTCTTAACCTAGTCTCAGCACACTGTAGATATCATCTGGATTTTTTCAGAATTGATGGCTGACAAGCCTCTGGTTGTTAATTGTCAAAATTACAACAATAATCATGCTTTGTACATCTTCTGTGCTACCTGAATAATCCTTTCAAGACACAGGATTGATTCCTTACACATCAGCTTCAATAATTTGTGCTTACTCAGACTTTCTGCATCCCTGGTTTGCACCTTCAGTTTGGCCTCCTAATTAACAATCCCTCATTCTCATTTCAAGTGGACTTAGAATAAAGAGAAATCCAATCTTCCCAGTTTTCATTTTTGACTGACATGCATTTGAAGGTACTATGCATTTGAGGCTCATCTTTGCCACTGTGCCTTGGTTCTGCCCTGTGGCTTTGGTGCTTTACCCCCTTGGCTGCCATAATTAAGTGAAAAAAGACATGCATTGTGCTTTAATCAATGGTAAAGAAATATCTGAACTCAATGTGCATTTTGCCATCTGCCAGAAGTCACTATTTTGATAACAGGAGGGATTTTTCTTCTAATGTTTCAGTCTAGGACCCCTTCTGATGGCAAACATCTTTCTTAGACTTCTTGCTCCATCTTCCACCCACAGTCAACTTGTTTCTTCCCAAATGACACTCATTGCTTTTGGGTTTGATGGATTCCTCTCTCAGACTATTAATAAAAAGGCAAAACCTAGTGAAATATAGGGACGTGAACTATTTTTTCTTTAATAGTGCTTTTAGTTTTACTGCCTACTTAAGACTGATTACCAGGATCCTTCTATTTATATTTGGGCAATTTTAATCAAATTGCACTTCTCTAAAGACAAATATTTCAAACAAGACTATGCTTCCTCTTTCTGGAAATAAAAGAAAGACCAGTATAAAGTATGATTGTTAGAATATCCCACATATAGCAAGACATGTACAGACAGACAGCCACGCCCTGGACTACATATCACACAGATATAAACTCTACAATGTGTAGAAAGTCCTCAGTCATGAATCATTTATGACTGGATGCTTAGATTTTTAATTGGGTTTTTACACACTGTTTGTAAATATTTTTCTCATGCTATCTTCTCCACAACGAGTACTTCCCCCTCTCTTTGTATTTATGTGTTTCTCCACCAGTGTAGTCTTGGAGGAATAGCTGAGGCTGGATTTCATTTTATTTTCACTTAAATCCTCGAAATGTGGAATTCTTTACTTCAGGGGTTTAAACTAGACCCTCAAGGCTACCTTGGCAGACTTCTCTGGTTTTAGAGGATGGGCTTTTGAGTTTTGTTTAAGAAGGTATCACAAGCAATGACTCTTTAGAACTTTCAGTGCGCAGTTAAAAAATAGAGATGACTAATATCTATTTAGCAAGTAATGATGGCTTAGCAATATTTACCACTCTGATTTAGCCTCTCTGGCTCCATTACTTAGGATATTTTCCTGAATTAAATTTCCCTCAGTTCTATAGCCAGCAGCTGTCCACAGGAAAAAAAAAAAGTCTCGAATACTCCAGAAATAATGATTTCATATTTCTAATAGGTTCCTTTAACTGCACAATCAAAACGGTCTCTTGTGCCCTCTAGCATGTGGTATGTCATAATAAAAAAGTTCAAGTCAAGCAGCTAGAGAAATACTGGCCGAACAAATTAAAACTTTTGTCTTAATGGCTGTCATGACTCTTCATTTATGTGTATGTAATAATTGATCAGTAGAAGGGGGAGGAGATGTATCCTTCATCTGTGCAGCTTTTCTCTGGAGCTGCAGTTGATAACCACACTGGGCCTATTTAATGAGGATATTCATATGAAGTTTGAGGCTGCTTCCCAGCCCCAAATGGGTTGTGCTGTTTTTCCATTTATGCCTAAGTGTCACAATATTTTGTTTCTAAATGGTTAGGTTAGGTCATCTTGAGACCAGCTGTACTAAAGGATTTAAAGAAATACAAGAACATGTCTACTTAATACTTTTTTAGCTCTAATTTCTTCCCTAGTATATTTAGTCTAAACTCATCAAACAAACCTGCACCTGGTAATTTTAGTAGAGTTGAATGTCAGTTTGCAATAGAGTTTTGCTCCAGAAACTTTGCATTATTTTAATGTTTTAAGATATTTATTGCCATACATCACTTTTATTTTTCCTTGTAGACAAAAAGAAATATTCTCTTGCTTTATAATTTTAAGTCACATAAAAATATTTGCTAAAATTCTGCCAGTGCTCCTTGTGGCTTCTGAATCTTTAATTTACTTATTAAAGTGGTTGGTTTTATTTTAATAGAGATTTCTTGAGATCCAAAGGTAAATTTTAAATAAAGTATAAGCAAATAAATGAACAAGCATATCTTAATAACTATGACAGATCAAGTACGGATTTTTTTTTCCAAAGCTTTCATCAATAGTGTATGTGAGAAAAAAGTATTCCAGCTAAACATGGACAACTCTGATTTGTAGAAATATTAAAAATATCAGAACTATATTTCAATTAAACAAGAAATAGCTTTTCAATTTCTTACATTCTCTCAAGCCACTACTAGGCAAAGCCAGAATTTCTGTACACTGCTAAGGTACGCTGTGAATTATTAAATATTGGCTGTTAATCAAATGGTGCCAGAACTGATTGCCACCGAAATATGACAAGTTATATCTCCTGTGCATTCTGATCTGCAATTCATCTAAGAAAACTTGTTCAGGACAATGCACATTTCTTCTGGAGTAAAAACATATATCAGATCAGAGATTTTAAGGGCAGAAAAAAGATTTCTTTTTCTAAGGAATCTGAGATATTACGGCTTGAGTTTCCCTCATTCACTGAACTAGATTTTAGCTTGCAGAATAGTCAGTAAATACAAAGGGCACACGATTTTTTACCCAGTATGAAAAGTGCTTGACTATAAAATATCTTAAAGAAAAGCAAATTAAAGAGGCTCACACAAAGTTGTCACCAGTTATTCTCCCCGAATCAGGTGCTTAGTTTATAACAGTTTAAAGAAACACAAAGTCCAAATTTATAGTTGTTAAACATTTTAGACCCTTTTAGTAGAAGTACCCCACTAAACAGAGAGTGAGGTTTAGCATCACTATGTAACTTTGATTTTTGTTTAAACTCATAAAACATGAATTTCCTGATTTTGCTAGTCCCACTGTACCCAATAACATGGAATATACTACTCTTCCCAAACCTTAGGTCTTTTTCTCTTGTATAAAATTATGTTCTAACCCTCACAAGCATAGTAATGTCAGCTGCAAAACCTTATAATTTTACATTTTTACAGAAAAAACCCTAATTTTTTCTTTCAAATCATTTCTTTAAATGTGTGTGAAATGAGTTTTGGTCACTAAACTGAGAAAAATCCTATTCTTATGCACAGATTAGGAAATATATAAAGGAATGGATGAGCAACAGAGGAAACTGAGTTAAAACATTTTGCAGTCTCTGTATAGGGTTTCTTTCAGCTTCATTTATGTACATACTGGTGGAAGTGAATGTCTGGTCCTCTAAATGGTAACAGAAGACAGATATTTAGGTAGAGAGCTAAAATTTGCTTGATTGTAAAACATAATGTGTTTGTTAGAGCAATATGTGCAATATATTGGATGCTGTGCATACAAGCCAGAGTATGTTTAAATAATAGGAAACTTTCTACATGAGCATGGGAACTGCACTGCCCTGAGGTGGGTTAGTGGCCCACATGGTCTCATTTCTGACAGTGCTCAGCTGCCGGTGAGGAGGGTGTAGCAGACAGACATAAAATCTGTCCTGCTGTCATGCAGTGCCTGACTTCTGCTTTACAGTGGAAAACTTGGTATTCTGCAGATGGAATGTGTTTTCTGTAATGAAAGGTCCGCCTCTGTTAAAATAATAGTAATACTAGAAATATTCTGAAAATGTCCGTTAATCTTTTTCAGTTTAGAAGTTTTAAATTTTCTTCAGAAAAATAGAAAATTTTGGAAAGAAGACACTTCTATTATTTTCTTCAGGAAATTTCTGCGGAGGTTTCAATGGATATTTGTTCTTGTTTCCAGTTGAACACTATAATTTAATATTCTTATTATTCGTATATTTTAACCTTGGTAACCCAATGTCCTCAGTGATATTTTCTGGCAATCAAATTATACAGTTGTGGATTTCTTGAAAAGGAAATTCTGTTCTTCTGTGTGGTTTGTTCCATTTTTTTTCACTGCCATTCTGCATTTAATTTGGAAAAAAACCCCAACCCAGCAGTTGCCCTGCAGTTTCTGCCCCATTCAGTGTTCTGCTTTGTCAGACTATCTTTTCTTTTCCTCGTATCTCTTTTTTTTCTCTTGCAAAATGGAAGCATTCCCATGCCTGAAACTTTCTTTTTTTTCCCATTTTTTAAATTCCTTGGAAGTTCCCGCTGCATTTATAGCCAGTATGATGGAGGGACTGTTTGTGGGGTGCGGCCACACCTGATTTTTGCAATGCAGGAAATATGGAAAGTAAGGAAAGGTGATGGACGAAGACAGAGGGTGTGAAAATTGATGGACAGCAGCACGTAGCAAAGAGAAAATGAGCTAAATAGAACTGTGAAAAGGCCAAGGAAGGGGCAAGGAAATGTGAGTACACTAATAACTGCATGCATTCTATTTCTGCCTGACAACACTGTACTCAATCCACTCATACAGGGAAGCAGTAGAAAGAGAATCATCCCCCCATACCATGTCACCATGTTGCTTCCCTGTAGCTCTTTCAGTTTAAGTTCCCTCCCTGCTACAGAAACCCAGAAACAACTGCTCTATAAGCAGGTACCCACAGAGAAATAACCTAACACTTTCTGCTCAAGAACATTCTCTATTCTCTTACAAAATGCAGTTAAGTAGAAATACTGTTTTTAAATAAAAGCAATAAATTAAAAAAAGCCAAACAAACAGAAATATAAAAAGAATAAAAAACAAAGTCTGAATGACTTTTTCCTGTCCTCACTCAACTCTAAGTAAACACTGTAGAGATGAGAGAAATGAAGGCTATATTTGTGCCACATATTCCATTTACTAAGAGGCAAGAGAGCCATTCACAAGTTCCATTATGTGATCATAAGTTGTAGAAGAGTTCCTTATGTGTGTCTTAATAAAAAAATGTCACTGTCTACTGATAAATTGAACAAACCCCACAAGATCCCAGCCCTCAGGCCTCATGGCAGAAGGAAATGTATATTTGAATGTTCAGTTAAGCTAACCTTCTAAACAGAATGGCGTGAAAACAACTCTTTAAGGTCTATTCCTGCAGTCACAAACATCATTCATGTCTAGGCCCAGATGTGTTATTTAGAAAGGCAACCACTACTATTAAAAAAACTCTTCTGTGAACATGCATGGATGACTCGAGCTCTTCCATCCCTCACAGCCAAGGTATAAAGCTCACCAGCTGAGCAGCAAGCCTGGTAGCTGTCTTCCTGGGGCTGCTTCACAGGTAACATTTTTTTGTATAATGGCCCCTTTAAACAGAATATTTTGGTATAACTAATCCTTTTAAAATTATACTCAACAACTCAGAACCACTACACAGAAATTCCAAGTGCAGCCCTTGCTTTTGAAATTCTATGCCACAGTTTGTTTTTTAAGACAACACATAGCTGCTAACAGATAAAATAAATTAATATATTAAGCACTCTCCCACACACAGAATTAATTCAAATATAAAGTATCTTACAAGAAATACTCTTCACGTCCCTCTTTAGTCTATTGTTTAATTAAATGGTTCTAGAAAGTTAGTGGCTTGGCATTACTCTAAATTATTCACTGAATTTGCATTATGGCCAAGGTTTCAAAAAGCATGCCTCGAATTAAAAGGTGAAAGTCCTTATTTCTGGATCTAAATGAATGACCCAAGTTTAGAAAACTTATTATAAGAAATAAAAAAAAGGGATTCCACAGCTGTAGGAAGTGACTCAGTTCCCACAACACCCCAGTGCTTGGGCTGGTGTAAATTCTCTGTGCGACCATTCTGAGCCATTGGCTTGGGAGAATTTTATTTTGGAGACTTACTACCCAGCTCAGCGTTTCAAATATTTTTGCTGCATCAACCATGTGAACAGTTATGCTGTCTCAAACAACACAGGAAACAAAAATGGACATGGGGGGAAGGACTCGTTTAAACTGATACTGGCCCAGAAAACACTTTTGTGAACACATTTATGTCAGCAAGGTGGCTCAGTGGAGAGCTGAAAAGAGTTTCTTACAAAAGTCTAAAAAGTTAGTGTTTTCACCTCTGAACAGAAAGAATTGTAAATGCTTTTTATTTTTTGATGAAGCCAGGAGCCAAGCAAGCCTTGTCCCACAGCTCCAGCAAGGGAGTGGGGCAGGACTGGCTCTTCCCTTCTGAGGTCACAACCACTGCCGCAGCCAAAACCCTGGAGTGGGAGATAGTGTGGGGCCCCAATTGTCTCCTCCAGAAACTGAGGAGGAAATGTAGGTAAGATTCTCTCTTGACTCAAACAAGACAAAAGTTTAAGCTTAAAATTGAAATTTTAAAGCAGTATTTTGCTTGGGGTTTATCCCAAGTGAATGTCCCTGCTTGCACTTCCCCTTTCCCTGCCAGCCATTTCTCCGGCTGACTACAAAGCTGACAAACCAATAAAAGACCACAGGTATTCACATGATGCTAAGTGGTATTTTGGGGAATCCAAGAACCTTTTTGAGTCACCACAATTTGAATTTTAAGAATTTCATGCTTTAAGAAGAACAAGAAATTATCTGTGGTTGTTCTTCCAATCCATCATGCTTTTTTTTTGTCTACTAGCTCCTTCTAACACAGTACTAGAGAAAGATAGATCCATGAAAGCTGCCATTGCTGTCAGTTTTTCTTGCAATAGAACATGTATTTCTGTTGTTAAGGGATAACAAAATGAACAGCAAAACAAAAATGTACATTAGAGTTATTGAATATGAATGTATACATATTTGTTTTAAATTATAAGTTTGCATTGAATAAGAAGCTTTTAAGAAATAGTTACCTCTTTTTTTTTTAAAAGCAATAGTTTTTAAATAGTTTTCTCTTATAAAAATAATTAGAAATAATCTATACAACACTTTAAAAACCTATATTAGGAAATTAATAACATAGATTAATCACAAAAAAGAACAGAATGCTCTGGCAAAATCAATAAAATGAATTCTAATAGCTGGAGATAGAAGTTATCAGATTATTGTTAGCATTATTATTTTTAACTAATACCTATGAATGCTGGGTCAGTACTCTGTCACTCAGATTGGGTGACATTCATTAATCACTGTCCATTCTGGTAACATTGCCCAAGAGAAAAGTCTGGTGGAGGAAGGAAGATGTGCAAGGCAACAGTGAAACAATACTGGTTAGCATCACAGCAGATTCAGTGCATGAAAATCAGAACATTGCCAAGTTCTTTCAAGCTTCATATAGTGAAAGAGTGCTTCAATATCTGTATTCATGTTTATGAAAAATATGGTATGCCAAAGGAGATAGTGTGAATGTATTTGCTGGAAAACTTAACAAATAGCTATGAAAAATCATATAGGGAAAAGCTTGAAAAATCTTTCAAATTGAAGATACACATTTTGTTTGATATAATCATGGACAAGGTTTCAGTAGAAGAATATACAGAATTCAGTGGAAGAATATACATGGATTCATAGCACAGGAATAGGACAATATCGCTTCCTGTATTAGTATTTTTACCACTTATATTACAGTGGAGCTTAGGAGAGCAAGTCATGTTCCTCTGATGAAAAAACTCAAAGCAAGCATGTCATTCACAAATACTTAAAACTTTTTTCTCTATTTCTATATGTTTTGTTCTTTGTATGCCTTTGTGTCGGGTTTCACAGTAGCTTCAGTGCAACATTAATTTAAATTATTAAAATTCATATAAGAAGAATTTTGATAATTTGAAAATTTTTTATTGGGTGACAATATCCCTCACTCAGGGGTGCTTTGAGACCCGAAGTGAAATACTTTGACACCACCACATTCAGGTTTTCCCACTCTGGAGGATAACTTTTTTTAGATGTTTTCTGTTTCATAGGTATCAATGCTCACTTTGTGAACAGCGTTCTCCCATTCTGACACAAAATAGAATTAAAAAAAAAAATCAAATATTCTGCAGAAATACCAAAATCTGAACCTCCCAGAAAGAAGCTCCACCTCCCACATTATCTCTGTGTCCTCTGTCACATATTTAAGCTCCAAGAGCCTGAACTGAAGTCAATATTTACAAATATTACTGCTGTATTTTTCCAGATGAAAAATCCCACCTGATAATCTAGGATCCAGCTGGACTGGGATTGATGTTAGATGAAACCATGAATTATGTAGGAATTTCATGTGAAATAAGCTGTCTTGCATAGCTTGTGGATATATACACAAAGCTCAATTCATCTGAGGAGCACTTTATTCTTATCATCCATCAGCCAAAGTGAAGTTTTCACTGTAACTCCACTGTAGATTGTATTTAATATAAACTTCCTGAGTCAAATACCATTATTTCTAAAATCATTTAAAAAGCCATTTGCATATTTCCCAGAATGTCGCTTTGGGATATTGGTCAGACGTTTAACCAGTGTAAACCTGACAACTGTTTCTGCTCCAAGTATGCACATATTTTGACCATCACAAAAAATTGTTAGATTTAGTAGAAAAATGATTTTTTGAAAAAAAACCCCAAACGAGGCATTACGTTAAACAAAAGAGTTATCTCTGAAGACCACCATTAACTCTCAGGTCTGTGTAGGAAAACTGAATTGTTTGTGTATAGATATATACAACATCCAAACACCCACTGTTAAAACCAAATATCTTGCTGCTCCAAATTACTATTTTAATGTGTCTGAATATCCTTGATTATGGAATAAAATGTAAATTTTACTATGCTAATACAATAATTTGTTTAGAGCTTCAGAACAAATCTGCAGTATACTTTACAATAGTAGATACTGACAGCAGTTTTTCCAGTGGAGCTGCAGAACATGTAAAAATGCATCTCAGGAGTAACTGCACATGAACTCAGTAAAGCGCCTAAGATGGTAGACCAGATTAAAATGCCATTTTAGTACTGCTGTGGTGATGAAAATGGGCCAGAGGTGGCCTTTCTAAAATTCTGGTTGAACCGATACTGAAGTGAAAGGGTAATATGTGGTATGGTCTCTAAGGAAGCTGTACATCAGAAATTCCACTGTGGGGTTGGATATCAGGTAATCCTTGGTCTCCCCTGCATGACTGGTTTCTACATATTTCCCATCCCCTATTTATTGTACTGTGTCATAATTACATATGCTTAGAAATCTACTGAAATAGAAGGAAAATGCATTTCTGCCCTTCAGTTATCTTTTGGCCAGCACAGTCTGATTTTCTCTGTTCTCTCCCATCCAAAATGAATTCCTGAAAGAGTAGAACTGCAGTATGGGAAAATGAGAGGAACCCACCCTAGAACTGGTTGCAACCTGATATAAACTGGGTCCTGTACAAACTTTTAGAAGGACAAATGTAAGCCAACTTTCCTTTCCTCAATACCTCCACTAAATTAAAGATCTGGCCTCATCAATAAGAACTGCTGGGTAAGGGTCCCAGATGGTGTGAATTAAATTCTTCAGCAGATCTATAGGGTTTTCATTACAGGTCCATGAAAGCAGCACTAGAATATCAAGACTAAAAATACATCAATAACTTCCTATATGTATAAAATACATGTTATATATATTATAAGCATTATATATGACATATATATATATGTCATATGTATATAAGTATATATAATTTTATAGTGTACAGACAGGAGAAAACAATGTTCAGGTAGATACTACCTGTTCCATCAGAGAGATAATACAAAACCAATTTAATTAATCATCAGCATATACTTCAATCAAAACACTGAAGTAAACTTGTTACAGTTACTTTAACTCTTCCTACAGATCCCAGGCATTGAAGGTAGTAGCTTCCTTTAACAAAGACTATCAACAGAACAGTTTGCTATGACAGGACTGAGTTGGGCAGTCCCTCACACCCTACGAATCTTACAAGGAATGTACATACGTGCATTGTGAAAATACTTGCTTCACTGGAAGAAACATCCTTTGACTATAAACATTAATTTTCTTTTTTGAATTTGTGATTTTTCCATGTCTTTATGTGATTTACAAAAGGAAACAATGAAAACATGGCTGAGGCTATGGCAAATACAACTTAGCTGCCTCAGTGGTGGAAGACTTAGAAGTCTTGAAATAAATATGTTGTATGTTGGAAGAATGGTAATTTCTTTGGCTACAAGGTTCCCATTATATTTTATTCCTTGCAATACATTCACTAAAATTCCTGTATAACACTGAGCATTGGTGTGTAGCAGGTGTCTTAAAACTAAAATCTTAACCCTTTTAGACTTCACTCTTGGATGAGGTTTAATTCTTCCTCACAGGTCAGCAAAGCATTCAAGTACACATTGATTTTTTTAAGAACAGAAGCACCTGAAGTAAACGGGACTTTGCATGCTTGAGGATGAGCATGTCTCATGCATGTTTGGCCCTGCCACTCTTTGGGAAGGTACTGTGGGCAAAGGGTA
The DNA here is from genome assembly GCA_013400235.1 of Oriolus oriolus. Lineage (NCBI taxonomy): Eukaryota > Metazoa > Chordata > Aves > Passeriformes > Corvidae > Oriolus > Oriolus oriolus. Next base: position 399,322 of record VXBT01003622.1, on the reverse strand, counting down.
TTGCCAGGCACTGTGTGATAAGTGCTGTGATCCAACATGATAAAGAAAAAGAGCCAGTGATCAGATAGCAATAGGTACAGCTGAAGTGAGATTCTTTTACACTCTGCTCCATATATACGGGCACATTAGAAGCCAAACCCTCCTGTTAGAAGTTTGAACCCTAAAACTAGACCCTAACCATGTGCCCTGAGATTCTAGAGAAGCAGAGTGCAGAGCCCACAGCTGTGACCCTCATAGCCATTTTGTTTTGCCTGTTCCAAGGCGGAGTTTCTTTTGCTGTTTTCCATGATAGATTATTACTAACTGGTGTTAGCAGACCCTCTAGTGATTTTTACTTTCTGACATTTTTTATATAAATAAAACAATATCTTTAGCATATTAATCTACATTTCAACTGAAAGTTTGGTTTTAGGCATTTTTATTTGTAAAGTCTGTCTCACCTTTAATTCATTGCCAGCCTCTGTGTGTTTATGTGTGTGCATGTACATGTGAATAGACTTACTTTTTGAACATATTTTTTTGTTAATTAATCAGAAATACTAGACAGGTTTGTCTAGCTGGGTGTCATTTACTTTTCAGAACAACACCACTCCTTTGGATGATAATTATAGTCCTCAGATACCTAATTATGGAAAAATGTAGTATTTTCCACATCAGCATCTGCCTTCATGGCACTGTCTGCAAATATTCATGCTTGTGGTTTAAAGATTGCCTTCCCACTGTCATACAGTTTGATTACTGATAACTTTTCTAAATTATTTCTACCTCTTTATTATTTCTACTTTCTCTAGTTTATTTGCTGTCTCTTCATAAAATAACAATATTGATTTTATATTCATATATGTAGAAGTTTGTGGCAATGCCTTTTACATTAAAGCAAAGGTGGAAAAATGTCCTGATAGTTACTTCTAGAAAGAAAGCATAACTTCTTTGTCATTAACTTACTGGTACAGACTAATAGTGAATTAGACAAAATGATTTATTGATATGTGAAGAAACAGAAAATTAACTGATGATTTCAGTTAATTAAAATTAACAGATTTATTTCCATGAAACACTGAGCATACATATTTTATGTTAGAAATCTGACACAACCTTTTGACCAACTCAGGTAAGGAGGAACCTTTGTAAAACTAGACTGAGTCAGATGAATACACTGTGACCCAAGATGATTTTATTAGGTCAGTTAGACAAACCTCTCAGCCATTCAGATTCTATGATTTTTAGAACTCACCTTTAACTGAAGAGCTTTTGAAGATTAATTCTTCTGATTTTCAGGTCATTCTGGAAAGAAAAAAAATCAAAGTTTCTGCTTTTATGTTTTTTTTTGCAAGTTCAGTTCTTTTTCCAATGACTGGCTGAAATTTTAAATATTAATATTACATAGAAAACTGAGGGTAAAATTTCCATGCTTCAGTTGACATGACTATTGTCTCAGGAGCACTTTTAGAAGTGTAGATAGGTTGGTCTCTTCCATCATTCATTTATACTTTTAACTGCATGGCTATGGGCAGCAAATTAAGTAAACTGAAATTCTGATTTGGAAAAGTCAAACTGGAAATGAGGTCTGTAGATTGACTGCAAGGAATATAGGATATTATTGGCCCTTGATGGGAATGTGCACATGTACAGCAGGTGCAGTGATGTCTGTTGCTCCTGGATACAGAAAAAACCCCATAAAATGGGAAAGCCCAGAGCCAGTATAATCTCACTCATTCCAAAGAGCTAAAACTTTGTTTTTCCATAAAGCAAATTAGATATTGTAGACTTCAAATTGCCAAATTCTCTAGCCAAGGAAAGCAGAGATCTATCCCTTTTTGCTAGGACCACCTACTCGGTTTCTCCCCCCAACAAAGAATAAATGCAACCTGGTTGCAATAATTCTTGGATGGCCAAATTTTATTCTGTTTGCAAGGTCATTATGATGCAGTAAAGCTGCAATCAGGCAGTCTAATCTAAAGTCACACAAGCATCACCTGTAAGTATCATTTGATATAGAGATGTATCACATTAGGTAACACTGATGGTTTGCTATGTTAGTGCTTACCTTTTCTTTGGAAATGTAACTTTAGGGTCCTTTGAAATAACCAGCTCATGTGTTAGAGGAAAGAGGTCTGCTCACTGATGGAACTGGCAGAGTTTTGTTAATAAATAACCTAATTTCTATTTGTGTAGAGTGATTAAATAGTATCGTGTCAGATGTTTGGAGGAGAAAAGGATGTGTATTCAACACCTGTATTGGTTTACTGTTAGGTAACTGAAACACAGGTGTGATCTATTTAAATAGAATCATTCCTACTAACATTCCAGGTGTCAGAAATATTATTCCTTTTGCCTTCAACCGGTCTTATGGCTGTATCAACAGGGAAATTACTGCAAAAAAAATTATTACTGTTCCCGGTACTTCAGAGTTTTTTTTTCATTAACATGTAACTTTCTTTCTGGACCATGCTTAAAAAAAATAAAGGTGTTCTAGATTTCTCATAGATTTGTCTTCTTTGCACATTTGATAAACAAAAAACACTCTATGTTGTGCAGTGATACAATGTTGGTCTCTGTAGTGATGATTTTAAAAATCCAGCTGCATTAGTCATTGCAGAGAAAGTGACAGTTATAGTGAAAAGAAAGGCAGAACAAAAGAGAAAAAGTGATATAGCAACCAAAACTTGGAAGTGTTTTATTTTACAAAAACATTCAACCAAAAATCCCATGGCAACTAAACCTTACAGAAATATCTGTATTTTGAGAAATTTGCAGTGCAAAATGAAACCTAAAATGATTAACAATTGATTTAAATTAGCCTTAAGTCAGCTATGACAGAACTACCTTGATGACATTTAAATTGCTGTAACCAGGTGCTGGAGTTAACACTCCCCTCAGATGACAAATGAGCATTTACACTGTCAGACAGTTCCCTGCCAGCCTTCACTTGGCTCACATTCAGACTTTTTTTTTGCACAATTTTTTTTTTCTCTATCAGAGAACATTTAAATTATGCAACATTTCACTCAGAAGAAAAACAATTTCAGTCAGTGAAAAGTGGGGCTTGTTGAAATCCTGCTCCTGCCACTGTAGCTGTGGACACGTGTTTGAAGTTTGTTAACATATTTCTGTAGCTGATGGCTGATCTCTGAGCTGATTTTAAAGGACAGCAGAAGGCAAAGAGTACCAACCATCACAGCAGCTACAGAAATCCGAACAAAACCTTTTTTATCACTTACAACACACATGATTTCCTGCCTATCTTATAATTTGCATAATTCAACACCAACAGCAGCTGGTTATATTACACACATAATTGGTTCTTGGAAATATGATAAAATTACAGTTGTCCAGCTGTAGAACACCACAGCTTTTGCCATGGAATGGAGAACACAGAGTATCTGTGGCCTATGAGAAGGAAACTAATCCCTAAATTAACATCACAGGCAATTTAGGAACAAATGCTATTTGCAATGTACTCTTTTTAAAACCCTAGAGAGCAGATAAAAGCCAGACTTTTATTTTTGCTTAATTTTTAAAATTTATCTCTTCTTTCTTTACAAAAGATTATTTATTCCCTCTGATTTTTTAAAAATTTTGCTTCTTTTGTTTCCTTTTCTTACTGTCTCTCTTCTATAAAATAATTTCTTCCCCCCTTAAGGAGGCATTTTTGTATTTTACATCCACAAAAACTCATTAAACAACTGGAGACTATTTACTGAGAAATTCAACTCCTTTAATATTGCTTTCTTCTTATTTCAATCAACTTTGATTACTTTTCTTTCTTTTTATTAAACACATTTTGTATTTCAGGTCTTCAGTACGAGCGGCTACTTATTAGCTTTATCTTTTTTATTTCCCATCTTCCACCTCCTTTACTCTTTTCTTGTGTCAGCTTGGATTGAAATGAATCTTTATTCCCCCAGCAGCGCCAGTTGCACTCCGCTCCCGTCAGCGGGGATGAAGTAGTGGGTGAGAGCTGCAGGAACGCTGTCAGCTGTTTACTCTCGGGCCAGCGCTATCGCAGGAGGCAGCTTCCCGGAGAAGCCGTGCTGACAGTAGCGAGGGCAGGCAGCGGTGCCTCACGGCTCAGCACCCCGCTTGTCAAACCTGCCGAGAGCGGGAGCATCGCTGCCCCGCCGCCGGCCCTCGCGGGGGGTTTGTCCGCAGCCAGAGCGAGCTGACTCCGCCAGACGCGTGAAACAGCTGAGTGTCCTGGTTTGCTGATGCTCCCAGAGATTGCGGGCTGGCAAAGACCCACCATAATCACAGTTTTATTGAATCAGGTTATCAAATTCAAGGGCCGCGTGCGGCAGCTCCGGGTGGAGCAGGAAGCCTGGGAAGCGCTGGTGCCAGCTCTGCCTCTGTGTCTGTGTTTTGGGGCTCCCCCAGAGCGACCACCCCGGCTGAGGGACCTGGGCAGAAACGCGAGACTTCTGCAGGGAGGATGTTCAGACCAGGATCCGGACTCTGCAGCATGGGGCTGGAGGGGAGGGATCCTTTCCTGTTTGAAACACTTCTTTCCTGCTCTCTCAGTCTTACAGCTTACCTGTAACTGCTCTGCTTTATCAAAGGAAATCTGACCCCAAACATACTTTATCCAGCCGTTCTTCAGGGACTGCAGCTTTGACCCAGAAGAGCTATTACCTTCCTCAGACCTTTCCTGGCTATCCAGCAGAATACGGAAAACTCCCTAGTTCATTCTTTTGAGACTGAATCAAACTCTTTTCCCCACAAACATTCAACAGCATCAGTGGGGTGTTCCCCAGTGGGAACAACCAAAGGCAATAAATGGAAACAGCAACAACAGAGCTTCCAGTTCCTGTTAGCACTCTGAGAATGTATGGCTATTATGAGCACCTCATGGTAAATCGAATGAGTGTAGCTGAGAAATTGGAAATATGTGGGACATGAAGGATTGAAATCTACGATTGTGTTATTTTCAGAATACAAAGGTTGCTTTGTTTTTGTTTTATTTATTTGTTTCATATAGGACAGCAGCTACAAGGGGGAACTTTCTGAAGGACGTTCTGGAGATAAGTAGTAAAGTGGTATAGAAATGCCACAGCTATGATCATTGGATATAGTTACAGGGTATTTATGTAGTAAACAAGGAAAGACAACACAAATTTGCAATAATTAAGAAGCGAACAGCAGGAGTTTCAAAGACCACACAAAATCTCTGGCTTCTGGATTTAACTCAGTTTGTAAATGGGAATAAATTGCATTACATTATTTCACAGCTGCCTTTGTATTTCTGTCAGGTTCCTCTGAAACAAATTGCAAGACAAAATGTAGCAGATCTTAGCACTGCTTTTCTCTCTTCCCATTTTCTATAGTTTTATAGTTTTTCAGGAGTCTGTTTTGCATATGTAATTACATGTTAGGTTCTTTTCCTTTCATGCAGCACAGAGTTTGCCTCTTGCAAAGCACTTTGGGAGTCTTCTTGGGAAGTTGGCAGGAGGAATTTTAATGTGATATAATATTTTAAATATTGTATGAAATTAGGAAGCAGCACAAACAGTGTCATTATACATAACTTTATTTGAGTCTGCAGTTTTTCCTGTATGGTTTCATGCATATAAATGGAATACCCTGGGTCTGGTCATGTGTTAACATCTCACATTTCCTTTCCTGCCACAAACGCTGCTTATTATAATAGTATGAACTGAAATATGTATTTTTATTGCTGTTATGAAAGTAGAAACACACAAATATGGGTTTGTTTGCCAATATTACCTATGTCTATTTTACAGTCTGATAAAAGTTTTGGTTGACAGAGCACTGAATGAATGTAGCTCTGTACAGCATGTTTACTTAAATATTTAACTTGTGAAATTTAATAAAATAACAATTTAAACAGATAAGGATTAGTCAAATACAAAAACTATTCGAAACATTCACATAATTAAAAAATAAAATTCTCAGCCATTATCAGATGTAGGAAAACCACATAAGAATCCATAAAAAAGTTTTCAAGCTCCAATAAGTTAGGTATAATAGACCTTTTTTGTCAAACACAAAAATAAATATTATTGATTTTATGAATAAATACATTTTCTTAAATGATTTAGAAAGCTCTGTTTATTCATATACAGACAGTGTTTAGAATATGTAGTAGCCAGTATGTCTGCAGATATATTTATGTTGGACTGTTTAGATTGGCTTCACCTCTGTAATAATTTATAACAGTTTCAATGTAAACCTGCCATTGAGCAGGTCATAAAGGTCCTGCATTTTAACCATCATAATTTCAGATAAACCCACAAAACTATTTCTTGCAGGAAAGCTCTAGTTAATCCTTGAATATCTTTGGGATGGAATTTGTTTTTTTATTTAGGCAAATTTAAAGAGCAATAAAGGCTGCATTTTAACAGTGTTTGATATTCCAGTACTGGTGATAATTTAAAATATATACATTTTGTTTTGTTTTACAGCAGTAACTCTTCATTGACACTTATTAATACAAAAATTCTGCCGTCCAATTGATTTCAAGTTCTGCTCAAAAAAGAAAGCTACTGTTCATTTTCAAATGTTTCATTGTCCACTAGTAATGTTAACATAAATACAGTAGTGTTTTTCCACACTAAATGAAGATAGATCAATGCCATTTGTTTTTCACATGATAGAAGTTTCTAAAAGGCATACATTCTGAAAATATGAGAATTGTTTATTTAATTTCTAAATTTAAAAAATGCCCTCTATCAAAATGCGCATTTTCTAACAAAATTCTACCAGCATACTTATGTTTGATGAAATGTTTTTGAATACTAAAAGCCAAACCATTCTAAAAGGCTGATACGTTTATTTTAGTAAATATACTTCCGTGATTGGTAGTAGAGCATGGGGCTTATAGGAAACCTCTTTCTCTGAATCTGTGCTGTCTTCTAAGAAAAATTAAATGAATCTCAAGCTTATTTTCTGTAAACACACAAAGCTCCAAGTGAGTTTATCTTTTCACGCAGGTTTGTCCTGTTGCTCACCCCTTGCCTGTTTCCCACTCCTCTTGACTGAGGCAGCCCAGGGTTTATGGGGACGAACACTAAGGGTGCCTGCAGGATGGCTGCAAGAAATTGGGTAGAGCTTTCCCATTATAAGGAAAAAGTTTCAAGCCTGTGGCATGTTTCCTAGTAGAAGATTGCATAGACCTCTGTCCAGACAGTGTGACGATTAATTTCTTACTATTTCTTACACAAGTAATCATGGAGTCATAGAATCATAGAAAGATTTGTTTTGAAGAGGACCTTAAAGATTGTCTAATTCCAAACCCCCTGCCACAGGCAGGGATGCCACCCACTAGATCAGGTTGCCCATGGCCTCATCCAACTCTGCCTTGATATTTTTGCTAGTCTTTGATGTCATTCCTTCAGCCTGTGATGTCCAACATGCCAGCAAAGAGATGATTGATTGACTGCAGTCAGGAATGGTGGCGATTATGTGTCTAGGGGAGGATGTAACCCGTTTTCTACAGGGAAGTTTTATATGTACTCCATTATTTAGGGTCACAATTAGAGTGTTATTTGGATACTTTGATGGTTGAATTTTAAAATTTCTAGATGTGAGGCAAAGCACTGAACAGTAAGTTCAACACTTTAATGTTTTTTAAATCTATTTTGCTAGAATTAAAATTAAATTGGACTGTCGTGGCAAACAGTGTAGACTGTGTAACACGGATCACAGTGCTTCATTTACTACCAGAGGGATGAGCTCTTGGGATTTTCCAGTGTGTGGACATAATTCCAGTGCCATTATACCACTGATTTTCAAATGAAATTGGTGAGCTTTTCCAAAGTTCCCTTGTGCTAGTATATATGCCCTGATAATTAAATGTAACAGAAACATGGTTTCACATTTTTCTTTCTATGATAGTTCATCACTTATTCCCTGATAATCCTGGTTTATGGCTCAGAAGTCCCTTTAATATGAAGAGGTGTTCAGCCATGGAAGAGAGATCTGGTGGTATGAACCAATGTTTTATATGGTTTTCTATATTTGAAATATGAGGAACATTATCACTGCTTTCTGATAGAAGTTTAGGAGGGATTTCTCTTCCCTTTGGTAGTGGATGCTTATTTTGTAAATATCTCAGCCATCAGAGAGGTAAAACATTATTATTGAAAGCATGCTTTCCTCAAAAGTGGGAAAATAGGGGCTACATTCAGAGGTATGCATGTCTTTCTATAAATCAATATATTTATATACTGATGTGGAGTCTGGTCCAAATAATGTAGATGACATTTCCTGTGAAATTTCCAATTTCCATATTGCATCCGTAAATGAAAGGTTAATTTGTGTGGTCTGTTCTCGAAAGCACACAAATCTGATAAATATGGCTTCCTCTCCACAATTTTATTGAATTTATCCATCTATCCTACACTGCATCTGTAATGTATTTATGAAGGTGTGAGTGGTACATCCAGCAAATGTCAGTTATTTTGGTGCAGTCAGTACCAGACAGGGGTGGGTGTGTAACTTACTATTGCCTTGCACAATATATTGGAGAGCCATTACTGATAATGTTTATACAATGGTTGCTTGGTATTTCATGGATGGAAATGTCATATTTGCAGCCAGGACAGAACCTGGGCAGGGGGGAGGATCCATTTCTATCTGCTCCTACATGTGTAAGTGGATTTTCAGTATTTACTGACTGACCAGATGTTCTTTGTTTAGTAAGTCCTGGTGAAAACTGAAGATTGGAATGCTGCTTAGCACTGAAGGATATAATAAGTTGTGTTTTAAAAATACCTTGAATAGTTCATCTTTTCCCCAGAACCTTACTAATTCTGAAAATTAGAGGGATCAGGAGTTGTTTAATTATTATGGGGTGCTCAGATTCTTCTGATGGCACAGTCTTCCTTCTGCTTCTGGCTCAGCTTCTGTAGTGGCAAGCTTTCCAGGTGGACAAAACAATTGTTATTTCTCTTCCATGCCCCCCACCTCTGATCACTGAGGGCTGCCAGGTTTTGTCCTTATCATTTGGCTTGCCTGACAACCTCCAAATAAGAGCTACTGGAACTAAACAGTGGTGTTCCAGACTGCAGTTTGATGGTGAGAATGGAGATGCCTGGCTCGTTAATGAGGATTTTCCCTTCTTCACAGACATTTGAGTGATCCCAACCAGCTACCATAGTGGGAGTTTCCTATTTCTTTTTCTGGTGCCACAGTTTTATTAGCTTTGCTTATAGAAATAGAGCAAAACAGAAAAGGCCACACTGGCTTTGCTCTGTAAATATTTAAGTATAGGCTGTGTGGACACATGGCAGGTATAAACCAGATTCAAGTGATCTCCAGGTTGGTAATGGTCTGCTAATCTAATCTAAGTGTTACTGAATGTGGTTCATGGTGCCTTTGAATTTATGTGTAGTCATGGCATGCTGAGCCTTTCATTGCACTATTTTCCTACTTATACTGTAAAATAAATTCAGACTTGCATAACAGAAATGCTTGGCAGGAACGTTTTTATATTCACAGTACATGAGACAATGACTGATACCTTGTTTAATCGTCTCACAGCATTAGCAAGGAAGCTGAATCATATGCACTCTCTCCAACCACACACACACAATGGGGCAGAATAACTCAGTCTGTTACACTTCACTGTCTTTTCCCCACTACCTACAGCTGGCCCCTTACAGAGCTATTAAACAAGATTTTCTGATGTGTTTTTTTTTCCCCCTGCTCATTCTCTCGAGCTTTTTGCCAGTCTGCCCCTCTCTGACTTTTGAATTTCTGTTGCATGTAGCATTATGCTCCCATCACTGAGATTGTATCAAATTCTCTGCTGTGTAAATTGGCATGGCTATGCAGCACTTGGAGGCTCTCTGCCAGTTTACACTGAGAATTTATCCCTAAACAATTATACTCAGCAGTACCGAAAAAACACTTAAATAAGCAGAAAATGTAGGAGAACATTTGGGCCCAAATCCTGCTTCCTTCAGTTTCTTAAATTGGAGAAACTACCAGGAAACAAGGACATAGAAAGGAAGCTGGGGGGAGAACTCAGGGCACAGTCAGCCTGCTCCCTCAGTAATCAGCATAAGAAATAACAATATAAATCCCTTGCTGTCAGTTCCATCAGCAAGAAATAAACAGGAGTGAGTAAGTCAGATGGTACTGAAAATAAAAGTATTATCTCTGAGTTTTTCTCTATTTCTCAGCTTGGTTGTAAATCCTATAACCCTGCAGATACTGTGCTTGACAGAAAAGTAAACACAGATATGGGCATTTTGCCATTATTCTGTAAAAAAAAAGGCAAAAAAAGGTCAGGAACTGCATTATTGTGCAGCTGGCACAATCTTGAAGGTGGTGAATCAGAATAGAAGAAGCCACAAAACAGGTATGTATGTGAATCCATTAAATGGAGGGTATGACATCTGACCTTTTGTCTGAATGTCCTGCATTTGCTGGTTTGAAAAGCCCTGGCTATCGAGGGCATGTTGTAGAACAGCTCCGTTTTTCTAATCACCAGTCAAATTCTGCTCATCTGAGTCATGCAAATTGCCCCCCAAACCTCAGCAGCTATATCAGCAGGGTTATTGTGAGAAAGCTTTGGCTTCAGCACTAACTGGGTCTTGAGCTAAACTTGACTTTTGTAGTCAGGGAACAGGAAATGGTTCTGTGCAAATATTTACCAGTGCTAGTAACTATGAATTTCACATTTACAATTACACTGATGTCTGCCTAGGGCAGAATGAATCATGCCTTTTCCTAACAGAATGATTTATCCTATAAATATTTGTTGTAAAAGCAGGACACGCTATGCAAGGCAGCAAAAATATAATTTCATTACTTCAATTAGAAGAAGTGCTCTAATTGACTTTAGACCTTGATAGTCCTATAAGAACTATCAGAAACCTTCTTACCCACTTAACACTATGTCTGTTGGGTAATGTTTAAATAAGGCTGTAATCCAGAGAAATGCTTCCCCTTGTTAAAGTGTCAGTAAAGTCCTTACTGTTTAAGGAAACTCCTGTTAGAATGTCTTGTGCTTCATCTGCAACTGCTACCTTTAAAAAAATAAAAGGTCCTGTCTCTCTTATATTTTCCCTTTTTACCTACAACATTCCGCGCAAATCTAAATTGTACTTGGCAGGTTGTTGTGTGTGCATGTGTATGGGCAAACTGCAGATCAAGCCATCCCACCACAGCCAGGTTCTTCTCAGGGGTGTGACTTTGAGTTTACCTTGAATCTACCTTTTGCTGTTGCTGATGGATTTTTCTTTAATACCTAATTATTCATTCCCGGTTCTGTGGCGATCCTGAGGTACAAAGAGACCAGAATATATGCTTTCATTCTGGCTTCATTTTTATTCAGATTTATTTTCTACTTAGGAAAAACCACACAGTCAAGACAAAGATAGGAGTGACACAAAAATGACAATTTATGCAGTCCAATAGACAGCAAACTGAGAGAGAACTGAACTCACCTATCTCTATGCATACATCCTCCCTTCCAAAAATAGCTGTGAAATTTACAAAGGGCGCTTACAGATGTCTTCTCTGTTATGTTGTAGTGAAGATGGTCAGAACTGTATTTATTGTAATTTTGCTACAATTCTTTCTAGAAATTGAACTACGCACTTGTACACTCTGCTTTCCTCACCTCTGTTATGGAGATTAAGCTGTCATTAGTTTTAGATCTGCAATCCCAGTACCTGCCAGACTGAGAAATGGGAGGAATGCCAAACCATGGGCTCTGCAGCAGGCAAGATGACCGAGAGAGCTGAGCCTTTCCTGTGAGCATCCCTTTGGAAATGACAAAATCCTTCCCCCAGTGTGTGGAGTCTGAAAGGAATCTGGAGCTCTGTACATATGAAAAGTGAGGAGGAAAATGACTAATACATTAAGATCTGGACCTCAGTGAAAGGTAATAACAGCATATATATGAGCTGGGGTTTGAAATCAGGTGAATAAAGAAGAGTGTCACCTGTCATGAGTGAGAATACCTTATGTGAAACTGATACACCAGTGAAATCAGCTGAAGAAAGGAATTTAAGACAAAATCGTGAATTACCACTTCAGGTCAATTGTACACAGGCAAGCAGCCACCTCAAGAAGGAACTGTGTTGCCATGAGGTCAAATACATTAGCCCTGTGTAAAAGGTAGCAGAATTAGTGCACATTTCTTTGCTTGTGAAATAATCCTACAACTTTTTTTCTCATGGGGTAGTTTGGCTTTCTTAACCAATCAATTTTAATGTCTAAATGAAGAGTAACTTTTCCCTTAGCTTACCCCACATTTTCATAATATTTTTTCTGTGTTTCGTTTACCTTAAAAAATTTCAGTCTAGGATGAATTTCAGAAGAAAAAAGGGTTTTTTAAGTCTTGCATTTTACTTGGTTTCATATTTCTGACTAGCTCTATGGATGAAAGCAGTTCTGGAGTTATGCATGAGAAATTTAGGAAAATTAGAAATTTAGACTTGTAGTTAAATTGCGGCGACAAACACACAGAGCATTAAGGTGAATATTACATAGTCAGGACTCTGAGGCACATGCACTGAGCTTAACCTGACAAAGTATGGTGGTAACCAGTTGTAATTTTCCTGAGCTAGTATAATAAAAATACAATGGCTGAAGTGTATGAATGTGGGTACATCTTGCAGGGAAAGTCACCTCCAAGCTGTTAGCTTTCCACAGAGTTTTTCTGAAACCTCCAGGAGGGTTCTGCCTGACCTGACTAATCAATAGTGCTGGCACCTCGACTGGTACTGGCACAGATGCTGAAGAAAGTAGTAAAGGAGATGAGAAAACCGAGGAAAAAGAAGGAAAAGACTATTCAAGAAGTAAAATCAGTATTTTGCATGAAATTCAATTGATTGCACAGCTTTTCTATATCCATGATGGCAGATGTAAAAGGAGACATATATTTCATGAGTGACAGTGCTTCCATTAATAATGCAAATGAATAAGCTATGATCAAAATATTTTGGAGGCCTTCAGGCAAAAACCTGCAGTAACAAGTATCAAGTCAGTGCTTTTTATTCATTAAAATAAAATATAGTAAATCTCCCTTCCTGCTGTGTTTCTTGCCTGCAGGATGGAGTGTGATGAAGGAGTCCTTTGGAACACAGGTTCATTTATGCAGCCCCGGTCTCTGTGAGTCAGACAAGTGGGAGACTTACAGCAAAACAAGATCTCCAGGTACATATGGTTTTGAAAATTTTCTGTTGTACTTGGTTAGAATGAGTACCAAGCAAATGAGAAAGCTATGGACAGCCAGCGTGCAGTTCCTTATCTGCTATCCAAGAGGCAAACCCCTTCTTCTCTGGTAAGTCTTGAATCAATGCAAATTTCTAATTATTTTATGTCAGATTAAGAAACAAATAAACTGTTCTCGTATAAATAAGGTAAAAAATACAATCTTATGTTTTGACTGCTTGCTGCTTTTTGTTTGTTTTCCTTATATTTGTTCGTGGCAAGAGTAATGGAGCCTTCTAGACTATCAATAGTCTGACATTATGATTAACATGTCATATTCGTTTCATAACCGGTGCCTGTATTTTAAACTTTTTTTTGTTCTGAACAAGAAAGGAACTATTCCTGGTCTTGCTTTCTTGTCTGGCATACATGATAGGCAAGAAATGTTCTGGTTTTCAATTTTCTCTCTGTTACTTTAAGGGGCAAAGTAAATGCATGTCCAAAACACTTTACTGCTTGTAAAGTCCTTCTGTATTTTAATGTGCCTCAGTATGACAAAATAAGAGGATACCTTTAAGTTTAGTAAGTCTCCTTTTCCTGTGTACTTTAATTTATTTTTCAAGCTTTTCAAAGTGACTGTGTGGCACTCTATACATTGTAAGAAAAAAAAAAAAAAACCTTCTAGAAATGCTAGTCATGTCTCAAGTGAGAATAATTGGCCCTGACAGAGAGGAAAGTAGTAATTGGAATGAGAGTTGTTTAAATAACAGTTTAAATTTTCTTTCCTTACTTTTCCGATTATATGCACTATAAAGCAGGATTTCTTTGCCTTGGGTGTTTCACAGAGTCGTTTCTGTATGCAGCATGTCCACAAGTATAACTCAAGCAATAAGCCTGGCTATAATTTGGATTAGACTTAGAGTTTCACTCCCTTACACACAAATACGCTATTCAATTGGTATTAACACTCTATCATCAAAATATTCAGTAGGCTGTAGCAGGACAGGCTAATTGCATCCTCTAATTCTTCTAAGTTACCATTATTTCTTCATTCCGAGTGGTTAAATGGAAATTCAGATGCAACACGGAGGAAAAACATACTTAAAAACTTGAGCTATGAATACACTTCATGTTCTGCTAAACACTCTCCTCATTGTTTGTATCCAAGGAAGAGTAAAGTCAGTGTCTTTTAGCCTTTCCTCTATGTGATTTCTGTATTTCTGTTTGTTTTTTTGTTTTTTCTTTTTTTTTTTTTAATATAGGTTTGCTCAGAGCTATGCAGAACAGGTGTTTTAAAAAGCTTTGGAGTATGTCAAGGTTTAGTACAGTAAAATGACTGAGATTATTTTCCTATTGAGCACATCTGTTTCCAGCAGTAGATGCAGCCCCCATCTAAATAGTAGTGAGGGTCTGTGTGCTCACATCTGCCCTACTTCAAAATATTTATGGTAAATATAAATCAAGGCAGGAATGGACTTGAGAATCTGGAAGGATCAAGTGACATCTGCAATGGAAATAATGAAATCTAAATGTGCCCTAATTTGCAGAATAATATGTGAAAATATTGTATGAGCTTGGTAATTCCCTACTGCAGCTTTAATGGACACAGCCAAAATGCATTAGCCCTGCTAATCTCAGGGATCACTTGTCTTCCCAGCAGCCTTTGATGTTTGTCTCCTGACCTTTATCTAAAACATTTTAAGTGTCTTAGATGAGTTGAGTTTGGCATTTGTTTTCCACTTCTGCTCTTTTTTTTTGTGTGTGTGTGTTTGTTTGTTTTAACTTTTTTTTGTTGGTGGTGGGTTGGTTGTTCTTTTTGTAAAATGGAAAAAACTCACAGGTGAAATTTGACTTCATTACTGTTGAGTGATAAACTTCTACTGAATTCAATATCAAAGAATTTAACTCTTCTAAAGCAGAGGCTGGTCCACTTTCGAATGGTGGATCTGAAGGTTCTGAAATTCAGGATTCAGAATAATTTGAATTCTTAATGCTGTCTGAGCTGTAAAATGGAGAACAATTATAAGAGTTTATAATTCATGAGGCCATTTTCTGTTAATATCCATTTGAGTAAAAAAATGTGGACACTTAGCAGATCTGTCTGCATGAAAAATAAACTACCCAGGAATTTAAAAATATAGAGGTAACAAGATGAGATCAGTTTCTTCAGCTCATCAATATTTACATTATTCTCTATACCTTTCATAATATAGATGATGTGGCATCAGCTACTGGTGCTTTTCCACCTGAATGCTTTTAGTGTTTGCAAATGTATTCAGTATTTTTTTTTAAATATTGAGAGACATAAAATATATTTATATGTGGAAAATGCTAAAATCTGTTTGAATTTAACAATTCTGAATAACAAAGTTAACAAAAGACAGAATGTGGAGGTTTTGGGGAAATTTCTGACTTCAGCAGGAAAATGAAAATTTTGGCCTTTAAAAACCTTTCAGTTTCATTTTAATTTCTGTTCAGGTATATTACTGAAATGCAGTACAAGATGTTTATTTCAGCTGCTGGTATCTTTTTCTCTCTGATGAATCAGGCCTCTTCTGCTGAACTTCCATGAGCCACCAATGAGTTTTGGGACTTGGAGAGCTGCTCAGTCTGTGCCCAGGTCCTCATCCAGCACAAGACAAGCACAAGAAGCACTCTGGCTATATTTGCTGTGAGCATCAGCCTCTCAAGAACATCGTATTTTTAATGCAAGAGCTGGCAGTAGTTTTAAGTAAATTTAGAAGCCAAACATCCTTCATGCACACGGACAAAATTGGGGTTGCATCAGACTGATTCCAGTCTGGCTTCGATATGCCTGGCCCTTCAGTACTGCAGATCAAGAGTTCAAGTATAAAATGACACTATGTTTTAAATAGGTAGTTTCAGTGTAAGCAGCAGCTGTAAGTGCAAAAAGCAATGATATTGCCATCACACCCCTAACAGTCAAAACTGTTTGGAAATCTCATTTGTTTTTCATTAGTTACCGCAACAGTTTGAATAAAATCCTGTTCAATCTCAGCAAAGAGTACTTTGGAAATGTTAGTCTGTTATTCTTTAAACAAAGTTCAACAGCTATTAACAGAGTACTTGTTTATGATCTTCTATAAATATTATGTTTCTGTACTTCTTTGAAAATGTGGACTTTTTAATTTCATTTTTATTTTAGTAAAAACTGTAAAATTATGACTCACCAGCTGCAGAGTGCCAAGACAGGATATTTCCCAATATATGGGGCAAACAACATTTTTATGTATTTTTGTTACCAATCATATAAAACCCAGCTTATTTTTATAAATGGCTTCATAGGCCTGCACCATAAAAGTTGCATATAATTTTATCCCAGTTTTCAGGGGTTTTGGTGCCCATTACCTAGGAAATGTAAACTCTCGCGTTCCTGAGCAAAGTCGACATTTCAGTGATCAGCAAAACCCACTCATTTTCATGCAGAAGTGACCACCTTTCTTCTACTCAGCCAAGATCTCACAATCCAGACAGAAAATTGAACTGGACAAAAAAAGGAGCACACGCTGCTATGAGGTTGCAGTGCAACAGCTTAAAAGGAAGTTGCAAAATTAGCAAGGAGTGAGTGGTGATATTTTTTCCTAATTTCTGAAGTGCATATGCTTGTGGCATAACCACACTGATATCACCACTTACCTGCAAGCCATCTAGAAAAAGTCATACCTCGAATTAATGAAGGGAGCAAGCTTCCATTACATTACGATGGCTATAAAGTCTGCTGCAATAATACCTAAGTGGTTTTACCTCCACAGCACTGAATGTGCCTGACCAAAAGGACTTGTATTGAGCTATTTGTATAATTAACATGGAGACATTAGTGAGTAGTTTAATCCCCAGATGTATATTTTATAATAGCTTAACCTTCTCCCTTATGGCTGCTGCTATTAAAAGCAGTAGATTTAAGACTTAAACCCAAATTAATGGAGTTGTGGCACTGCTTTTACTTGTGTCTAAACCTTTCAGTGGCTTTTCTCAAAACTGAGTATAGGTTTAGGACCCACTAATGCATTCTAGTTTCACATAACACCTTTCTTTTTATCACTACTTTAATTGTTTTATTTTTAAACTAGGGCTAGATCCATGCCTATTAATTGGAAAAAAACCCCAACCTCCTGCAAGATTTTTGTCTCAAAGAATAAGAAATTAGTTTAAAATTGGATATTGAGTTTATGCTTTTTCTTTACAAGTGGTTTCAAGGCATAATATGAAAACCCCAAATCTAACCTGAGTAGAAGGCAAATTAAATAACTAGGAAGTTTTTTCTTAAATGCTAAGGGCCTGAGGAATAAACAGGAAAAGCTATAAGAGTGGTAAACAAACTCAGAGGAGAGGAGGTTAAGTAACTAAGCAAAACATGAATGTGGAATTTATGTTGCAAGAAAGAAAGGAGGCTTATTTTAAAGGCTGATTGACTTTTTATTATCTGTTGTAGGAAAATCCTTCCGTGGGTCTGAAGAGGAGGCATTTAAGGAAAAAGAGGCTTTCAAATACAGTCACATGTGCAGCAACACCACATGCAGAACATGAATACATCTTTAGCAGGTAATTAACGGAGGCCAATAAGCTGCAAAGGGTGATTTGGAAATTTAGCTTGGGTCTTAGCCAAAGGGAACCAAGCTATGGGAAGGTAGGATGACTGCTAAAGACTTAAGGTTTGTGAGAGCTGGTATCTGATCAAAGGGACATAAGGACTAGGAAAATGTCAGGAGCTTGGACAGTCTTAGTAAAACAAAGGAGAGTGGATTAGACTTGAAGACCCTTGACACTAAGCCACAAAAGTTTATGAAATGAAAGTCTAAGACCAACATTAGTTATGACCTCTGTCTGTTGTTCCTTAGCTTTGCACCTCCATAAAGAGCCTGACTCCTTGTGCCTGGTGCCGTCTCAGGTACTGTGTGCTGCTCTTGGGACCCCCAGGCTGAACAAGCCCAACTCGCAGGTCAAGTGCTCCTGTTCCAGCCCCCTCCCTTTGTGGCTGTCTTTTCCTGAACACATCCTAGGGATTCCTTTCTTGTATTAGGGAGCCATTACTGGAAGCAGCACTGAGGTGCAACCTGGTGAGCATGGACTGAGCAGGGATAATCCCTTTGCTCACTGTGACCCTGTTGATAGAGTCCTGTATATTTTTGGCCTTGCTGCTATTGTATATCTTCTGCCCTCCAGGACTCCTCAGCCAGTCACACCTCAGCCTGTCCTGGTGCAGGGGTGCCAGTCCCTCTCACGTGCAGGACGTTGTGTTCGTCCTGGTTGAATTTTATGAAGTTCTTGTCTTGAAGCCATTCCTCTAGCCTGGCTGGGTCCCTCTGAGTAGCAACACTGCCTTTGAGTGTGTTGCCTGCTCATGCCTCCATCTGCTGATGTCTGAGGGCATGTTCAGCCTCCTCCTGCTCATCAACATTCAGATTCAGTGGTGGAGAGGATAAGGCAGAGAGCATGGCACACACAGCAGTTGAGAGACTGGAACAATGTAACTACATTTAAGATATTTTAGATAAAATATGTTCAAAAAAGCAAATATATACTGAAATTACATAAAATTATATTTGTTGTGAGTGATGCCTGAGAGGCCAACCTAGAAACAGACTAAACAGGAGTAAGGGAATAAAGGTGATATTTATTCAAAAGGCCTTCAGAGGTACACCCTGGGCAGGCCAAAGGCTACACCCAAGATGGACGACAAGTCACGAGTTCTTCACTCTTATAGGTTTGGTCCACTTGCATAGCAGCATAAATTCAGCAATTAAAGCTTCAGTTAATTATGTAATTTCTCCAAGCTTGCCCCCCCTCTTCAAGATGTTGGTTTACACATTTTAGGCCTAGGACAGTCTGATTGTCCTTGGAGAGCAAACCCAGAGAGGTTTGTTATGTCTATCTTAGCGTGAGAGAACAGCAGCTAACAGGCTACAAGAAACTTCAGGGTCATACACTAATCAGTACAGAATTAAAAAATATAAGTGTTAAAACCTAAGGCATCAGAGAACCTTCTAAAACCCCACATTCAGTGGGACTGTGTACTGTGCTGGCTATGTACTGGCTAAAAGTATCAGGATAAACAAAATTAATTTACTTCTGAGACAGAAAAAAGTTTTTTGACATTCTTCCGTTTTGCAGGATAGATAATTCAGCTAAATCTATTAGATCTATCATAAACTATCTTTTCAAACAACAAGGTATTGTTGTATTTGGCAGCCCTTCTCCTGTGGTGCTGGGTTGTCATTCTCAGGCCAGATATGACAGGGTCACAGGCTTTGTGAAGTACAGAAGTTATAATTCTGCCTTTTTTCTTTTGCACAGATTAAACCAAAATAAAACAAAACAGGATGTGAACAGAATTAAGTTTAAACACAAAACCAAACTGAAATTAAAAGACTGCTTTGCAGTTCATGAGGTGACTCTTTGCGGACTCTCGGTAATTTATGGTTATTCATGGCTGGTTATTCATTTATGGTTATTTATAGTACCTTATAAGATTAGTTCAATATACCATGGGCTGCAGTGCTTGACTCTCACTCTGGATAATCTGACAGCCAGCTCTGGGACTAATCTTGGTGTGACAACAAATTAAATAGTTCTGTTCTTCCAGTGTTTCTTTTCTTTTTTTAATCTTTTTTCCTGTTGGATTAAGTTGCAGTGTTGTCTTCATAGTGCTCAGGATTACTTAATAGGGACATAATGTTACTGGAGTTTTTGAGTATTTTTTTATCCCTGTTTCACTTTATATATTACACACTCCTATAGTAATTTTTCTTAAAACCCAAAGAAAAAATAAGATTTGAACTAGTGGGAGCATGTAAAATCTGTTCACAATTAATTTTCTGAATTCAAAACTAGGTTTTTATTGAGGTAGCTTGAATTTGTTATTCAGACTTTGGGCAACAGCTGAAGTCAGGCTAGGTGAAATTCACTGTGCATTGGGAAGGAGATTCATACCTCAGCAACACTTAAAATCACACAGAATAAAGGGTTCAATTTTAATGATATTTATATCAGACCAGGTTATAACAGCTATGTCCAACCAGGGGACTGAACTTTGCTGTGTGATTCAATACAAAACATGTCACAAAACATGGAAAACAAATGTCTCATATGAAACAATCAGCTAAAAATAACAATTCATATCTGAAATCACACAGGAAAAATTGGCTCTTGAACGACAAAATTTATAGATTAAGGACTAAAATTACAAGTGAATCTTGTGGACAACGTACATAGGACACTAGGAGTTTCTTTATGTATTACTATTCAAATTTCAGGTACCATCCTTGTGAAGACCATTCATGTAGCTCCCTCTTACTTTACACAACCTGAAGTATCTATTAATAGGGAGCCCCGAGTCCTGAATTTCTGAAGGAATCTTGCACTATCACTTTGGAAAGCCAAGAGTTGCTCAGTGTCCATTTTAAGCCTACACTGTATTAATAGCTTTTTTTTCCTCTCACCTTGCCTGCCACCATCCCCAGTTTAACAGGCATATGAGAATGGCTCCTGAGGCACTTTGCTCTCCACATATGTTGTATGAGGCAGTTTATGTCTGTTTGGTGAGAGGGTGCCTGAGGCTTTGTAACAAAGCTTAGTATCCCTCTGTCTAAATCCCTGTTCTCAACCTAATGCTTTCCTTTGCCCTTGCTTTTATAAATGACTTTCAAATCCTGCTACAACTTATCTAGTGATAAATGCCGAATGGTCCACACATGGTAGACCTCTTGTTTTTGTTTTTCTACTTAATATTTACTGAATACTTGAGGTATGTATGGTTTAAGAGATTTTTATTGTATGTGGCATAGTTTAAGCAGTGGTAGTAGTTTCCAAGCTGTTAGGGAAGGACGTTCTGTTTGATCAAGAACATCTGTTTGCTCACCAGCTGTGCAACTGCGGTCATCCAGAGACCCTGGTTCTACTCATCTTCTTACAGACAATTAAAAACGGAGAATCAGAAAGACAAAGGAGGAAATACAATCTGCTTGGAGAAGATACTAGGTGTTCTAAAAAAGTTTCCTTTCCTAAGATGAGGAAAATTCTGTGGCCATTCTAGCAATTGTCCTGCTGCTTTGTGATTGGACGCTAAATCTTGCCATAAATTGAAGAACAAGTGGTTTCGAGCAGGCATACTTACCCTCCTTAATAATGTCTCCCAGGTTCAAGGAAGTGACATGTTGGTTCTATCTCAGACTACACAAACCAAACAATTTCCAGTGGAAAGTGCACATTCATGAATGGTGGCTGTTATCCTGAGGAGCCTCTGCCTCCAATTATTTCCCAGGTTAGTCAGCAAAGCATTTCTTTCTCAGACCTGTGAACTGCACCCATGATAGAACAAATGCCTTAGGAACAAGCCTCTATCCACTCATTTGAAATGTTAGGTTTTAAAAGTGGAATTACTCCCTGAGTTGAGCCTTAATCTGTGAGATAATGGTTATTCTGAGGGAGTTGTTTCTGTCCACCTATGAGCTATGCAAGTTACTCATCATTCTACCTATACCTAAGTATAGGTAGATCTGAAGGAAGGCATAGAAAATGTCATATATCCAGCTGGATATTGATGTAGTATTTTACTTTTAAGTCAAAACTTTAGTTAGGACTACACAGCTGGAATATCAGTAGGTCAGTAGTAATTATTTGCACTGCTCTGCTTCTGAAGAGGCAGAGTTATGCTTGGAAATTATTTTTGGCTAAATCCTGGTCGGAGTTGACACCTGATCTGTGAAAAAATGAAGACCTGACTTCATAGACTTGTTAATTCACCTATTTTATTCTTCTCAGCCTTAATTTTTGTCCATCCTCAACAGTTTCTTATTCATTACTAGATAAATATATAAATATATATATGTATATATACATGTATATTCAATAATATGTATATACATATATATCTATACTTTGTATGAAACATAAAAATTACTTGCTATCCCCATTCTCTTGGATGAAAGTTCACACAAGCAAGAACAAACTAAAAGAAACCAGGGTATGTTTTCATTCTCTGCAATGACATAAATTTTATATTTTATGATTTCAGATTATGCAGTTAATATTGGCTATGTGACTTCACCTGATACTTTTGCCTTTATAAGAGCCAGTGCTTCGCTAAGCCGAGAGTTATATGCTTGAATCAAGCATGAGGCTAACCTCCTATGTCTAGCAGAAACTACACAAGTTTTCTGTTCTGTTTTCAGCTGCTCATTTTAGGCTTTAGAAAATGTAATTATGGATGCTGATCATTTGTTTCCTGGAAAGCATAATTCTGCTACTGTATAGGTGACTCAGCAACTCACATCTGGTTTTAATGTGCTCATGCAAAACAAAGTGACCACATAACCGTCCATCTTAGGGCATACAAAGTCACACAAGCTGAGCACAACCCTAAAATCCCTAATCTCTTGAATGACATTTATTTTGATTTTCCCAATATTCACAGGAGAGTATGATTGAGAAGTATTTTGATCACACCAAAAAGAGGAAAAAAAGGAAGATAGGCATTTTCCTGTTCTATCCTGAATATTTTTTTTATAAAGAGGGAATTTCGTTTATATAAAATACTAGAATGAAATATTATTTTCACAGGAAAACTTCAAAGAAAGAGCTGTCCCTTAAATAAGAATACATATGACTTAATTCATATTATTTCAGAAATATTCAGATTTTCCAAAGTCCACATTTCAAAAATGATAGTAGTCTGAAGTGTATCTCAGTAGCAGGAGCATGATGAGGTTCTGTGTTTATTGTATTCTCATGCTGTCTCTATCAAATGTGCCGGGTTTCACTTGGCAGATAACTGTGAATTTAGCCTCAAACCAGAGAGTTAAATCTGCAGGGCTGACTCAGACACACAGAGTCAAGGGAAGGGACTTTGGCAGGTGTCCAGTCCAACCTTCTGCTCAAAGTAGGGTCAGCTCATGCTCAGGCAGACTGCTCAGGGTTGCATCTTGAAAGCCCCTAAAGGCAGGGACTACACAGCCTCTCTGAGCAACCTTCTCCACTGCCTTGCTGCACTCATGTGAAAATCTTTTTTCTTTCATCAAGTCTGAACCTGCCCTCTTTCAGTTTATGACCTCTGCTTGTTCCCAGACAGTGCCATCTCCTTGAAACCTCTCTGTGGCACTGGTAGGGGCTGCTGCTGGGACTCCCTGATACTGCCCCTTCTCCAGGCTGAACAGCCCTGTCTCCCCAGCCTCTCCTCCTGGAGCAAGGGTCCACCATCATGGCTCTCCTCTGCTGAATGTTTCCTAGGCTATAAACTTCTGTCTTGTATGAGGAGCCTCAAAACTGCGTGCAGCATCCAGATGCAGCCCCACAAGTGCTGAGTGAAAAGATTTTCGACAGGGTAAACCCAGTAGTGGTAACAGGCAGACAAAATAGGAAGAAAAATCTTTTGTCATTGAAATAAAGCACCTACCATTGACTAGTGAGGTAATGATGTGTGTTCAAGCAAAATAAGAGTAGAGGAACATCCCACTGCAGGTTTGATTTGCTTTTTGACAGGCTAGATACAGGCTGTTTCTTTCATTTAGCTGGTATGTTTGAATGATGATGATAATACCTTGTCCTCTAAAGTACTGCCACGTGGAGCTTAGAAGGGGTGTTTGAAGTCAAAACTGATGTTACTGGCATGTATTTTAGCTAGAAATCTTGAACCATTCCCAAGAACCAAACAGTTAATGCTCTAGTAAGTGAGTCCCTCAAAACATGAAATAACAAAATTTATCCTGTACTTGGTCAGACATTTTTATTTTAGAACTTAAATCATAGAAATTGTGAAAATATATGTCTATTCAGACACAAAACTCATCTTTTTCCTTTTTCCTTTTTCTTTCTTTTTCTTTTTCTTTTTCTTTTTCTTTTTCTTTTTCTTTTTCTTTTTCTTTTTTCTTTTTCTTTTTCTTTTTCTTTTTCTTTTTCTTTTTTTTCTTTTTCTTTTTTTCTTTTTCTTTCTTTATCTTTTTCTTTCTTCTTTTTCTTTTCTTTTTTTTTTTCTTTCTTTTTCTTTTTCTTTTTTCTTTTTATTTTATAATGGACCTGTCTCTGGAGCACTGTGGTTCAGAAGAACACCTGGAAGTGGAAAGAATGTGCATTATAAGTATGGTCTTTTGAGACAAATTCAGTGGTAATGATTCATTTCTAAAGAAACAAGTTATCACTGTGGGGAACAGTAAATACTTGAGAACACTGAGAAAGAGAGGAAGTTGAAAGCAGAAATTAGTCATTGCTTGTAACCAGTTTGCTTCAGTATACTTACTGTGATTCAGACATATCAAGTGGTTGCTTAGTTTAAGAGGGGAAGGCTCTCTGCTTTTGAATCTTGAGAGATTTAGCCCTTGCTGAAAGAAGGGTGAAGCAGCTGTATGACAGGACAAGACATGATTGTGTTCATCTGTCCTGTTTTCACATATGTAGGCAAAGAGCACAGTTGCCCAGATTTTCAGCAGCTGGGAGGCTGAAGCAAAAGCAGGAGCCCTTGTAAGGGCAGACTCGTTTTGTACATGAAGCTTGGACAGGCAGCGAGTTGCTTACCTTGCCATAATAAACTATGCTCAGTGCTGGTCTTTGGACAAAAAGGTTATCAGTGCTACTGTGTGTATACAAAGTTAAAAGCTGTTTTTAAAAACACTGCTCCAAATTGTCATTTTAAATATACCCCATAGGTAATGGCAGCTTCACCAGCAGTCAGTGATCATCACCAGCTAATCCATCTTGTCTACATGCCAGCCAGCCAGGAAGCAGCAACAATGACTGAAGCAGTTCCAGTCCTTCCTTGCCTGACAGTAAGAGTTTATGGAATGGAGGAAAAATAAGTCATGATCTTTACTTCGCATATCGTTTTAACTGCAGAGTGTGTTCTATTGCTTTGTTCAATCAGATTTTGAAATACCCTAGAGATAGGGCTACAACCAGAAATCCAAGCCTAGCGGGTGGCTACTCCACAGCCTATTAGAAATTACTATAATTTCATTTTCTAGATTTTCAAGACTTTTTGAATTCTCGGCAGATTTCATTAGACCTGTTTGTCTTCTTCTTTCACTTTTTACAGTGGTTGAAGACCAATCCTTTTGCAACATAAATATCTCAACTGTATACTTAAACACCAATATTTAAATCAGAAAATAATAAATCACCCCCAAACATCTCTAAAAGACTATGAACATGTACATTACTTATACATCAACTGTTGATACATCTCGCCTTCCCATTCACAGTGTCAGAAGCCCGTTTCAGTCAGTATGTCCATGTGAACACTAGACATTTCTCTAAAGATGGTCTTTCAAGAAATATTAAGTATTAAAAGGTTAAAAACTAAGAAAACAGTAGCAAAAGAGAGAAAAAAGTTCTCCCATCAGGCCAATTGATTCTAAGGGCAGGGTCACTGAATGTAGCATTATTTCTCCTGGTCATGTTTCTTTCCTACCAGAGCTCCAAAGTAAGCTGACTGTGTAAGCAGGATTGAAATACACAACCCCCTTGTGACTGGAAGCAGTAAAGCATTCTCCACTTGTGGTTTTCTTCAAATGAGCCTGCATGGAATATGTGTTTGAAAACAGTGAAACTCTTTATTAATCAAGTACTTCACTTGCCATGCCAGCATAAAGTTTCATTTATGTCAAAACTCCCTTAAAAATGGTTTGGAGTAGTGTCTTGTACACAGACCTTCAACAGAAGAAATATTTTTGGAATTGTAAATACAATAATCTAGGCAAATATTTGCACCTTTTGAGAAGCTGCTGCAAGATCTTCGACCATAAGTTAGAATTCCAATATTTTACTTTGGTTTCCTACTGTATGGAAATAAGGAGATTATATAGCCCTGCATCTAAGATACACTCAAACAAGTTATCCTAATTATTAGAAGAGAGCTTTTGCTATCCATATTGTAGCCATGTTGTAATAAATGTGATAATACTCTGGATGTCCCCACAAGATGTGGTATCTAAAAGGAAATCCAGATTTTAGTGTCTGCTCAACGTTACCTTGAGCCTCTAAGGTGTAATCTGGTTGAGAATTCTATCTGAAACTATAGATAACTGCATAGATAGAATTAAAAAGACTTTTTTTCTTGAAATAGAGACCCCCCCTAATACTGCTGAATTAGCAATATCCATTCACAATACCCCATTTTTCAGAACAAAGGCTCATATAACATATATGCAGGTGAATGGCATTTTACTAGGTATTTTTTTGTGAATCTGTGAGAGAAGCTGAAGAGAGCATAAGGAGAGTACCATGCCTATCCAGCACAAGTACACAGAACAAGGAGAAAAGCCTGGAGAAAAAAGGATTTAACATCTTTGTAAACTAAGTTGCATTAAAGAGATGCCTGATTTCATTGCCTCCTATTTTTTTTTTTCGTAACTGGAAACAAGCTGAATCACCTTGTACATCTGGCTGAGCAATAGGATTAGAAATGTTATCAGCCCTGTTGACAGATAACTCCAATGGAGTAACTAGCCTGGACGTTGTTCTCAGTAGCATCACGTTCCTGCTAAGTGTTTGCAAGGGAACGTGGAGCTGCCCTTCCCTGTAGGACACCAGAGATTGAAATGTAATTCAGACAATTTCAAACACACTGTTTTTTATCTGAAACAAAGCAGGAGTGTGGCATGTGTGTGGCCCCCAAGCCGTGAAAGGCTAGTGCAAAAGCCATGAGCCCTGAGTAGCTGTGGGGAGCTCAGCTCCATGGAGATGGAAATGTGCAAAAGTGCCTTCAGTTCTCTGTGCACACAAAATTTCATAGTGTCCTCAGCTTGTTCTTTGTAAATATTCCATTGAAGCACCATGGCTTATATAGTCTGGAAAATACTGTTTAGCTGGTATAAGGATAGCAAAGTATAGTCCTGTGTTATATATATTTACTTGCATGAACTGTTTTCTTTTTTCCACTGGCTTAAGAAAGACCAGCCAATGCTCGTTCACTCACTAGAAAAGACCCACTGATCCCTTGACAGGTACAGCAGAAGTTATTTTTCATCGTGGCATGAATAGTTTGTTTTGTTTTACAAAAAAGCACTTCACACCAAAGCAGAGGCAGGAATTGTCATTCTTCCCATGCTTGTACAGGTGCGCACTCTGAATTAGGCACACAGCCTCCGGTGGGCTCCTAATGGAGTGATGACACTAACGCTGCAACAATAGAAGGGGCCTCCAGGGATGCTGGCTCTGGGGCAGCAGTCCAGATAGGAATGTGCTTTTTAAGAGGGCTACAACTTAAAAGATTCCATGAAGCTGACAACTCTTTATACTACCTCTGTAGATTTCTCACTGCACAAATAAACACAAGTACAGTAAGCCATATCAGACTGAGGGATTAAAATCTCAGTAACTTGTGTGGGAAGAACTTGCAAGAAGTCAGTTTTCAATATAGTTCACCACAAGGTGTGTGCTGAGACATCTAGTCCCCAACGCAGATCTTCAGCTCTGGTCCTGTATCACTGATTCTTTTGTTGTTTTCATCTATACATCTATATAGCTATTTATTTATTGAAAAAGGGATCTGGACTCTCCACACAACCCATGTGTGTTTATGTGTGCATGTGTTTGAACAGGGTCAAGTACAGCCATGTGAAAGAAGGAGTCATGGCAAAACTGTTTATTGCGACGTGTGAATGAAAGAGCTGAAGTATAAATAGTTGTGTGAGTGGCAGGGGCAATGAAGCCTGGTTTCCTGCAGAGTTCATGCTGAAGGCTGAGATCCCGTGCGGATTCACCAGTGTCTAGCGAATGGCAAGGATAACATTGCGCTGTGTGCATGGGATCAATATGCCCTCTCTTCTATTCAGAAGCTTGTTTTAACAAAACTTTCAGGAACTGGAAAGCTTGGAGAAGAGAACCCCTCTGATGTATTTATATGGCTGTTGCATTCAAATGTTGCTAGAAGGAGCCCAGCAGCAGCGATACCACATATACCTCATATGTTTAGGGAACCAAAATTATTTAATATCACAAAATACGATAGTAATAATGAAAATGAAAGTCCCTGTTAGAGTATCTGAAACTACATTGTTCAATGCTGACCCAGACATTTGAGGCTCCTTTCTTGCTCACTGTTTCTGTTTGTATTGCTGTAGAGCCAGGGGCCATGGCTGCTGCTTGAGCTGATTGTTGCACTGAAATGCCTCTGAAAGATCGGTTATTACTCATGTCTGCAGCCCATTCAGCAGCCTATTTAACAAGGTACATCTAATTCAGTGTAACTGTGTGGCCCACTGACTTCTGTAGAGCCACCAACATGCTTGAATTGCAGACTCATTTCACTAACTTGCAGAACTGCAGCCCTAAATGGAAAGTACATGCTAGAAGTAAATGGATTGTGTCCATTCAAGGTACGTGAACATTTGGAACAATTTCACGTTTTTCAGTGAAATAAGGATTCACACTTCTAGGATCAATCTTTCTCCTGGAGATTTTTACCTTTGCAGAACCTCCTGTATGTTTGAAAACATTGAAGAAAAGTTATCTACCACATATTTCTGCTAGGGATTCTAGGCAGGCAGATGGAAGTTGCCATTTACTGGTATGATCATTTTCAGGCACCATTTCCCAGGCCCTGGTTCTTTGGGGGACATTTTGCCTAGTGTCAGCTACCAGAAAGATGTTGCTTCAAAATAGTGCAGAAGACATCAGCATTTTCCTCTGCAGTTTCTACACTGCATTTCTGCCAATACCTGAGGCTAGAGCACATCAATCATACCTTATGACAATTTGATCTCCTCTGCTTTTAATTCCAGTCCCAACTTATTTAGCAGTAAGTACTGTGGGTTGGGCTGTTGTGTGTGTTGTGGCACTGAGGCATCTTCCTGAAGAGTAGAGATAGCAAAAGATATGTAAAAGTGGGATGTGATTGTCCCCAGTGGCATTTCACTCAAAGTAAATATCTTTATTTCTTGCTGGAAAGATGTGTGGGTAGGGGCTTTTTGTTCCATATGCATCTGTCTAGTTCTTGCATTTTTCTCTCTTCTCAATCCTTGATATCCTTGGTTACTGCAGAGAAGATAATTTTATTGATGTGGGTGAATGCCATTAGAGTGATGTGTTGAAAACATGATTTGAGAGGAAGTTTCTCACAGTAGTTTGTAGAAGAGTTGTGTGAAAGGTTAAAAAAAAAAGGTTTATAACTAATCAGCACAGCTCAGCAGATCACTGAAATGCTATTTTGTTTGTCTGAGCTGATAGTCAGATGTCTGCAGCCAGCTTACACTTTCACAATGGTTAAATGTTATGATTTGAAACATGCAGCAGATCTTATTGCTGACAGGGTACAGCTGTTTGTGAGATAGTATGAAAGCAGTGTCACAAGAGAGACTGCTTCAGAGCTATCCAGCATTTCCGCCAGTTGTGCCACCACTTTATGAAGCATTCATGAGCTCCTCTCCTGGAATAGTCTGCATTCCTTGAGATCAAATGACAATGCAGGGTCTTCAGTCTGTGCCTGCTCTGAGATACAGAGCATTACCCATTGCTGCTTGTGCTGCACAGCCACCTTAGTGCAAACTGTCCTGGGAACACAAAGCAGTGAGTGGTCACCACAATCTCTGCCACTCAGCACTTTGTAAAAATTAGAGTGCTTCTGCTAGGATAGCAGTGGAATTTAAATGTCACCTCATAAAAGCCCAGAGGTACCTTTTGAAAGAAAGCAACATGATGACTTTTCTGGGTCATCCCAAGCTTGGTTCATTCCAAAATTAAAAAGGCTTGGTTTTTTTACGTGACTTTTCCCTTGACAGCCCAGACAAGGTATCCCATGAAATGATGTCAGTATTCTTGTGTTCCTTGTATGGTCCACACATCAACTTAAAGTCAGTTATATGGATCACTGGATTTCTTTGTTTTAATTGCATTTTGTCAACAGTCATAACTAACAGAAACTTCAGTGATGTTCTATATACTGATCAAGAAGTGCAGTGTTCAGTCAAGCAAGGCAAATTCTCTATGAGCATCATGAAATCCCACATGCCTGTCCTCACTACTGCAGACCAGAAAATTGCTGGGCCACATTCAGGTGAGGGTGCTCAGGCAGTGTAAAGTGTGTTAGCAGCTGTGTCACTCCCTGGAGCTTCAAGGGCAGATTTTAATTTTGAGGGTTCATAGTTACAACGAGTCTCCAGGAACATTTTGAGGAGAACAACTCCTTGCTCCAAAAACCATATTTGGCACTCTGCCTGTGGTGTTTTGCGGGGACAGATGGACAGTGTTAGGGATATGCTTATATTCCCAATGGCCATAAATCCCTGAGAGGAACATTTTGATAAAATGGAAAACCTGCAGATTTCATGGAATATTCATATGAATTATATATTTCATGTACATATATATATATACAGAGAAAGAGATTAATATAATGTTCATTGACAGTTAACAGTAATATGCAAATAATGGAACACATATGAAGTGGACCTCTTGATTCTCTGAACATTCTTGCAAATATATGTAAACTTTAGATATGTTTTAGAAGACTCTATTGGAGTCCTGCACAAGGCCAAGTCCATTTTTAGGAGAAGAGTTGAAGAATTTCCTGCAGCTGAAAAGGTCCTAAATTTTTTACAATGCAAGTTTGAGGGCCTATGCATGAGTTATTTAAAGGTTTCTGGGTGATTTTGGATCATACATTCACTGGAAGTCACTGGGAATTTTGCTCCTAAAATGCTTTTGCATTTTTAAAAATTTTGCCATAAATCTAATGCTATATTTAAGATTAAGCTGTAGTGTACACTTTGTAAAAGTGAGATTATGGTGTCACACTTGTTTTCTCTTGATTCTACTTATTTAATATGTTCAAAGAGGTCTTTTTAAATTGCTGGTCTAGAAGCTCATGCAGAAATCTGAAAATCAGCAAGTTTGCTTTGGCTCAGTCACCACTAAAAAAGTGCATGTGTCATAAAGTAATGATTTTGATGATGGTAAAGTATGGTCAATTCAAGATGGCATCCACATGGAATGGCTTCCATATCTCTCATCTGTAAGATACAGCAATGGAGAGATACAACAGAGTTCAGCAGAAGTGTAGGAGAAGTACCATTTATAAATCCAAAATCAGGAAAAAGAGTCCTTTTCACACAGGAGTATAGTCAGACACATGACATTATAGAGGTCAAGAGTATAAGAGGTTAGACAGTTATGGAAGAGAGGATTATTTGTTACTGGTGTATGCATTGAACCATCTAGAAATTGCTGCCCAGTAAGATCCAGAGCTATGGTTTGCTGGGAGCCAGGAAAAGAAATGGTGGAGAGGATTGATTTACACAAATAAGCTGTTAATACACTCTATGAATTGTCAGAATGGAGAGATTAGATGCAGTATGGTAGTCCTTAAGTAAATATTTATTGTTCCATAGATATTAAAGTGTAGCAGAAGTGGAGAAATGCAAACATACACTTCTCATTCATAAATACTGAGAAAGGTAAAGGTTATTTAGGATTCTGGTATTATCAATTTCTTTGAGAGCAGAAAAGTTGGACACGTCCCCTTCAGGAGCTCTTGGTCCATGGGAACAGGAAGAAGTAACCTGACATTTCTGTGAAAGGCATGTTCCTAAGGTTCACTGTAGTATGGCTGCATTGTCCCAAGCTCAGCATGACTCCGAGGAAATTTCTTCTTCTCTCTGTCAAGTTGTGTTTGTAAATTGAATTGTCCTTCAGCTGACGGCTCCAGAGCCTCCATAATAATGAGGGTTTCCTGAAGCTATACACCCTTTAAAAAAAAATTTTAGCCAGTCTTCCCAGAAGCTGTATTTCTTGACCAGCTGCCATGTTGTGGGAGAGACATCTTTTTGCTACATTAATGGTATTTTGGGCGCAAGGAAAAAGAAATGTTAGATTTCCAATGCAATACATAAGATTTATTTAAATCATTATAACGTCCTTAGGAGTGTTCACTCAGGAGCTGAGAGACAATAGTCACCTCCCCTGATCCTGTTCTTAGGTCCTAGAACAAATTACCTGAAACAAATTTCATGTAGGGACTGACACTAGGAGGAAACTTTCAATCTAGTCTTTCAATCCTAGTGAAATGAAGAAACTTGAAGCTGGAAGTTTTCAAGTGGAGAATGCTGATGTCACTTTCAACGCTTCCTAGATGAGTTGGAACAGTCTTCTGTCCAAGGACCATGATGCTTCTTGATCATAATTCCTTTTTTTTCAGAGATTTTAGATGAGTTTCTGCATCCCAACAGTTTGTCCTGTTTGTAGAGGCATGGGAAGTCCATTCTTGAAGCATTAGGATCACATTATGCCAGCCTTGAGTTTCTTCATGGGTATGCATTTAATTCATCAAGGGCATCTGTTCAGTACATTTGAGACAAATCTTCTGGAAACTATTAAACTTACACAGACAATGTTTAAAGAATATGTGTTTGAGAAATGTCTATTTTGAATGAAGTCCAGACTTCATAGAGCATTACAACTCATTTTGAATCGAGTATGTCTTTCACCCCCATGAATACACCACAAATAGACCTTCATGAATATACCATCTGCCACACAAACAGACTTACCTTGAATAAGAGCTCTCTAAATTGATGTGAATTAATACTATTTTGTGTTGTTATGAATGGAAGGCCTCTTTTGTAGTCATTTGTGTAATTGCTGAATTTTTCAGCTACTCCTACATATAAACTACACTTTAGTACCTACGTAATTTACACTACAGTGGCTTTCATTGGATAAGACGGAAATAACATGAGATGTTAACTTTTCTCCTTGGTTTGAGAAATTAAGGCAGTTTTTTTTTTCCACTAGACTCTATAATTGATTTATGTATTCCTATTTCTTTATATGCAGGCACAGACCTTATGAATGGATATACAGAAGGTAGGTGCACTCTGTATGTTTCTCCTTCCAGGCAAAAGATTTCCTTCCGACCTCTCAGACATACCCAAACAGAGTTTAAATGTTGCCTGTGGAGTACATCTGCATGGAACTTTAGGTGCGTAATCTGCCTGGCATTCGGTGATCTTAAGTTTTAAAACACTTGGCTTTTAATGTTTTGGCTCAGAAGGAGGGATTTTGATCCCTACACATTTTATAACAAGACTTCAAATACGGTCTAGGGAAAATTAAAATGCTACCCATATATGGAAGAAAGTTGTCAGTCTCAGAGCATGTTCTAGATGGTTGCTTTGCAATGTCCAGGGAAAAGAGCTGGGAATAGCTTGTTTTATAGCTAAAATGAAAAATGTGGGGTTTTTCTAATATGAACAGCCCACTGAAAACATAGCCAAATATTCCTTTTGATAATATTACTTTTCAGTTTATTTCCAGTTGTTTAACATCATTTAGATGGCTATCTTGCAGGAAAATAATTGAATGGATCAAACTTAAATTGAAAATCTTCAGTAGGAAAGAGGTAGCGTAATTTAATGCTGTGCATAGTGCATTTTTGTTATCTGAAATATACCAAGTTAGAAAAAAACTTCCCTGCACAAGTTTTGAATATTTTTTTGTAGACAGACCCTATTTGCAATGTATTTTCCATTTTTAAACTTAATTTGCAACAATAATTAAAATGTAATCTCTTCTGTTTATGCGGGTATGGACTTAATGGAGACCAAACCATAAGTGGCTTGATGGACTGTCTGGGTTAACCTGTCACAGAAAGGTCCTTTTGAATTAGAGTGTTAACACAAACATTTTGAAATATTAACCTGAATTATGTAGGAATGAACAGCCTGGCTGAGTGTTTGAACACATTTGAACACATCAGCTTCTGATAATGCATATTGTGTCATACTACCTGCATGAACTGCAAGAGTCACTTCCCTCCCCACTATCGTGCTATTTGGTGGTTTATCAGATTTTACTTGTGCACCAAGTAATATTTTGTTGACTTATTTCTGTTCCAAGAATAAGCAAAATTCATCCTGTGGTCCAGAGTTCCCAGCTATATAAAGATGTATAAAGTTTGTTAGATTACTTTATTCACAGAAATTGTTGAATATCAATTTCTACATTTAGATTTCGTGCTACAAAAAGTACACTCGCTATAGCTGAGCTTTAGATCAGAAAAAATCTTTACCAAATTTGCACTTAAAATTATGCTTTCTTTTTAACAGAGATATTAATACATCAGACCAATATAAGCAATAAATGGCACTGATTAGAAGAAAAGATTAGCAACAGTCTAGTTTCTTGTGGAACAAATTGAAGTATTTATCCTTATAGCAGTATAAATAACACACACTAGGAGTACTGCTTTTTAATCTGTTGGTTTTAGTGTTTGTACTGTGCCCATCACAACAGTGTAAAAAGTGTCTCCAGGGTACGTAAGTGCCTAAAAGCGTTTAACATCCAAACTCAGGAAATGAAAGACCAAACTCCCCCACTGTGATGGAGCCACTCATTTCGGTATGATTTTCTCCAGAAACTACCTGCAATGTGAATAATAAGCCTATGAAAATCAAGGTATTGACACTTCTCAAATATGCTGCAGAAGAGATTTATTTCGTCTTTTTAAAAGGACCAGTGTGGTCTGACTGTCCCCTGGACCTGGCAGCCTGATGGAAGCAAGGCAGGGGCTCACACAGGGTAGCAGAGGAGGCACCATCCAAAAAGCAGTTTTGATCAATGGGGTGAATTCCTATGCTAACATTTACCTTTTCACTCCATCTCTCCTAGAACACTGGCTAATCCTGCATATTCTTAAAACTGAAGTATTTATCATAGACATCAGGACTAATATTTTCAAGGTGAGAAGCGATGGAAATTTCATGTGCTTGTTGCTTTGCATGTGTATTCAGCCAATAACAAAGATGAACTATTCATCATATGAAAAAAAAAATTCCTCCACCTTCTTTCATTACAACCAATAATTAACAGCTTCCCTCACCTAGCATTAGTTGTTACTGAGTGATCAACACTTACTACTGACTGTTATAATATTTACTTAGTGATGGTAAACATCAGGTTTCATAAATTTTATTCAATTCCATCTTGGATGAATCTGGCACAAAATACTGCAACAAACAAAATCTGGGCTTTCATAAGTTGTAGATGTTACATCCAAAAGTTCTCATTATACCTGGCAGTAGCTTGGCATAACATAACTAGGATGGCTTTATTGTAGCATTAGGCAAGCTCAGAAATAGTTTGTGGAAGGATGATTTAGGGCTGCTGTCTGAGTGAGATCAGAAAATATATGAATCACTTACAGAATGGAAAAAACCAAAAAAATAATAAACACAAATTCTTATTTTTAAGATCAAATTAAAAAAAAATAAAATTAAGGTATAATAAGTATTAATTCCTCCAACAATAAACCATAAATCCTTTGAAATTATCCACCCTTGAGTTATATTTACTTGTTCTTTTTGTCATGTTCAAGAAATTCAATACATGACAACGTGTTTTAAGTATAATAGTTTGCTTTTTAAAACTACTTCTCACTATGAAAGATCTTGAATAATTTTCAAATCATACTTTTCAAAAAGTCCAAAGTATTACTGCATACTTGACTCTTAGCACTTGCACTTAAAAAAACCTATTTATATAGGCACTGCAGTACAATCTCCTGATTGCATTTCATGTTTCATATGAGAAACTCTTTTGTTAACTTCTTTAACTTTTTTGGGGATCCCTGATTTTATTGCTTTTCTCTGGACATTTTATTGCTCACCATGCTGTTTGTTAGAGTTTAGCCAATTCATCTCACTGTGATGGGCACTCAAACAGGAGGTGCTTGGAGTACACAAGCAAAAGGAGAATATAGGCACGTGTTTATTTAAAAATGCAGACACATCATATCAGGAAGTCACTCACTCCAAAGTGCTTAATGACTGTATACACCGGAGCATCACAGTATGATTTATCATTGCAGTATGATTCAATGAATTACTTAATGACTTAGAGACGAGGGCTGTAATCCTTAATCAAAAAACCCTGTAACTTAATTAATGGAAATTTTCTCAGTCTGGGACCATAGCACTTTTACCTGTGAAAATGAGAAAGAAAAGTATTTTGTAGGTTTCAACCTTTGTATTCAGAAGAGAGTGGAAACTCAATCTATATTCCTTTTGTAAACCTTCAGCAAGAAAAATGAATCAGATAACAAAAGATGTTCAGTTAGCGAAAGAACAGATTCATACACTTAGGGCAGTAAGCTTAGTTCATTCCACTCTAATTGGACTGTGTTAAATATATAAACATCTTTAAAGAAAATTAATATTTAAGTCCAAATTGT
Source organism: Oriolus oriolus (assembly GCA_013400235.1). Classification (NCBI taxonomy): domain Eukaryota; kingdom Metazoa; phylum Chordata; class Aves; order Passeriformes; family Corvidae; genus Oriolus; species Oriolus oriolus. The sequence goes on along the minus strand of VXBT01003622.1, from coordinate 363,024 downwards.
TCTCTTGTAAAAAACAGTGAACAAATTACTGAAAGGTAGAGTATACGTTTTACATATTACCTCTAAAAAAATAATAATAGTAATAAAGATAAAAATGCAGTAAAATGCCTCCAAAGTGGTCTCGTTAACAGAGCAACATTTCCCTCTAGTGGTCACCCAAACGCAGGGAAGTTTTCCGGAGTTTCTGTCCCAGAATTAAGGTGCGCAACCAGCTTTCCCAGAGATCTGCAGGCAGCCCTGCTTGGCGGCTTTGCAGGCCCCCAGGATATATACATGAGCTGATATATCCTGTCTCTATTTTCCATTCTTTCTATCTATCTATCTATCTATCTATCTATCTATCTATCTATCTATCTCCATAATCAAAGTAATACTTTTTCAGTTGTTGTTCAAGCCATTGAAGAGAAAATATTCTGCTTTGAAACATTTCTGAACAGACTAAAAGGGACAGAGAAGGACACAATCATGTTATAAGAAGCACTCAGGAGCACGAGGAGGCTGAAAACCAAGACAGGCACCTGGAAGTCACAGGTCACGCAATGAAGCCATCTCAGCCCAACGCAGCCATGGTGGAAATAGCAGCAAGTTCTAATTGTGATGAGCCCATATGGAACGTTTTAGAGGTGTTAAGTTCCTAATTAGAGATATTCAGGCCTCAGCATGCTGTGGTGCACAGATGTACTGCTGCTCAGACCAAAATTGGAGCTAGGTAATGTGGGCGGTCATGATAAAAAGTGGAATTGATTGAAAACATTTACAAATACCAGACAGCCAGGTCAAGGAGGGGCTGTGCCAAAGTAAGGAAGTTTCTTGTTCTTTTAACTTACTTCTCTCCAGTTCTCAATTTCATTTCGAAAACTGTTGCACTTCTGAACCTCGGGCTCTATACAGTGTTCAGAATGCTGAGTTTTATTCAGCTCTGAATTTTATGCTGAGAAGATTTTGAGTGAAAATGAGATATGCTAATTTCTGAGGGGTTTTTTTTGTTCATGAAGAGGTAGGAAATGGTTGGAGAGAGAGTGAAAGAATGTTCATGTTAGCAAAGACACAGATAAATGTTCATACATTCCTGTTCTGATGGGGAAAGGAAGAGCAGGGGAGAGATTAAAGGAGTGGAGGAGCACAGAGGAGGAGGAAGGAGATGAAAGGAGCCCATAGATGATGATAGAAAAAGGAGAGAAATGTCTCAAGCTTGGATATCTTCAAATTTGTAATGAATCTACAATATTTGGCAAATGTGCTATGCCAGGGTTTTAGTGAAGCTTTTCAGACTCTCCAAAACTGATATGCAGACACACCTCCAGCTAATAAAATATATTCAGCAGTTGTGAACAAAGGCTGAGTGTAACATGACATGAGAAAAGGAGAAATTGCAAATACATTTTATCTAGCCATAGTTTTACAAATATTTTTTCAGACTTTTGACTATTTACGAATTAAGAGTTAAAGAAGAGCGAACAAGTTAGACTACAGTCTGTCCTCTTGTTATAGATCTTGGCACTGGAAATAATATGTGTGGTCATTAGGAGAAGTTAAGCAATATCTAATTAAATGGAATCCTGCCTGGGAAGAAACAAGCAAAATTTCTTGAAAAATTTAAAATTAAACATGATGAATTATTTCTTAAATATCGTCAGTTCTCAGATAGACAAATCCTAGCCTCAAAAGCCGGTTCCAGATCCTGTAGGGGAATTGGTTTAGCTAATTCTAGAGCTAAGCCAGGTGGGGTCTCTGTGAAGTTCATCAGTGGATCTACCCATGACTGGGTTTTGGGTGGATTTTGTATATACAATTGGTCATGGGAGAGAGCAGATAACTATGATTTTCTTTCTCAATGACACATACTGACATTTTTATATAATTCCTCTTAGCCACTGTAATTAAAAACTACCTTCTGTTAAATACTGCTATATATTTGTTTCATAGAGCATTGGCTGGTCGGAGGATCCTAAACTGTTTTTTCTCCATCTATTCCTCTTCAAATGTAAGACACCATAAATCTGTCATCATCCATGCAATCAGAACTTGTAGCCCTTAGAGCCACATGTGGTTTTCCATATTTTTGAACAGCACTATGATGGGGCTGAACACCACTATGATGGGCACTATGAGATTAACTTCTGAACAGCACCAGAGCATGCCTGGTCTGCTCTCTGTAAGCACTGGGAAATCTACTGTACTTTTTGAAGAGTTAATCATAGTAATCTGCAGTCCATAAAGCAAAGATTTGGCCTGTAGACAGTGTCTGTGGTCTGAGCTCCCCTCCCCTCCTCTCCCCTCCCCT
>VXBT01003622.1:155019-360714 GCA_013400235.1 Oriolus oriolus | reverse complement strand
TTCCCCCCCTGCCCCGCCCCATCCCATCCCGCCCCTGCCCTCTCTTTTCTTTCCTTTTGGCATTTCAATCTTTTGAAGACCTATGAGTTATTAAATGGAGTTCACAGTTTATGCTCAAAATTCAAGCTTGTTTAACAAATATTGGTTGGTTATGTTGAAGATCTGCAGAATATAGCACTTATTTTGTTTGCAAATTATTAGGGTTATACTGAATGCTTACTCTAAGATGACTATTTTGAGTGTATATCTTATAAATGTGAATGTTTCTATCCCTGTGAAGAGAATGGCTTTAAGCAGTTTATGTGCTTATTGGTTACAAGAGTTTAAAACACAGAAAAATCCCTGAAACCTTTCCAGATTTTTCTCCTCCTTGATAATCAATTTAATTTCTTCAGATTTACCATGTTGATTCCTGCCATGTATATAAGTTGTTCTTCAAGGGCTTTGTTCTCTTTAGATCTGCAAGACAAAGATGATACCATGTATATCTAATGCTGGAAAAACACAGTGAAAGAATGCAGAAATGTGTGACCATCTGGCTGCTTGTCCACTTGAGCACAGGCTATAGGGGTCACTGAGACCCCTCAGAGTGCTATTGATACTGGACCCTGACAGGAAACACTTCAGCTGGTCCCCACAGGACAGAGGTGAATACACTCAGAGGTGTGTTACATCTTCAAACGCTGGAGCTGGTGACAAACCAAAGGAAACTTCTAGCTGCTTCCAAATGCTCTTCCCCACAGTAACAGGCTAAATGGTTCCTGTCCCCTCCTGATAATCTGTGGCTTGGGGAAATAAATATCTGTCGGAAGCTTTCTTGCCTCACTAACATCCCCTGTACGAAGGGCAAGTTAAGGCACCAATTGGTAGAATAAATTTTTTAAAATATTGAAGTAATGATGAAGTGAAGAGCATAAAAAATGTGTACAGTGCAGGGATAATCTGACTGCAGCTGATGAAAGTAGGAAAAGGACAGCACAGCAGTACAAGTACAAACCTCATGCTTGATGTGGATCTGCTAGTGCTTATCAGAGCTGCAGAGGTAGTTTAAAGAGCCTTACCCTCAAACTAGAAAACCAGTTCCTAAAGGTTGATAGCCAAAATAAAGGACAAAACAATTACCTGGAGGGCTGAGAAAAAGCATTTGTAACTGTATAACTCTTTGAACTCTAATTCCTTAGATTCATTTGAGTGCTAGGGAAGCAAGTATAGAAATAAGAGAATGGGAGATGCTGCCCATATGAATGCAAAGGTTTCCCAAAGGTTTTCCCAGTTTTACATTGTCACAACTCTGAGCTCATATAGACCTCACAGAGGAGGTCAATAGGCTTTCAGCGGTATTACCCACACACTGACAATAAATGTTCTGAAATAGGGTACCCAGACTGCCACGTATGGTCTAGTGAGTAATGTACATACTCATAAAACCACAAATAAAACACTGTACACAGATAACACTTTAAAGAGACAATGATGCCAAGGCAAAAGACTGTTGCTGAGTAGTTTGTTTGGTTTTGCTTTTAATGTTAGTCCTTCCAAAAGGCAAAGTTCTTAGGAACCCCATTAGTCCTTATGAACATCTTCTGTCCCTGCCTGCCTCTAAAATCCCTTCTCCTTTTCTTTTTTCTCTTTTCTGATTCTACACTATTTTCATATCTTTTTCTTATAAATACCTATGGTCTATATAGGTATATAAAAATGTATGTATATGCCTCTGCTGAAGGATTGTGAACGTTTTAAAAAACTGGATGGTACTCCATTTTATTCCTTTTCAAGACACTGTTTAACTTCAAGTTCTTGAAGCAAAGACATTTCATAAGTATAATTCTTATCATTTCAACTAGATCATTTTGTCTAGGTGTGCTGCTTACGTACATGGTTTAATGGTGGAGTTGGCAGTGTCAGGTTAATTGTCGGACCCGATGATTTTCAAGGTCTTTTCCAGACTAAATAATTCTATGACTATAGATTAGGATCATTAAAGAAGGAACAAAGTTAGGTCAAATCCTCTCAAGCATGACAGGATTTTGAACTTGCTTCTTGCCTCCTTAGCTGAAACCCAAAACTTTTGCAACAGTGAACAAAACTGAAAATCTATCACGATATAACTGCGCTGACACAGAGAAGGGCTCCGGCTTAGATGAGTCCTGAAGAAAATGGAGTTCTAGGTGCTGCTGAGTTGGTGCAGTGGGCTAAGAAAACCTGGACTGAGACCCACTGGTCTCAGGTGCTCCACAGAAGACTGGATGGACTGGAGGAGCCCAGTCACCTCCTGCCTGTGAAGTGGGTTGGGAGCTCCTTTGTAGGTGATTTGTGCTTTGTGGCACTCAGCTGCCTGATGACTTTAGTCTGTGTCAGATAAGAGCCGGTAGCTTGAACAACTTTGATCTTGAATAAAAAGAAAAGTAAGGCAGCAAAGAATATGACTCCAAAATGAGTCAAATAATCCTTATTTTTCATGATACAGTAATTATCCAGCAGAAAAAGTGGGGGCAGAGAAAAGAGTCTGGATAAATTAAAATGACTGACGAAAGTAGGCTACAGCTACACTGGAAGGTAGTTTGGAATAACAGTATAAGAACTAGAAAAGGAAAAATATAGACTGCATAGTAGAAGAAACATGCTTCCTTTCAACATACTTAGCTGTGGAAGTTGTCTATATAAAATAAAAAACATTGCAAATTATGCAGATATTTTTTAAATGTTAGAGGGAAAAGGTATATTGGCAAGGAGTTAAGGTAAATGTTGAGATATTTTTTCACTGTGTACAAGGAAGTATCTGCTCTTTAAATTTAGTTTTGTTATGAAAATTGATGTCTACCAGCTATTTTGAGAACTTTGTACAATTCTTACATTTAAGTCATTGAGGCTTCATTAGTGCAAAAGGAAAAAAAGGGGTTTTTTTTCTTCTGTTCTAAGTGTTAATGCCATTTTCAAGAGCTTTATATCCTAAGTTCATCTGAATGCTGTAAACAATTTTCTGTTGTAACTTTATGTATAGGCTTAGATGTAAAATAAAATTCTAATACTGTTATTGCAGGAAGCAACTTTTCATCTATAAACAAACATATTAGAAAATTTATCCTGACGTGTATCTCTAAGGCCTAAACATGCAAAACTTTAGTTCTGCATACAATATATGTAGGTGCAGTTATGGTTGCAATTTTTAAAATTTATTGTCCATGTAAATGCACAGTTATTACAGTAAATCACATAGTGTTCAGTGTTACAGGATGGCTTCAGCTTCTCTCCCCAGCCATTCAGCATAAAACCAGGTATCTGGAAGTTAATATGCATAATACATTAGAAGAAAAATTGAACACACATATTAGAGTTATCTTGTTTGACTTAAAAAAATTATAATGAAATGAAAAGAAGCAGCATAAAAGAACAATGTTGTTTCTGTGATAAGTTATATCCTGCTCAGGTTGCTGCACATCACTAAGAATACCACAGACAGCTTAGTGGTTTGTTGAGACAAACTTCTCTGGCAAAGGTGATCTTAGATCCCAATCACCCCTTGTTAAAAAGGCATAAAAAGAAGATTAGCATACAGCCAGCAGGGCTCGTGCAGTGGATTCTCTTGGCTCATCTTGAAGTGCTCCAGTGAGGTCTGGCTTGTTTTTTACTGTTCAGGATCATTTCTTTTGCCACTCATGGAAGTCTCAATGATTTAAAAATAATAATAGCACAAATAGAACACATGACCTCTAACCCATTCCTCTTTGATTAAGTCTCATTTTATAACAAAACTATGACTAATGTCTCTTCCTTTGCCTTCAATAAACTATCATATAATCTGTCTATTATTCTTAATATCCTCTTGCCCCAATAAGACATTTGTGTTTTGTTTGGATTCCCCTGAATGGGGTGAATATTATATCTATAACCTACTGGAAAGCATTTCTTCTTAGACATATTGGCAGGGCTAATTTTGTTTTTACAGGTGTTTGTACTTGGAAAGGGGTTAGCCACAGTCTTGAAGGCTCTACCGCACTGGTACATCACAGGAGCACAGTGTGCTGTGGGTCCTTGAGCTGTTAACGGGAGGCAGGGAGGGAAGGTTAAATTAATCATTTATGCTTTATTTATACTTTCTCTTACTTGTGGAGTCAGACAAGCGGATGCCAGTTTTCCTCAGCTAAGGGCTGTCTGTATGACATGATGTTTGATATCTGGCAAAGCAAAATTTATGTGATTTATATTGTAAATCAAAAAGAAATACATAGGAATTGCTGCAGTGCCGCACTTTTGTCTGTCCACTGGACAACCTAAATAAATCCCCTCAGCTCGTCTTGAGAAATTTTGCTTTGATTCAAATAGATGTACCATCTTGATACTGTTTCTTTCTTATCTTTGCTAAGATTTCTCTTTTCATTTTACTATGAAAATTCGGTCATGACTCAGTTTAGTAGATTTCTTGGGAAATGAACTGCGGGAGATTTTTCTGGAGTGACTGATGATAAACAACTTGATTCAAGCTAAAAAGAAAGAGCAAACAAAAATTAACTTGTCTTTCCCTCACTCCCTCCTTTTATTTTGGGGATCTAAACATGAAATTCCAAAATTTAAATTATCATAATTTAAAGAATATGTACCTATTCAGAAAAAAAAGTCCCATGAACTTATAAAAATATGGTTGCATTCCATCAAAAGAAATAGGCATAGTGTTTTGCTGAATGGGATTTAAACACATGGTTAAGTGTTTTCCTGCTGCATGGTCCTAGGCTGATATTTCCTCCTGAAAACTCTGTAGTCAAGTTAACTGAGCTCACCAAACAAACTTGTCATGCAGAAGAGATTCATGAAACCCTCCTGGATGAACAAACTATCAATCAAACTTACTGCAACTGCACAGAAAATGCTTATTAGAAGCAGAAGGAGAGCAGAAACAAGCTGAGGAATCAAGAGGCGAGGCCACAATGCTAAGTTCAAAAAGGAAGCATTTGCATATCTCCCGTTAACTTTTTTCTCAGCAGAGTCTCTTTAACAGGAAATTTCCAATGACTTGCTTTGTCTTTTACTGACCACAGTACAATCAGCCATGGGCATGTACCAGGCAGGGTGAGTCTGGCCATGGAAGATGACAAGCCTGTGAGAGAGGTGCCCTTTCTGATCTCAGTACAAAGCACAAACCACAGCCCTGAAGTGGAACAGCGCTGCTAAACCAGGGATATCAATGCCAGCAGTACTTAGCATCACTCCCAAAACAGCTCTACAAGTGAAGTAAATGTGGATCCTATTTTTGCTTGGCAGTGCTTTGAATAAGGTAGAAAGGAGATGGTTTATCAGTAAAATCATTGCTGTGGCAGAAATGTAGTTATAATAACTTAATTCTTTTTTGGGGGATTTGTGGTTTCCTGTGATACATCTATTGCCCACCGCGGGTATCAAATCTGACAAGTCATTAGATTTGCATATCAATTCCTTTATTCTTTGGCTACAAAGAATAGGTACAACAGTAGAAAAACTTCATTTCTGCCTAGTGGTTGTATATTGGAGCGCAAACCCACTGTATGTGCATTTATAATGACTACAGTTTGAAGCGAGAACTGGTTTGTTGCATGTACTCAGGAGCCAGAAAATGCTGATTTACTCATGTATATACTGGTGTGACTTGCACAAATGTTATGAGGAAATAAAGGGCATTTGAGGAGATACAATCCCCCCCCCACACCACCAAATACATGTGTTCTACATGACATTGACAAGAAAAATAAATGAATGATGCTAACAGATTTAAGTTTGCAGCAATGACAATTTCTTACAGATGCTGAATCAAAATCATGGAATAGTATTTCAAATGAAATAATATTTCAAGGTAAATAATATAATATAGCAGGATTTTAGACTTTAAAATGAGTATAGGTGAGGAATGGAGAAAGTCTTCTAACGTCTTTTTAGTTTGGCTTGGTCAGCAAAGTTTTATTTTAGGCTATTAAACACAATAATCTGATATGTATTACCCAAAAACATGCTGAATTTGAGGGACACAGGTGGGAAACAATAATTTGTATTTATAATCACATTTATTACGCTCTCCTTATTTCTCTGTTCCTAGTCATGTGTAGAAGCAGCATACTGCAAAGTGTGTTTCGAAATGGCTGCATCCATGCTCTTATACCCAAAAGCACATTTTTTCTAGATGAGAAATCCAATTTTTAGTGTTCTGGTTTAATTTCCTTTCAACATTTGTAAGCTAAACCTCTCTCAAAATGTCCAAATTTATAGCAACCACAGTTAAAATTTTTCTACATAACTCCCTGCCTGCAGCTTTCTACTGCTGATATACAGATAAGGCTGTCTAGTGTTTTCTTAAAGAAGTCATACAGGGAAAAAGAAATCTCTGTCCCTCTTAAAGTTGTTTCATCCTCATACTTTGTGAGTTTTCTTTGTTAATCTGAAATGCAATCTCAGGATTTTTCTGGTTTTGGTGAAATTGGTGCAACTGTTGTGTGTATCTCCACTACCATCACCTTGCTCATGCCCTAAAAAAGTCATTGATATTTCAAAAGCAAACAAACAAGGGGATCAGGAACCCAAAACTCCAGTAACATCTGCAACACACATGCAGCCTTATTTTTATACATCTCTTTTGATCCTACTTCCTGGATGCTCATCTGCAACAGCATTCCCATTCCTCTGCTGTCACTGGGTGGTCAGACGCAGATCCTGAATGGGTTGATACTTTGGCATCTAACCCACACTTGTAAAGTGTTCATCTCAGATTGTCTCCTGCAGTACAAATCATCAACCGTGTGTTCTTGAACATCATTTGGGTTTGTTTTTTATCTTATATAAACTAATAAAGTAACAAAGAAACCTCCAGGTATGGATGCTGTTTTGTTTGTAAAGTCAGGCTCTTCAATATAATTGTTCAAGAAGTTTTGACTCTGCTCTGCTGTGTGTCAGTCCCTCCAAGAGAATGTGGAGGGATCTCCTGGAGAAGCACTCTGTGATCATGTGTTGATATACCACAGGGTAACTGTGAGCTGCCATTTCCTGACTTTCAAGAAGTACTTGATTTTTCCAGCTAAAATGTTTGCACCTTCTAACATAGGTTTCATCTCGGTGGGTAATTTTTGTGTGTTTTCTGGTGTTTTTTGTTTGTTTTGTTGTTTTTTTTCCTCTTTAATTTCCTAGGTTTGTGGTGTTTGAGACGTTTTTCTAAAGAAGAAAACACAGAGCTGCAACTGTGCCATGACCTTCAGCTACAGCACAGATTTATGCCATTTGCACTACAAAGCATATTGGCACATTAGCTTGCAATAGATAGTCATTATCCTTAGAGTGGAAATCATCTGTTGGGGGTTTGTACAGTTTGAGAGGGGCTGAAAGTAAGATAGTTATACTTTTTTTTGTCTTCTGAAAATACAAAATAAAAGCAGGAAAATTGAATTTTTTAAAAAAAGATCTTTCACTGTACACAGGATTAGAATGAATTTTTTCTGGTAAAGAGAAGACAACTTCAATCTAAGTTTTATCTCTAAATTTAATTTCTGGCAAATAGCAAGAAGAAAGGTGGTGACACTTTTTGAAAAACACTGGCAAATATTTGACAATAGAAGGTAACAGGCAAGTTAAAAGGTCAGGTCTTTATAGTATTCAGTGATGTGAATTATGCTCTTGAAACCTACTTTGAAATTCTACATGTTGAAATGATTAATAGGGAAACTCCTACATCCAAATGACAAGAAGTGAGAGGGGACTATGTAAATGAGATAGGCAAAATATCCTAACAAAAAGCTTAAAAAAACTAGTAATGTTTTCCTATGAAGTTCTCTTGGGGACTCTGAGCAAATCACAAAGGAGCAAAGAGGATTATAATCTAGAAATATGAAGCAGCTTCCTAAGACTTACAGGTTTCCTTTGATGCCATGAGTTAAAGAATAGCAATAGAGCATCCCCTGTATAACAAGAGATGAAAGTATGCCTGTTTGTCCCACTGAAGAATTAGTATTTCACCCGCTGTCTGGTTATTATTATGAATGTTTACTTTAGTGCCAGTGATATGTTTGACCCTGCATTAGACACAAGAGTAAAAGGCAAAACCTATGTACCTTGCATTTTAAAAATATACTTTTAGGTCTGTGAAAAACAGAGATGAAGGGATATTATAGAGTAAGGAATTATTTCAAGCTGCAATTAAATCTCTCGGTCTCTTCATAACAGAAAATAAGTTGTTTAGGTAGGTCTGAACATGAGATAAGCATCTTATAAGATCATTTCTCATTGAAGTACATGATGCAGCTCACTTCTTGCTATATCCAGTGGTCTCACGTGAAGTGCAAAGTATAGCAGCCATATAGTGTAACTGCTCTGCTGTATAACACATTTTTCATAGTGTCCAAGACTACTTCTTTCAAAAACAACACTCATCTTAGGGGGTCTACCAAATCAGAAATTAATTTAGTGCCCTCTCAAAATTTTAATAATATCTGCTGCCCTCACCTCCAGCTACTCCACTGGGTAGGGTGGAATAATGCCAGATCTGCACTCTCCAGAGTTAAAGCCTCCTATTGTCACAGTGAAAATTATATACCCAGTGTGATTTTGCAGTACTTTTAAAAGCCCATAAGCTGGCCAAAACAAACCCACTAGATGTGAATCAGCATTTAAATGTGTAAGAATTATGATTTATTATATTTAAGGCCAGGATATAATAAAAGGTGCTTGGCCAGAAATGTAGTCAAGAAACTGTCAGCGTATCCATTAGGAGGTCCTACTATCAATCCTTAGTAGTAAATGGATGTTAAACACTTCAGCAAAATAGTAGCAGGTACCTGTGGATGATAGCTGTTTTTATAGCTCCAGCAAAACTTATCAACCATTTTTCCTTTCAAAAAATGAGTAGTCTTGTCCTTTATTAAACAAATGTGTTATTAACTGCAGGAGCAGGAAAATCACCACATAAAAAAAATAAACTCTCTATTTTTTTCTGCCTGCAGTGAAGTCGTTCACAATTATGGTGTTACATGAATCAAAAATAAATTGTTTTTATGTGAGTGCCTGAATGCTAGCTCTCACACTGAAAATCTTTTCCCTTTTCTTCCTCCTAAGGAATGATTTAAAATGTCTGAAATCAGTTAACTGTTACAGAAACTGATGCTGCTCCTCCATGTCACTAGTAATAACAACTGAATTTCTAGAAATTGTGCTGGTTTAAGCTTCTGTGATCCAGGAAGAAAATGAATGTGAGAAGGAATAAGGACATGTTCTTAATGAGACAGAGAACATCTGTAGGACAGAGGACTGCCGGCACAATGGCCCTCTGCTGCGTGGTGGAGTCCAGATGTGGCAGGGAGTCACTAGTGAAAGGTCAGATACAGGCAGTGGAATGAGACACAGGAAGGGTGAGAGCTGCCAAATGGCCTCTGTGCCTTTTCCTAGCAGAATACTCTGTATATGCCTGGGAAAGCCACCTGTGCCTCAGTCCTGTGGCTACACAGGCCCTTGGGTTGGGGAAGTGGTGGGATTTCATTGCTCACACGGCAGAGATATGAGTTCTGTTGCAGAAGCCTCTGGACAGGCTGGTGATGCCCAGAGAATCTCCCAGCCTACAGTTCTCCCTGCTCAGCTGCCATCCACCCCAGACCAACAGCATGAGCCACTTCTTGGAGAAATAGTAGATGTCTGTCGGAGCAGATTGGTGCCTCACAGCAGGATTTGAAGGCAAAGGAGAATTGCTTTTGAGGAGTTATATTGCCTTTGGTAGGATTCGTCGCTTCCTTTGCATCCAGGTTCAAAAATCTTTCAGCTACAGACCGATTCACACTGGCATCAGAGGAACTGAAAACTAATTATGTCCACAGTAAGAAAACGTAGAACAAGTGGGAAGAAAACCAGTAAATTTGTTTTCTGAGTGGCCTTGGGGAAAAGAGTGGGAAGTTGCTGGTGAGTGGAGCTTTTCAAGGATCAAAAGGACACTAATGCCTAATTAACTTTGAAGTCAATAGCCCTGCTAGTTCTACGATTGCCTTCTGAAAAAATGAATTATCCCAACACTTTTTCTGGTACTTGCCAATGATTTTGTTAGGACACAGAAAGTTTAATGCAGGGACAGCTGTACTTCAGGAAGTTTTTACATCAGGCAAACCTTTAATTTATTAATGGAAATTAGTAGTTACTTTCTTGGAATAAGAAGTGTAATAAAGTCTGATTTCTGCCTATAGTGGGCATAGTGGCCCTTTAGAGCCTGGGCCAGGCTCAGCTTTTTAATGCTCTTGAGCTGAGGATAAGCTTGAGCTCAGAGTTGCTGTGAGGCCTTGAAGGCACTGAAGAAAGAAACACTAGGAAACAGTTTCTCTTCTCTCCTCACTCACAGTTTGGGAAATGAGGACACGGTAAAATATATCCAAAGGACACCATATATAAGCATTTGAAAGGGGTATGAAAACTGAAATTCTCTGCCTCCTTCTTAGCTTCAGTAAGCAGTCATTTCCTATGCAGTCTTCCTTTTGAGATTAGATACTTTCATTATATGATAATTTCGTACTACACTGAAGGTCAGTAGTGGAAGAAGATCTTAATCTATCTCCCATAACTTGCCTGCTGAGAGCTGTTCCAGTTTGTGGAACATGGGGTTTAACTGGGAAGAGGGCAGAGTATGTGCCTTCTGAAATTAAGAAGCCCTTGTGGTGCTGCTAATCAGTAACTATTTTTGCTGCATAGAAGCATTCTATTTAGTCATTCAGCCTTGAGCATTAGGGATGAACAATTCAATGAAAGATTAAAACAGTTTAGCTTTACAGCTATTACCTGGATTTTCATAGTACTACTGCCAATTGAAGGGTGTTACAGAGGGTCCATCTTTGTTCCTCTGTGAAGGAGGAAAGAGCTGGGCTTTTGGAAAACATTGCCTTACTTATCTGTGGAAAGCTTTGCTTTCTAATCCTGTTTTGAAGTGTATTAGTATCACAGCTACACCTTTTTCTGTACATCTCCAGTTGTGGAATTCTTAACTAAAATACCCCAAAACATTCAAGTCAAAATTCCAGACAAATTTCGCGGTAATCCTCAAAACATACCTGAGTTCAGACACAGTAAAAGCATGCACCTGGTATGAGAGTAAATCCTCAAGCAAGGCTGTAGCTCAGTGGAGCTGTATGTGTGCACCTGGTGTCTAGATGAATGTGTTTGCCCTTAAATAACTCCTGCCAATTACAGAAGCCCTGGATTCAAAGTGCCAGTCTCTAGGGCTATCAAATGCTTGTGATACATTATCAAATTAATGACACACAGCTAATGATGATGGGAGAAATCTGCTCCATATATTCCCACTGGGAGTTTTCATGGGCTGCCAAGATCTGACAGATATAAATTGACTTTAATAAAAATCACAACAGGAGAGCTGAGACCTTAATTACCAACATGCCAATACTCAGTGAGTTTGAAAGATTTTGGTCTGAATGCAATTGTTGTTATTATTAGCTTTCCTATTTTTAAAAATGGAAAAAAGGAAGAGGAAGGCACTAAAATAGAAAGAGAGATTATGGGAAAAGGAAGAAAGATGAACATGTTTATGCTTTTATGTACATTTTTTAAAATGCCTGAAGAAGATGACCTCTTGTGTGATGACTTTTTTATATTTTCATTTAGGTTTCTCCTATCATCTGGTTGCCTGTTCTCAGTTTGTGTTCCCTGCAGAGGAAGGCCAGGCTTCTGGAAGCATTTGAAAAGTACTTGTCACAAATCCAGTCCCAAAAATATGTTTCTTGTGACTAGTGACGTAAGGAACCTAAGACACAAAATACCACAAACAAGGGTTAAGATAGTTTTTCAGTACTGCATCTGCAGTATCACAAATGCACCACACATGACTCAGGGAAGGAATTTCTTTTACAGAGTTAGTTTTTTAACTTGCTGTAGTTATTTTTAAAATTTCTGAATTGTAAAACCAGGCTCTCTGAGTTATTCTAATTCTGATTAAATAGGGTGTTACAGTGCTATGAAACCTGTCTCTGTGGCTGGTAGCTCCATTTTCCAAATCCTTAGTGGTTTTGTGCACACAAAAAAATCTTATCTTGGTGCAGATATCTAGTATGGTGTGATCCTGCTTCTTCAACACATTTTTTTTGGCCAATACAACCATGTAGAAATAACACTGATATTTAAGTTTTTAAACAAATTAATTCATTTTAGAATGAATTGGTTTCAAAAGGGATAAAAGAACTATAACAAATGTCTAGTGAGACTTGGGAAAATATTTATCAAGACAGAAGAGATAGTGGTGACAGTCAGTCATCATGCTGACCAGCTTCCACATCACGCTCCCAAAAATATATATAAAAGAGAACCAGAATATAGAAACTATGATTAAACACCAAACTTCAGACACTTGTTTTGCATTTTGTCATTTGCAATCTACACATGTAATTACATAACTATGTCATAATCAGTCAAAAGGCTTGTGTATGTAATTCATATTAACCATTCATGATAACCATATGGATATGGTTGAAAGGATGGAAAGATACTGCTGAAGGAATCTGGAGATACGAAATGGAGTGGAAAAGCACTAAAATTAGCATTCCTTAAAACGGATGCTCTCTAGCAATTAAGAATGTGAACTCCCTTTGCATTCAGTAAGCTATCTCTGAACACCTGTGTAAAAATTTCCACTTAAAAAGGCTTGAAATTGCCTGCTGCTTGCGTTGTAAAACAGTGATGGATTTCGGACATGTCTTTGTGCCAAAAGTACAGACTTGTGATTGGATTTTCCTTTTTCTAGCTAGAATTGCGTCTATGCTGACTTCTGGTAGTCATTTTCCCCTGCTAATTTAAAGGTTCAAGCACATCTAGGAGTTGTTGTATTAAAGAGAGAATTTTTCTAGACAGCTACAGAATTTTCTTGATGAAGAGAAAAGTAAATCTGTATGTCATCAACCCAGAATAGCAATTTAATGAATGGCTTTCCCCAGAGGCAAGGTGCGCATGCTAAAAAATATACAAAGTACCAACCAACCTCATTCAAGTCCCTTTGGGATTTCAGAAAGTATAAAAGCAAAGCAAGGACCCTGCTTGTATCAAAAATTGTCTTGAAAGAAATACTGGTTTTTAAAAAGGCTTATAAGGGAGGAATTAATCTCTTCCTTTGTTTATACCTTCCCTGTGTGCCTCTGCCCCCTCTCCCCCCCACCCTACTTTTAGTCAGAGAGCAGTTCATACTTGTTATTGACAATGAGATACCCTTTTAGGATTTTCTTCAGAGGAGCACTGAAAATCAGCCACTGATATGTTTATTTGGGAGCTGAGGCTGGAGCAGGGAAAATAAACATTGTCAATATGTTTGGTGTTAAGGTGAATGGCATCAGGTCCTCCCAGTTTGACTTGTAAAGTCTCAGCAACTGTGTTGCTGTGTGCTGGTGTTTTAGCAGGCCATAGACTGGCCTCTGAAAGGAAGGGAAAAGTACATGATGTTTGTACAGCTGAAAACAAGATGAAAAACCACAGGCCCCGTCTCACACTCCATTAGACCCTAAAGTCCATGGAGTACTGCACTCAACACATAAACACTCAGTTTGTGGAAAACTTTCTCAATGTGTGAAAGAAGGGAACAAAGCCTGGAGTCCGAACAATGAACATCTATGTATGCAGTGAGCAGCCAGCGCAAAACGCAATGGCAATGCTCAGTTAAACAAACAGCTGATACAGAAACACATTAGTCACATTAATAACTCCCAGTAAGGTCTCTTGGGAATGTGTCTTGATATTCCAAGTGCACTATGATGTGTGCAGTCTATAGATAATGCAGTTATTCTTTTCTTCTCACCTTTTATGAGTAGAAATAAGACATAATGCCTCTGGTGTATGCTGGCAGAGACCTTGGCATAGGCAACAGGAGGACCTGGTCTGTGTGTCCTGCACTGACAATTCTTCTGCAATATTTTGTAAGAGTATAGTTAAGGGAAAAAAATAAATAGACATGCAAACTTGCTATATAGTTGTGTATATTGCAGCTTTAATCTAAACTGTCTTCACTCTGCTACCTAGTGAAATAAAAAAATAGTACTGTCCTGTGTCATTACTTTGCAATAGGAAACATAGACTATAGAGAAAATGATAAACAGGAGTGTTACATTCTGTTGTAAATAACTCTTCCTGTTTTGAAAAGAGCAGTAGGAACTTTCACTATATTTTTCTTTGAATTTTGAGGCTATCTAGCTACAAGTTTCCAGAACCTGTACAGCTTATGAGTCAGATGTGCATCAACATAATGATACTAAGAATTATGCTGTATGAAGCATGACCTTAGGACTAACAGGAACGTGGCAGATACGGTGTTTACAGTGTTTGCTGGATGAGCAGTCTGAGCAAAACAGATTTGCTTCTCCAGATTAAAGAAAATATTAAAAACCTTATTTCTATTCAGGCATCAAGATTGTTTTAATACTGTATTTGCTAGTATTCCAGAGAACTGAATGTCTGCAAATGAGTAAGATCTCATTCCCCAGCCAGCATATTTATTTAGATAAGGAGGATCAGCTGTTTAACTCTCGTGGTTAGATTGTGTCAGCAGAGAGTTTTCATAATGCACGGCCTCTTGTTCAATTCCTGCACTATGCCACTACTCTCTCACCCTTTAATCTAGGTG
This sequence comes from Oriolus oriolus, assembly GCA_013400235.1. Classification (NCBI taxonomy): domain Eukaryota; kingdom Metazoa; phylum Chordata; class Aves; order Passeriformes; family Corvidae; genus Oriolus; species Oriolus oriolus. Next base: position 346,121 of record VXBT01003622.1, on the reverse strand, counting down.
TAAGAGCTAGAGCTGCAGCAAAGGCAGGGTGAAAGGGGCATGGCAAAACGGAGAAAATATGTCTAAGTCCTCCCAGCTGCTGTGAAGAAAGAGAGGCTGAAGGTTAACAGGAGTAGACAGGCAGGAAGCAGCCACAGTTGGGAGGAATCTGAGAAAGAAAACCAAGGAAAAGATCACTTTGGGTTTCACAATGCCTCTCTCTTACCCCGTGGGCCTCCGTTGATAACAATATAGCTTCTGATTAGTTTGTGGCCAATTAAAACCCATATATGGAAAAATTGGGTCTTTTAAACCTGCCCATTTGTAGACAGTCACGGAGGAAATTGAATTGTAGGTGCTGAGCTGAACTTCAGTTGAGCTTTTTCAAATATCAGTGATCATTTTACTGACATCCTTAAACAGTTTTTAAAAGCTGTACAGTAACCCTGTTTTAACAGAAAAATTTCATGACTGTTTTAAGATTTGATGTTGAAAAATTCAGGTTAGTTGTCTTCCAGTTATTAGCTCCAAATGCCAGACCTTTAAATATATTTTCTGTCTTCCAGAAGTACTGAAGTACATCTATTGCATCTTTGCAGGGTGCTACCATGAACTCTAAAAATCAAGCCAATTTTCAGTGATATGTATGTGTAGAGGAGGATTTAAACAACCTGACTGTTGAAAATCAAATGTGCTTCTCTGACTCCCACCCATGATCTTAATGCTTCTCTTCTAATTTCTGTCAAAAAAGTCTGAATTCATTTTGGTTCACACTTGATTCTGGAGGTGATCTTGTCTATATCCTTTTCTTCAGTTTCACACATCATGAAAGCCAACATGCAAAAATGCACATTTTTAAAATCATATGATTTTCCCTGGCTAGAAGCTCAGCTCAGGCTTGCATTTATATAAAACAGACAAATATAAAAAAATGTTATTGTTGTGTCCCAATGCATTAATTTAAGATTGATATTATTGTAGGGTTTTTAGAACTATGTTTTTATAGGCAGCTCTTTCCTAGGGTGCTCCAGTGAGCCAGCCCCAAGGAAAACCCTCAAAATGATTCAGGGGATACTTCACCTTAAGATAGTTCCCTATCAGAAGTAACAAAAACAGTGCATCACAATTACTTTCCTCCATCTCACACAGTTTTGAGGTAATAGCAGCAGGCTATGTTCCCTAGGCAGCCTCACACTCCAGGATATGGCACATACCTTCACATTCGTCATCGCGCTCACGTTATCTGAGGGGCACTGAAACAGCACTTCCTTCCCCATGCTGCCAAAAAATCAGGTCAGTGTGTGTAGGGCCACACTGGCCCAGAGGAACCCAGGGGCCAGCTGATGCGAGGCTGTGGCCAGCCCTGGAGGGATCCTGCACAAAGTGAGTGGGTGTGGGCCACTCATGGCTCCCCTGGCAGTGGGTGAGGACCGCTCCCTCGGCACCCTGCGTGTCCAGGCAGGGACGCTGCCTCGCGGGCCGGTGACGACTGCAGGCGACCCTGGGACCAGGAGCGGCCCTTACAGTGGACAAGTTCCAGCATCCTCTCCTCCCACACTAAGCGTGCTCTGGTGTGGGGCTCTGCTTCACTATCCTACGCAGCTGCTATTTTTTGTGCCTTTATTGCAAATCTAATGATATAGTTTGTTTTGTTAATATTGCAGCAATTGCAGTTATTACAGGGTTCCTAGCTGTCAGGTTTTCAGAGAAGTTTTGAAGCATGAGCATTTAATTCTTAAAGATGAAAAAATAAAAAGTGAAGGTTTTTTTATTTTGATGCTTAAATCCCGTGATTTAAAAACCGATCTCCCAATTCAAAGATGACTCCAGAAACAAAACATTTTAAATGTACTAACATGAGTAATATTGCAAAGTTTTAAAATAGCCTTTTGTTTTCCCTCGTCCATTTAGAATTTCCAATTCATTATGAAAAAGAAAAATTAACAGCAGACTTCTGGAAAGTTTACTTTAGTTTTCTGAGGTAAAAAATGCCTTGAAATACCAAGAAATGTAAAGCAAATATTATCTGAGATAATACAAATGAATTCACATCTCAACCTATATTATAAAGTTTTGTAATTTGAGATATATATTTTTGTTTAATTGTCTTTAGAAAAAAAGGTAATGAGTGGCATTTGCTGAATAACGTTTAAACATTTTTGTAACATACCTCCTTTGCCACCCCCCCTCTTTCTTTCCCTGACAGTATTAAGTCTGTAACACAGAAATCCTCACATTCTCCAGATGGTAGCATAAATTTTCAGGTCAAGTGATATTAAAAATAGATGATAGCCCAGACCTCATGAGTCTCTACAGAAAGACTAAACAGTCACAATAGGGAATATCATTGTTTTGGTTTTCTTTATGAGGTTTTATGTACTCAGCTGTTTCTTCAACGTGCTCTCAGTGCAGGGAGACCCTGATCACTCTGAATTCCAGTTCCACCTCACTTCCTACCCTTTATACTTTCTAAGCCCCATGCCACACAAGTCAAGGGAAATATATCCACACAGCTGCACCGTCAGCCGCTAATGCGCTCTGCACCGCCGGTACTCCTGCTCTGCACTTCAGAGTATTTATAACCGCAAATGAGTTCTTGAATAACCTGCTCTTACAGCTCCTTTGGAGGAACACAGTCCACTCCAGGGCATTTTTTTCTTTTTGATTAATGGATAGGGCCCCTCTAAAAAGTCTGCTGAAAATAAACTCTTTTAAGCACAGGAAGTTATGAAAGTGCATCATAATAAAATATATCTTTGAGTAATCATATTTTGTAGGCAGACAGTAGCTGCCAGCTAACGGGTTGAGCTTGTCTCAGAGGCTTTCCTAGCATGTCTATGAGGGACTATTAAAAAACAAGGCAGCTTCAGGGTGGCACAGAACCCCACCAGCTATTTCGTCTTTTATGTCTGGTTCTACTTGGGCTGGATCTTAAATAGATGTTTCTCACATGGCCACGGGCATTTGCGGTTCAGAAAAATAGCTTTTCAACCATGAAGGCTGCTTTTCACACCCAAGTGGATCTGGCAAATAGCCAAACCATCTGCATGGTTCGTATTTACACAGTAATAATATTTTTGGGAGGAAAAGAAGCTCAGTGGCTTATCAGTTTCCTTTGACCTGTGTGGCTAATACTTAGATATTTTCTTGTCAATCCACATTTGTGGCTTTTTATTTTTTCTTCAAAAGACAAAGGATAATGAAGATAATAATTTTTCCCTAATGTCCCCTAGCAGTGGGATGAATATGTCTTTCATAGGTCAACCTACCAACCCAACCAGTTAGGGCCATTCTGGGAGAAAAACACCTCTGGGCAAAACACCAAAGTGTGCTCAGGAATTGCAGTGAGGAGCTACTGTTACAAAATAGAGGCAGGCTACAGGTACCATAGCAGCTTTAGCCCAGCAGGAGCAAATCTGGTGGAGCAAATCAGTGCTTAGGACCTGACACCCATTCTGTTCTCATTTCAGGGGTTTCCTTCAGCTTCAGTAAAGGCTCTGACCCCTGGGACAAAAGCCTGTGAGCAGTTAGAGGTTTGATAGAGGTCTCAAGGTTTAATTTCATCTGAAAGGAATTCAGTTTGTGTGCCCTGAGGTTGCTCCACAATGTGACTCACGTGTGGTAAGTGGGGCCAGGCCATTAGATGAGTCTCTTAAAAGAAAATTCTCCTGATCTAAACCACAACATTAGCATAGCCAGCATGTAACAGAACTGAAGCAGAGTTCCCCCCTGAGATACTGCTTTTCAATTTCAATATTCCATGCATAAAATTTAAAATCTCCATTCTGCAGCTAGGGGTGCATGACTGAGAAGACATGGCTTCAACCACCACAGTGCAGCCAAATTTGCTCAGCAAGGGCAGATCTGCTCCATGAGAGCAGGGGACACCTCTGCACAAAGGTACACACTGTGGCCCCCTAGGCATGCTGTAGAATTCCATATGCATGAGTCACACAGTGATGCCAAAATGCTCTCAGGAATTTATACTGTGCTCCCAGCCCCAGGAAGAGCTGCAGCTCTGTAGAAAAGTGGCTCAGGGATTTTCAGTATATGTTCTGTAAGTTATGACCAGACAACACCCTGTTGCCTTTGCTGAATTGCCTTAAAATTCCCTCAGTTTAAAGCTATTCGAGTTGGTATTTTCCCTTATTTGTTTTGTGCAAGGGAGCTTCTCTTTACTGTGGGCTGTCCCTAACTAGTGAAGTTCTCAGTAGTAGGGGCCTGCTCTGAAGCTCATGGTTTTGATTGCTTCATTTGCACCTCCCCTCGGTTCCTGCTATGTGTTGCCCAGAGCAGCCGGCAGGGCTCTGTTGTGGGCACAGCAGCCCTTTGTACCAGGATGCAGTTATCTGTTGAAATCTGCGCTCTGTTCCTCTGTTTACACTTCCCCATGTTTGCTTGCTTTCCAAACTGCTACCAGACATCACGTTGCTGGTTTTAAGTGTCTGTCAACAGTCATCACCGAATCCTTTCCCTGATCAGTGTTTTGCCGGCTGTGACTGGGGAACATATTTTCTACTGTTTTTGTCAACAGTCCTCGTGTTATTTACTGTTTATTTAACAGCCTAGTAATCTCCTCTATCCGTGCCTGCCTTTCATTCCAGATTTGATTCATCTTCTCCTCAAGGGTAGAAGCAGCCCTTCCTGTCTTACAGCTTTCTTGTATGCCCACTAGTTCATCTGTTCTTCATTTTAGGACATACAGCATCTGCTTAACATTAAAATTCAGTGTCAGTAAATATTATACAAATAACCTTCATCTTATCAATGCTGTTTTCAGCTTATTTTGAGTTTTCATCAACCCTCCAGAGTGGAATATTTCTATGCCCGCTGGTACTACTTTTGCTGTGCAATCAAATGTATGGAATCACCTTCGGCATATTTAGAGCTTTGTTATCTCTTGCTCTTAAGTAACGAGATTAGTGAAGGAAAATAGCTTCAGGTGAGATCTATACAGGGCTAGAGAAAAGGCATCTGAAAAAAGAGGGTTGGATTTGTGTGGAGCTGGGGAAATACAAGGTTTGATGAGAGCCTTGTAAGGAGGTTTCAAGACACACCTAAGGCTGCTCATTACAGCTGCTTCCAGTTCTTCAGTAATTAAATTTTGCATGTATTAACAGTTTGGGACCAATTTGAATCTGCTTCAGTAAATATCAGAACTTTTCAAAAGGGGACAATATTTTCTCTGTGAGAGAAAATTGTTCGTGGGAGTCAGGTGGAAAATTGTAACAGACATTTATCTAGCATAGTATGTATATGTCTTGATCATTTTACTTGTTACATGGAAAGTAATAAATTAGAATTGATCACACAGTAAATGAACTATCTCAAAATTTTTCTGTTGGACTTTTCTCTTAATGATATCAGAAGTTTAGCGCATGCTTTAGAAGCTGAAGGAGCAACTGGACTAAAGGAGGAAGAAAAATGCACATATTCAGCTTAGGATGGACCTTTAAATATGAATAGTGCCCAGTTTTGAAAACAAACTCCTTTATCAGTATTAAACTCAATATTTAGAAAAACATTTTTTCTCTGCTAACCAGGCCTTATGATTTTTGTGATCTTCAGTTACATAAGTTTGTTGCATAGAAACAGAATTTTGTTTTGCAAAGAGGTTTGACATTCAGCTGTGTATTAAACTGGCACAAAACCTGGAACATTTAACATTTTCTAGAAACCAGGCTTACCAAATATCTTCTAGTTTTGGATTGATGGTTCTTCATTTGACGGCATGGAAACATTTAATTTTCTTGTGGTTTGCATGGGCAGGATTTTGATCATATATTATATGAGTATGAGTCAAACTAAGAAAAAATAAATGAAAAGTTATGTCAGAATAAAATTTGAAATATTAAATTGTGAATATAGCCTCAAGTCATGTTTTGAAATTGTCAAAATTGCTGTTCTCTTTCCTGGAATGAAGTTCCAGCAAAACAAACTGTTTCTGCCAATATTGCATATTACATATACAGGATTTGCAGCAGAGTTTTTGATAATAAACTTTGCAATTTTTAAATAACTTTATTTTTTACTGAACCTTAGGCAAAGAAGAATGATTTAGTTTTTGAGACAGACTCTAAACACAACACCCTCCATTACATCCCTTGCATAATTATTTCTTCTGATTGTGTTAGCATCCAAATTTAATAAATGACCAAGTTGTTTTTCCCTGTGCTTGACAATTCAGTAAAATGGACTGGGTAAGATAAAGACATATAAAAAAGAAATATTTTGGTTATGAAGGCAGGAGAAACATTATTATGCAAAAGTTTGTTTGTGTTTTTTAATATCCACCTGAGCCTTTTCCTCTTTGTTTATGTGTATCTCACCTCTCATTATTGATGTCACCTGCCACTTTCATACCCTATCCAAGCTCATTTCCAGTCCCCTAAACATGGCCAGATTTTTCTTCTGACTTCACTAAGATCGACAAGGTTATAATATTCTGGCTGCTTAAATGCAAGCCTAAACACAGATATGAAGGTTTGTCTTTAAGCTATGCAGACTGCAATGAGGGAAAACACAGAAGTCATGTAGAGTTTAGGAAATACTTGCTGACTCTGACAGGTACAGCCCCACAGAGGGCTTATGCCTTATGGCATGTTCCCAGTGAAGTCAGATGAAGTTCAAGAATGCTTTGAAAAGCAGTAAAGGGTGAAAATAGTTGTATAAAAACACAACATTTTTTCCCTGGAATTGATTTTAATTGTTTAGTAAATAGTAAATGCAAGAATTCAAACCAGCTAGGAAAATTACAACAATCCAAAACCTTCAAAATAAATTCTGCAGACCCTGGGGCCAAAGGATGACAGCAAAATAGAAAAAGCAAGAAAGAAAAGCTCCTACACAGCTCCTTCAGAGCACACCATGTATGTTGCATTGTTTTGAAAATGCATATCTGAAACCTGCTCTTCATAAGAGAGACTGTGGTTTAGCTTGGAAACATCTCCACTTGGAACTTTGTTAGTCTAGTCCACCCTGGTTCCTCAATGACTTTTGAGGATGGGGGATTGAAGAGAAAAATTTAAGAGACTCCAGAGTGCAAACATCAGTTGTGGAATAGGACAGGACAAGATTAAGCACATCACAACACCTGAAATATAACTGTGCACTAGGGAGCGACAAATCATTTAAAAGGTCACTCCCTATTAAATACATCTGCACATTTCTCAGCCTTCCTTAACCTTCTAAAAGCCTGGGCTGCCATACTGGGGCAGCTATGAAGCATGTACACTTCCCTTTAATGACAGTGAACCACAGGACATGCATTATTCCACATGCACATGACTTAAATACTTACATATAGTTAAAAAAGAAGGAAAAGGAAAGAAAAGAAAAAAGAAAAGAAAAGAAAAGAAAAGAAAAGAAAAGGAGAAGAAAAGAAAAGAAAAAAAGGAAAGAAAAGAGATCTGTGGTACAAGCAAATACCAGCTAAATATATTCACAGAAAATGTTTTCATCTGCTATACATTTTGATATGATAGTCTATATTTTGACTCCAGAGTGTGATGACTGTATAACTTTCACATGAATTTCATTTTTTCCTGTCAAGGTACATTATTTTAAGGGTGACAATAACTTGGCTTCAAATGAGGTGAAACCATCACAGTGATAAATGAGTTCTTGAGGAGGGTGGTTATACCCTGGGAATACATTTTGAAAGACCACACACCTCTGCTTAACTAAGCTTGTTAGCTTTATAACACATTACAAATACTCCTTCTAATGCACATGGCAGTGTAGAGACCTGAGCACTTGACTTTTGAAAATACAGTGTATGTTGCATGGGGGTATTAGTCTTGGTTTTCACACTGGCCTTTTGTGCAAGTGGGCTGTTTAACAGCTGAACACTGCCTTTGGTCCCTTACTTGTTGTATGAGTACTTTTTTAATGTTTTAAATTTTTTTCTTTTTTGTGTCAGGATCAAAAAAATACAGGTCAAGTTTTGACATGAAACTTGTAGCTGCAGTCATCAGGGACCATCTCATTTAATTGCTGTGTAGTTCATGTTGCAATACAGGGGAAAAAAGTAATGCCAAATGGCATTAAATCTTTAGAAGCATTTTAAGACATCACTTTAATACTTACTGACACAAGCTGCTGAACAGCTTGGGTCCTGTGATTATCTTGCTAAGACATTCTCATATTGCTCCTCTGACATTGTATGTAACATAACTGAAACATGGAGGAAAAAGCCCTAGGATAACCCCTGGGTGTACAGGAACATGACAGCCATCCACCAAGGAAAATATGCATCATGCTTCAAGATTTACTTCTACTCTCTCAGAGCTTTTTTTGTAATTGTCGAAGTAATGGCTCAGTAAATCTTTGAGAGTTGCATCAAAAAATACCTGTGTGATGCTTTACTCCATCACATGCTTCATGCAACGGCTTTAAATAAGCTAATAAATAGGACAGCTAAAAGAGATTTATTTTTTCTTAGCATTCATTTTCTTCTTCAAGGAGTTGCCTGAGGGACAAACAGATTTGATTTTTCTTATGATTAGATGCTGAAAGGATGGTAGAGCTGGTATGTTTAGTAATGTACTTTCTCTAGTAGTGTTCTGGACAGAAATACTAAGTTAAGTGACAAATTTGACTGAGACACTCAAATCCCTATTCCTACAGCACAACCTCTGATAAATACATTTTTCTTGTTCACTTAGTCTCCATCTATTTTCATGCCTTGGGAGAATGCTTTCAGGGCTAAATATAGTGCAAATTTAACCCAACTGTCAGGGACAGTTTTTCTGAGAAACTCAGTCTTCTGAGCTGCTCAAAAACTTTGTCAAGTATTAACTACAGTGGAGTCTGAGAGCCTCCCAGGTTCTCATTTCTCCGTGGTGAATAACTAGGTCAGCTCTGTGCTGAGGCATTGGAGCTGTCTCTGCGCCAGCCAGTGTAAGCACAGGGAACTCGTCTGCTTGAGCAGTTGGGACCCTGGACACAATGGGAACTGCTGTGGCACTGCGACTCTTGTGCAGTGGAGCTGCAAAGCCTATCCAGGAACATTATGAGTCAGCCAGGATCTGGAGGCAGTAGAATCATTGGAGATTTGTCTCTGTATGGTCCCAACCCCCTCTTATCCTGGACAGTAGCAAATTGGTCATATTTGGAATCGGAGCTCCCACTGCCAGGAAAGCTTTGAGGTTAAGGAGGAAAAGTTTTTGCAGTGGGACATCTCCCCTCTGAATTGCAGCATGTCAACACTTTCAGAAGTGAATGCAAACCCTCTTCTCTCTGCAGATCATCTCAAACCCTCCCCATACCTTTTGACAGATATTTGGAAAATATTTGAAAGAAAGGAAAGGAAAAGAAACAGATCTCATACAAAACCTTGGCTTGAAAGAGATCATCTTCACATGTGTGTCTCTCCTCTTTTATTGTCTCTTTCTGGCACCCAAGGTCAGATTTGGAGTGCTCCAGGGAAGACTTGAGGAGCCCCAGCTAAGCACGCCTGGCAGTGCAACCTTCCCAGCCTTCCCGACCCCTCAGCTGCAGGGGCAGCCTGGCTCACGTTGTGCTCCGGGCTGGAAGCCTCTGAATCAGTGGCAGCAGCACCCGCCACCGTTCCCACTGGGACAGGTTTGCTGGGTGAGTGGCAGAGCCCTGTGTGCTCGCCGGAGACAGGAGACACGTTGATACAGCCAGAAGTGGGAAATCAGACTTAGCCCAAACACTCACTTCTCCTTGGACACAACCTATATACATTAAAAAATAAAAAAAGTCTACATGAACTTTCTTTGTTGTTTGTTTATGAAGGATGGGGCCTGCCCATGGGGATGCATGCCAGATATAACACAGGCAGGTGCTGTGCAAACTTCCCACCGCAGCTCAGCCAGTGCCCCTCAGTCCAGGCTGGCTGTGGTCTCAGGGCCCTCGTGATGGACGGAGTGGTGTTTTTATGAAGTGCTTGATGGTGGCTGCCACACATTCCCACTCACTGTACGCCAGGAGAGCAGAACACTGGGCCATTCTGCCCCAAGTGTCTGCACTAACACCCATCAATTAGCACCTGCTTTTCAGGACAGCCTCTCCCGCTGCCACAACGTCCCCACGCAAGTGCTCCTGGCTGCTCACACCTGCTGAGGCGAGCCCCGTGTGCCACACACAGGCAGCGGGTGAAGCTAGGTCGAAAGCTGATTGTAAATCAAGCCCTTATTTTACCTAGTTCCATCCCACTCGCTGAATAACAACTTTTGCATTGGCATGACAACTGGGCTGATGTCCACCAATATTTGGAGTGAAAGTGGCATTCATAAAGCTGAGTGCCTGGCTGGGAAAGGCGGCTCAGCATCGCAGCCGGCTGCTGTGAGGGGAATGCTGTCTCCTGCCAGGATGCGCTGGGCTCAAACGAGAGCTGCAATCCAGAGCTGCTCTGCAACTATTTGCTTTTGGAGTGTTGGGGATTTTTTGTGAAAATGTGACATGTGTCTTTTTTAGAGAGCTGCCACCAATACTGACTGGAAAATATCCAGTTGTTTTCAGGATGAGGATTTTTCCAGGAATTAGCTCTGATCTTTTTTGCAACAGCAAGTCCCCAGGTGCAGCTGTGCCTGGAGCACTGATTCCTGATGACAGTGGTGTGAAAAGCTATTTCTGCAGGGTTTTCTGAGCCTGTGATAGTCTACTGAAAAGCCTGAATTTCCTGGCACCCCTCTGCTGAGGTAGAGTCCAAGCTGGTATAGCTCCTGCAGAATCAGACCCAGAGGCTTCTATATCTTTGACTTCAAAGCCTTGCAACATCTGTTCAGTTAGTTCATGCAAAAGAAATGCAGTTTGTGTGCTCTGAGATACTCCACAATATGAATCAAAGTGCAGTTAAGTGGGCACCACCAAAAGATTGCCTTGAGAAATGTTCATTCCTGACCTGAACTAAACCACCCTTTGGAATATCTCTAAGGCTATTAGGAAGATTATCGTTCTATATTTAGCCCATGTTGAGTACCCCATCTGTTCCTCAGTTCGGCCTTTTTGTGCTTTGAACATCTTAGGCTTCCCATTGTAGCCTAAAAATTCAAAAATGTATATGACGTGTCCTTTATCCAACCTTCAGTGGCAGTGCCTCCTTCTCTGTCCTTCTTCAGTGGAATGACTTTGCTGCTCTATCCATATTTCTTTTTTTTTTCTGAAGTACATTCATTTCTGCCCTTTCATATTGTCCTTATTTCCCCCCTTCTATCACGTTTTTCCTTGTCCTTCCTGATCTTCAATCTAGTCTTTTGTTTAGGACTGGCCTTTTTAAGTACATAAAGAATTTATACATGCCCAGTATAAGTAATCTTAACACTAACTTCCTACTGTTCATCATAGCTGCTTTTTGGACACGCTGATTTTTTATACCTTATGCTAAAATAATTGATTTTTGGGCAGACTTGTGATTTCATTTGATTATTTATTTTTTATTTATTTATGTACTTGGACTGTTTAGAAATATAAAATACTATGCTGGCAGTAATATGCCTGAAACTGACTTAGCAAGTGTAGTTCAAGAGAAGGATTGGAAATACTGAGGAAAGGCACTAACTTGCAACTGGTCAGGAAATAGTTTTTTTCCCTCTTTCAGGGGAGAGTTAAAAACAATAAGGCTTTTTGATCATCTAAGTACTTCTTTGGTTATGTTGGAAAAAAAATTCTCCTGAAAAGAAAATATTACCATTTATAGGTGTTGGTTTTATAAAGAACTTCCTCAGTAATTTTGTCAAAATGGATGTTATTCATGGAGATTTACGCTTCAGCAAAAAGCACCTTTCCATTAAAACTTCTGATGGAAATTCTTGACCAACATGAGTCAAAAAGTTCATCCCTTTTTAACACTGCTGCCAATGTACTTGGTCATTTTACAGTTTGGTCATTAGATGGTGCTCAAGAGATTTAATTCATGCTTTAGATTGTTTTTCCAGTTTTTGTTTTAAGCTGTAGAATAGATGCAGATTCTGTTTCTCCAGAAAACATATGTAATGTGTATCTCTGGACTAAGCAGTGGAAGATTTACTCATTGTTTTGATGGTATCAAAGTCTTTACTGATTAACGGGTGTGATGGAGAACAGATACTGAGAACTACTACACTGTTAGACCCAAACTGAAAATATAGTCACTTTTTGGCTATGTCAACTAATAAATGAAATTGTCATATTGAATTTAGTGGGCTTTTGACAAAGATCTAGCAAGTGCTTCTGTTATGATGTGAGGCACATCTGAAGTTTGCTTCTTTTGGTGAAAAGCATTTAAAGAAATACAATAAACAGGGCTTATAAAAATATTTCTGCTCTCTACAACTTGCATAAAATTTTTTAATGATGAGAAAATTTTCACTGTGAACCAATCATTTCCATGATAATTTTTATTAGAAGTCAGGCCAGGAAAAAAAAAAGAGTTATTTTTTAAAATTTACCATATTTCTAATTAACAATCCAAAGTGAATACACCATGAAGATTGGTCCCTTCACATAATGTTACTAAGTACTGCTATGTGGTTTTAACTACTGTAAATACATGAGGGATGGTTGTTTTCACAGCCTTTTCTCTCAGTGCTGCTTATAGCCACGTTATAGTGTGTTGCATGCAGACTTTTGATCTTGTTATGCCTCTGCTTTGAGCTGCAGATTCCCAAGGTGGGAGTGCACCATCTGCCACACAGACTCTGGAGGACAGGGTAATACAGGTGGAGAGTGCTGGAGTGGTACCACAAGGAACTGTGTGGCCTCAAAATGTATTGACTTGGAGATACCAAGCAGGGAAATATATCCTGCTCATTTCTTCCTCACATCTTTATTAAGCCATTGTTGCAAAAAAAGATATTTTTTCCGCAGTATATTTTGTCATTGTTATGTTCTGAATGGTGTCTATGAGGAGGAAAGTCAGATGAACCTGTTATTTATTTCCCTTTATCTATGCCTGTGAAGTGTGAGCTCTAGGCTGTGCATTTGAGCAGTACAATTTAGAAAACAGCCCTATATGCATTTGTTTGCCATGCAGTTTGGTCGGTTTTGTCGAAAGTGTCAGGGCTTCCACTGATATATCAGCAGAGATTTAATATTTAGCCAGGATTCTCACACAATAAACATTTTACCATTTGACATTACCACTATTTTTCCAGGCTTTTAAAAAAATTATTATTACATTATTTTGCTTTCTCCTGTTGCATAGTATAAACCTAAAATAATGTTGGTAACAAAGTACCAATGATGTAGTTGTCATGAAAAGATGTTGAGGGAATATTGCCTATAGCTTTTTTGTTAATGTCAAAATCCATAAAAGATCAAAAACTTTTGGGTTTAAGGACCTTTCACGGCATTAAACAAAGATTAGAAGGTAATTAGAACCTGATAGCATATTTTTCCCTGTTGACCACCTTAATTTGCTGGCAGAAAATATGAAGTCTTGAATGTATTTTCATGTTAACTGTTAAACATAAAGCTATACAGAGAAAACCTCAAAATTATTGTTAAGGAAGAGTAGTAGTCAAATGTACTGATGAGGTGGACGATATAGCTAGCATCTTAATGAGAAAATATTCCATACTGAAGCTTATCCTGAAACCACATATGAAGATTCCCAGTTAGTGCCTTCAGTAATTTGGCTTTTCTCTGTGATGGTGGTTGCAAATTTAATGTCATAGAGATCGAAAACTACATAGCTTGCATTTTTGTCATGCTGTTTATTCCCACTTTATCCATGAATTTCTAGGTAAAAATCAATGGGAAAATGTTTTTTTAACAGGCAAGTAGAACTAAGGTCATTCTTGGGAGTGGGGGATAAAGGTCTGAAAGACATTTGTCAATGTCTGCATCATGTCAATTCACACGGTTACATCAGTTATGATGGAAAACTTTTCCAAACAAAGAACACTTTGAAACATTTCCCAAATACATCTAGATTCTCAGCTAATTTTATTTCCTTTTGGAGACTGATTATGAGAATGAATTTCATTTTCTGTATTATTCTAGGTGAAACTAACTTAGTGTTCAGTTTCTAGTATTATTGGAGCTTGGTCCATTACTGGACTTGAAACTTAGGACAAAAACCTAAAAAACCTGTTCATGGTTCCTGATTGGGGTTGTTTAAGCCATGGCAAAGGGAAGCAGATGTATTGCATATTAGCTAGAACTTGCAGCTTCTCTTCATGTTCCACATCAGCTAGTGTGAATAACTGAAATCAAGCCTGGCAGTGACAAATATAACAGATTGACTTGTCCTCACTTGGAAATGAAGATGAACGTTTCTTAGCAAGTTAAATGTGAAATTCTTTTTCATACTGATAAACACACATTTCCAGCTACTGGGGGTTTGTCATCCAGAGGTGTATGCCTATGCTGACATTTGAAGAGTTAACAACTGCATAAACTGAGAATAAAATATGTAATTGAGTGCAGAAGACAGGCACCTAAAATCATTTTCTCTCATACCCTTTCTCATCAGTCTCCTTAGGTATTAAAGACCAAAAGGTTCAATGAGGATCTATGTGGGAACTCCATAGATGAAGACACTTGTAGGGGACGATGTGTAACTCATCTCATCTCACAGATGTGTTGGGAAAGGAGGGACTGCTCACTAAGGGGCCTGTCCTGGTCCCTCAGTCACTCCTGCTGCATCATGTGAGCATGCCAGAAAAACCTTATGGGTCACCATTAATGGGAAAGCAGGAATTCTGGACTCGTGTCCTTAATGTTCACCTGCAGCCTGTGTTCACCCTCTCCAAGGTCAGCCCCTTAGCTGAAGTGTCTGCTTCCCCAGTACTGCCCATGCATTTCAAAGGAAGAGTTACCTCCAGGCAGTGGTTCAAAGGACAGAGAAGTCTTCACCCAAATTAACACAAAATAAATCTGTGCCTCTGTTTATTCATGGTGCAAGATGATTGTTGTTGAAAACAATCACTTAGGGCCAAAAACTGCCGTCTGCAATCCATTGTACTTAGTATAATTTATTAAACTAAAGGCTTAGGGAAAGGGCTCTGTTTGATAAATCTAAGTGAAAGATCACAGTTCCAACATACACAAGAATAACAAATTTCTAAAAAATAATAAAGACAAGATGGCTATTTATTTGTTTGTTGTTTTTGTAGCCTTCACAAAAAAATTAAAGCAAAAAGTTCAGGGTAATGGAGAAGTCAGTGAGAGTTTTACCATAGCTGTTATTGTTGAAAGAGTGAGAAATATTTGTGTTGCCAGGTATGGAAGTACCAGAAGGTGTTAACAAACATTAAAGCTGTTGCCTTTTTTTTTCTTTTTTTTCCTCCTCTTCTGCACTTCCACAACTAAATTAACACTGTGCATTTCAGGGCATAAAGCCCAGGACCCTGTCACCTTTGCAGCTACCCCAGCTACCCTTGTGCGATAGCACAGCTGCATGTGACCCTGTGTTTCAAGGTTTTTCATGCAAGTAATTAGAATATTATATTGACAGAACCTTTTTTCTTCTTCATTTTTCTTTTTTTCTTTCTTTTTTTTTTTTTAAGGGTGAGTAAGGCACAGAATAATTTGGGAAAGTCAAACTACATAAATCACTAGGAACCAACAACTCTAATTTGAGGATTTTGGATGAAATGTAGTGCCAAGGAAAAGAAATAGTAGTGAGAACTTGCAATAAATAATTGAAAGTAGAAAGTTTTTTGGTAGTCTAGAAAGATAAAAAGTTGAGTAAATATAAAATAATGCTAAGGGAAATTTTGGAAAGTACAGACTGAATGCCTTACTGATGTGTGTGTAGTATATAGATGTTTAAACATCAAGGTCATGCCAAGACAAATCCTGCCTTGAAAGCTTTTACATTTTTCACATCATAAGAGAACAATATTAGGTTCCACTTCCATAAAAATATTCCCATTCTTACTTGCTGACACACACTGCACGAACTCTCTTGTGGTTCATATTCCTCCATTGCTGTAAAATGCGCGCAGGCAGGAATGACCTTTCCTAGATGGAAATGTTACTGACGTGGGTATCTAGCACACAACACCCACACCCAGTGACCACTGGAAGAGACAGTGCTGTCCATTCCACAGCTATCTATAATGTTTTCAAGTTAAAACACTTCCAGGCTTGGGTTCTCTTTAACAAATGATAACTCAGAAGGAGTAAATTACTCACATTATTTCTCAGTAGACTATAACCAAATATGTGTTCAGAGTAACCCAACCCAAGTGAACTACCCTTAAAAATGCAAGCCAAGCTGATCAAAATGCAGGGGGTTTGGAAAAGACGAAAGAAGGTTGTGAAAATAAGAGCCTTTCAAAGGAAACAAGACAATCAAAATGCACCCTGCCAATCAAAATACCTTGTCCTGATCCAAAACAAATTAAAGAAAACACCCAAATGAGCATTATACATTGAATCTTGCATAGCTCCATCGAGATATATTGTCTCAAATCCTTGTCCACATCCAGTCAGGGCAAGACTGGCAGCACAGATTTCTGAGTTAATTCTTAAAGAATGAAAAGTCCTTAATTTGAACTGGCGCTAAGGATTGGCCTAGAAAAATGCTTCTCTGTGGCGTGTTGGAAATGAGGACAAGAAAACAATAGTTGGAAAGTGTGGGAAAAGAGCAGAAGGATCACTTTCAGGTTTAGTGTTTAAGGGCAGTTGGCAGTAAGGCCAGCATGGATGATATAACACCAAGTTGGATTTTTCAGAGAAGGAAGATGGAGGCTGTTCTGTTCCCCTTCAGGCACTTTTGGGTACTTGCTTCTTAGGCGGTTCCAGTTGTACTTTGATTTCCCTTACAAGCTTCTGTTACCCATTTCACTTTACTACCCCAGAGACCTTTTTTTATTTACTATTTTTTGACAGTCTTCAAGTTATAATAATGAAATATTTCACTCTCTCCCCTCAAATTTTATAAATTCAGTTTTGCCTCCAAAAGTGTAGCTCCTTTTAAAAAATAAAATACACAGATACTTTTGCTCTTGCTTTGGTACTTCTCACTTGCCATTTAAAAAATGCTTCCAAAAAGCCTTCTGATGCAATGGTCCTCATTTTTATTTTTTCTTGAACAGAAGGAAAACAAAAGTCCTACTGCTGTGTGTGAAACCTTTCTATGTTCCATGCAAGGTGCCCCAGATCACATCTTTGAAGTCTCTCACTTGTGAAAGAGAGTAACTTTTTCTTCTTCAGACTGAGTTCTGACCTCGATTCTCAACAAATAAAGTACACGTAGTTGACTCTGCTTCTGTTGACTCCCCACTTCACACACTGGGATGTATTGATTTTTCTCTGAATTCCAATAGAATGCGTATATTGATCTGGTGCACCTGGCAAGTTGTAACTGGTGTTCAAGGAAGTAGATCTGCTAAAATTATCAGGATTTCTCAGAGTTAGTGTCTGCAGAGGAGTACAGAGATCACTAATGAAATCTTGCTTGAGTAGAAATAGTGTAACAATTGAGTTTAATCTTGTCATTTCTGATTTCTCTTCAACATTGGAAAGCAGCTCTTCTCAAGTGACAGCTCCAGATCTGCCTCGTTTTCTGGTCTCCTGCAAAAACTGCTCCAGAGGTATGAAAAAGCATGTTTTTTCCATCTTGTTTGTTTAAAGAAAGAAATGAAGGAAGCCTGTGTTGGGGGTGGGCTTGCTCTTTTTCATCTATCCAGCAGCTTGGCTCACCTCAGCTTGTTTATCCCAGGCAACTGGTGACTCCTGGGGGCCTCTCCCTTTTTTTCAGTACTCCTGCAGTTGTTTGATTCTGCTCAAAATTTTTACTGTTCTGGTAATTGGAAGATAGATTTTAGGTTGCCCGGTGATACTGGCATAACTGTTGAAATGGAGAGTTCAGAGTTTTAACAAGTGAATCCCAGAAGAGTATTTTGGGAAGGAGCAAATTAATAATATCTTTTCTTTCTTCTCTCTTTTTCCATACAAACTCCTGCCAGGTTGACCCTATAACTTCATCATGATAGCAGTTCATAAATTATTATATTGTCATTCCAAATCCACTAGATCAGGATACCTTAGATTTATATTCTTTAACATTATAGATTTTTGTATCAGGAAAACTTGTTAACACTCAGAGTAATTACCCACATCAAACAAGCTATCTGCAGACAAGGAAAGACTATGATAATCAAAAGGACTAGAAAATTAAATGTGTCAGAGTAGGTGAGGATAACATCAGATGATAATTTTCCTTGCTAGAAAGGCATTTGGTGCAAATATTTAGAAAACATTTCTGTTTCATACTGGATTTAGATTAGCACTTGCAATTATGTAGACACTGTTGAGGTAAGTTGTTGCTTTTCTTTTGTGGCATTTTGAATTTAGATTATTAATTAGACTATGTTAATTATTAAAAATTTAGATTAAAATAATGAAATAAAAAGTATTAAAGCTATATATTATAAAGGTAGTGCTCTATTTTGTAAGTACATAGGAACCTTCAGGACACAAATGTCCTTTAGGCACAAGACAAAAAATGAATACATTGTAATAGGTAAATGTCTATTACTTATTTAGTTATGTTTTCAAGGGTGAATTAAAAGAACTTCCATATACTTTTTAAGGAATACATCCTTGGAATATTTTCTTAATGTAAAAGGAATAAAGAAAGTTATGTGACAAACCATCTTTTAAAGGATGAACTATGCAAATTCCAGACAAAAAAGGCCAGTAGACTAGTAAATATAACTGTGAATAATGAGACTTAGCTTAAAACTAAACAGGATGTAAAATGGCAAAACACCTTGAAAATTATGAATATTCTTAAAGTGATAATTTCTTTTTTGGCTTAGAAAGCCTGTTACATTTATTTTGAATGCTCTTCAAAGTACTCAAAACACTCTTAAAAGCTGGCTCCTGAAATGGTTCCCAAGTATTTTCTGACCATGTGGTGGATTGCAAGACTACGGTATTTGGAGAACATTGCCACTGAAGAATGTACAGAAAGCCATTGATCTCTGCCTGTAAATAAAAACGAGGGAAATAATAAAATGATGGGGAGTTAGGGAATACTGTGTGGCTTTGGCCTTATTATTTTACAGGGTGATGTACAGAGCAAAAAAATTAAGCAGAGTTTCTATGTCTGTGTGGTCCAGCTCTCAGCTGTGGTCTGAGTCAACTGATTTCATTCTACAGTAAGCTGTCTGTCTCATATTCGTGGAAGAAGAAAAAAGCCCAGCCCTGGAATATGGTACAACGCTGTATAGGACACCTCTCTGGTGGCACCCACTGTATTGTAAAGCATGTGAAGCAGCAGAAATTTCTTGCAATGAAAGGATATTTTGACTTGTGGAAGTAAAAATATGTTGTAGTTTAAATGAGCTGAGAAGGCCTGTTTGAGTGAATGTTTCAGAGTATTTGTTTTCTTTCTGAAAATTGACATTGAGGAAATTTCCACAGACTCTACCCACTAAGCACTGACATACTCAGTGTTTTTGCAGGAATTGCTTCAATTCCATATGATGTGTTTAGGTCAAAAGTAGGTACCTGCAACTTAACTTTGCTATCATTAACAGCAGCGCAACTTCCGCTGAAGCCACCATAGCATACTGCACTCGATGAAATATCAATTGCCAGTTTCTGAGGTTCTCTCCTCATTCCTAACCAGGACTCACATGCTTGGTTTGACATGAGAGGTGCTTAGCAGCATGTGTTCCTCTCTCTAGGAACCCGTGTGCACATGCAATTTGTTGTCGGGAATAGCCTTCGTCACCTCTTGCAAAGAGATGCCAGCCCCTGTGATCCTGTCTGAAAAATTAAAAATGATAGAACTTGAGGGAAACTGCTTGCTTCCTATGTAGTTTTCTGTGCTTTTGTCCCTTTAAAATAACCTGAGCATGTAGTAATGCTCAGTATGACTTTTACAGTGATGATCATGAAGGCTCGAGCCAAAGAGCTACCTCTGAGTCCATTAATTTTTTTCAGCCATTTATTTGGATAAAAGATCCAGCACTAATCACTGATCCTTAATGATGCCTCTAGCTCTGATTTATCCTGTTGGATTTCAGAATATACCTAGTTTACCAGCAACAAGAAACAACAAGATTGCCAGTCTGTCTGGCTTCTCCCTATATCTGTCTCTCCAGAGTTTTCCTATATATTAAAAAATATATATCCTTACTAAAAAGCAAGCAGTGCATATAGCTTCTATAATAACTCTAGGGAATGTTGTTTATCAAGGATTCTCATTTTTTTTGTAGCCTGTCTCCAATATTCTGTTTCATAGAGTTTTACAGCCACAGAGTTGGAAATCCAGAGGCTGTGACTGAAAAAAAGGTGATGAAAGCTTGGGCTTAAGATAAAAGCCAAAAATTAAACAAAAGGAATGGCTCCTTACCACAAGCAGTTTTTCAGCTTAGCAATGAGGAGGTGCTGACCAGGGATACTGCTTACCCAGCTCCTCTGGTTGCTCAGCAATTAGGTGGTTTGTACTGCATAAGCCATCTATGTCTGGTCTCCCTAGGATTTCTTACAGTACACACTGTAGTAATATTTGAGAACCAGCAGAGGCTGGCGGTGCATTTCTGTGGCTACATAGAAGTTGGATCAAGTCTTTTCTGTGTTGTAAGCAAATATGAATCCAAATTCGTTCTTGGTTATGGCCAAGATGAGTAAAAAGTCCCATGAAAGGAAAGCTCAGTGTTGCCGCAGAGTGAGATCTCAGCAAAAGATGGTATAGGGGATGGGAAGGGTTGATGGGAATGTGATCTGGGAAAAATTAGCAGAGGTGGAGTTGGAGAATGACCCTGGGCTTTTGAAGGAGGGGGGTTGTAACTCTTGTTGGATTAATTCCCTTTTTTTTGTCTCTTGCACACCATGAGTCCAACCGCTCTTCACCCTGTGATGGTAGGAAAAGTGGGCACTGATGTACATCTGCTGCCTACCAAGGTGCCAGTCTGTATCTCCAGCTCTGGGCTCTGTGCCACTGCTGTCCTCACCATCCTCTTCAAGCACGTATAGCCTCCTTTGAGCCAGTGGCTGTGAATGAGCTGTACACTTTTTTCCTTTGTTCCTCTGTTCTCTCTCTATCTAACTCACAATTCTCAGTGCTGGCAGAGACATTCTCAGTGGCAGGTCCAGCCAAAAAGTTAACCCCAGGATTTAAACTGTTCTGCCATTGCACAGAACTGATCTTACAGAAATGGCACAAACATGGCTGCACTGAAATGCAATTTAGACTTAATTTCATATTTGCCTAGCTGCTATTGGCTAAAATACTTCAGTAATGCAATGCAATAGTAGATAGATAGATAGATAGATAGATGGATAGATAGATAGATAGATAGATAGATAGATAGATAGATGGATGTTGATCCAGTTCCTTTCTCTAAAATATTGCTTTCATTTGTTTTTTAATTAATGACATATAGATTGCTGAAAAATGGTTTTCTTTTTGTTTTTCACTTTTGAGTAGCAAATCAGATGTGTCCACTAATGTCTCACCATATGTCCAAGAATCCAATCTTTCTGTTTCTTCGTGGTTGCTTTGACTTCATTTCTGTCCAGTACTTTAAAAAAACAGCTTCTATCAACAAGCTCCGGGGACTGAATAGTCCACAGCCTAGTCCCCTGCAGCCTGGGGTGGATTATCCAAGCTGTGGATCACTGTTGCTGAGGTTTCCTGCTGCAACACAGTGCCCTGCAGAGCTTGGCAGGGTAAATGCTGCTTGCCAGGCTCTTGTTGCTCTTTAAAGGAGCTATCTGCAAAAGCCCACTTACTACAGTTTTAATTGCACTGAGCCAAACTTGTGACTTTTGTTATCAATAGCTTTGATTTTTGAATGCTTAAGTTCTCTGTCATAACCTGCAAATATCCTGTTGAGACCTGACTGAATTAAAAAAAAAAAAAAAAAAAGCAGCCCATTAAATATGATGACAGAAAAAAATCAGTTGACTAGTAAGAAAATCAATTCTGGGAGGGTTTGTAATGGGAAAAAAAGCCAGAACTGTAAATCAGAAGCTCTAATCAACCCACAATAAGTCCCAAAGGGGCTGTAGGTTAAAATAGGTGCCCTAAAAAAGAGGAGACAAAGGGAGCACAGAAAATACAGTAGAATATAGTAATTAAGAATAGAATAAGTAGCCAAATATAGGCAATCTAAAGACAAAAAAAATAAAATGTTTGAATGTACTAAGACCAGAAAGCAGTGGAGAAGTCTGAGACCAGCCAAACAGGCTCTCTGCAAAGTCTTTTCAGTTTGACAATGCTGTCATTCCTTGCTAGTGAGAAGCTGTCTGTGGCAACCTGAGGAAAAATACATGTGAAGAAACTGTGCATCTGGTATGTAAAACCTGTTTTTCTCAAAAAGCTTCTCCCCTGCATGTGTTAAATAATGTATTGCTGTGAGCAGCAGGAGGAGCTCTGGAATTCCACTGAGTGCAGCTGGGAAGATTTTATGCTTCTAAAATCCCAAACCTTCTCAGCCTTGTAAAACCCTCTTAACAGTTCAAAATTTTTTTTTTTCCAAAATCATCCACAGCAGGCTATTTATCCAGCACTGTCTCATGCTCTAGTTACAACTAGCATGTAGCAACTGCTCTGGGAACTGCCAGATACAGTTGGATTTACCAGCTTTGTTTTTAAACACAGGAGACTGAACTCAGGGAAAATGCTTTTTGCTTTTCGTGATGCAATTCTTTCATAAGCTAATCACAGTGCCAGGATATACTTTCACATTGTAGTGTCTTCTACTCGGTACCAATGAGCTGTACCTCAAACAGAAACAAAACATTGCATAGTGCTAGAATGTGATTTTGTGATTTATCTCTATCCAAGGATGTCCCATAGGCATAGTTATTACAGACAGCACATCAGTAGTTTTCAAACTCAGTGGCCTTTACACACTATTTCAGTAGTCTCATAGATAAGTCAATGCTATATTTAGGAACTTTCTGAAATTCCTGGTCTTTGTTCCTATTTGTGAAACAATCAGTAAATGCATAGCCATTGAGATGTCTGAGGCAGATTTTGTTTCTGTGTTTTCCAGTGATTTTTTTTTAGCCCATGTTGCTTTGTGTGGGAGGATGAGAGTGCAGAAAGATTAGACAATGCTTGTTCGTGTTATTGTCTGAAACAATCAATATATGTGTTTTCTCTAGTCATTGTTTCTTTTCAGCTTGCCAGCACTTATTATGCCTCAGGAAACATCATCTTGCTAAAGAGTACCCTTGTGTCAGTGAATATAAAGCAGCAGAAAATAGTCAAGAGAATATGCCTTTCAAGTTTGGTGTATTTTAGAATTAGTGGGACAGGTTAGATTTGGATCTTTATCCACAGTCTTACTTTCTGTTAAGAGTCTTTTATCTTTCTTTGTCATTTTAAAAATATGCCTAAGAATGCAGATTTGTTTAAGATTTAATTGGAGAGATGAGAAAATTAATTTTACTCTGAGATAATATATTTGATAAAAGTTATGAACACTTGAAATGGGGAGTTATGTTTGGAGCTTTCTTTGTGCTAAATTAAATTAGCATACACTATCTTTGACAGTACAATTACTGTAAGGTCTCATCCAAATATAGCTGAGCCTAAAATTTATCGGGGAAAACTACCTTTTTGCAGTAGTTTGTATATTCAGACAAATATTTTAAAGCTAAAATATTTAGCAGGTCTCAGACTTTCACCCCGATACTTGCTAGTTTCCCATATCTGAAATTCTGTGTTTGTGTGTGAATTTCTGTGTTTGTACAAACGCAGCAATTACAAGGATGAAGCCCTGTTTGGAGGGAAAGGGCAGAAAGACACTTAGGTTGACAGGCATACAAATGTGTGCACGCTTCCCAAAAAATTTAGAGTAGGACTCCAAAGAGCTTATCCATTTGTCCATTACCCTGAAAGATGCTGAGATTTTCACCAGACTAAAAATAAAATTTGTCCTCAAAGAACTGTGCCAATGTTAGAAAAGCAGCTATGCAGAAAGATAATACTCTGGAAATTATGACCCATGAGATATTGCTATTCCTTGGTGTGCTTTAAAGTCTTGTTAAAGAAAATAAAAAATCTTACAAAACACTGTGAGCGTTAAAAATATAAATATCCTTACAGTTAATTACTTTGCTGCCTATTCTATAGTTTTACACTAAGATGAAACTGCAACATAAAAATATTTTAATGCATTTATTTTATCATTGAAATATGATTAGAGGAGTTTTTTTAGAAAACAAAAACAGAAGTACAAAGCTATATTTAAAACTGGCCTTGCTTGTCACCCCGAATTTTTCCCTGTTTCTCATTTTACTTGGACCTCTTAAATAATGAAAAGTTTATAGCAATTAGTGATTCCCTCAGGTAAGTGAAAATGTAAATCATAGATTACTCAAACTTCTGTGTTCTGCAATTTGTCTCAGAGCTGAAGAATATTTCTTCTCTCTAAATATTTCAAAAGATTTAATGTTACAATAAAATCTACACTGCAATGTTACTGACCTTAGAGATCTCATTTTAATCCTCTTGGTATTCCCTGCATTTACTTAAATCACTGTTTCACAGCTTCATTCTTATACCTGATGAATTCCAAGAGATCTATTGCTAATCCATTTGGAAAATGTAAATCCACAGAGTATTCTCTTTAATCATGTTAAATTACTTTTATGTGAAAGAAGTTAATGGTAATTTAATTTAAATTAAAAATAAAAGACCAGGATATATTTTAACTTTCTATTCATCTTCTGTACATGAAGAATAAGATAGTGTAAGATCAGATGCAAATGGAGGTTTTCTTTATCTGCATTTGTGATTTAAAACTACATTTGTTTTTGGGTGAACTAGTTGATGGCTAGGGATGTTCTCAAATTTATATTATAAGCAAGAATATGTACAGAAAACATAATTGATGTACAAGTAAAATAATTTACATAAAAGACCTGATACAACAAATTACATTACTCTAGTCGGAAAGCAGAGACTGGATATACCAAAACCATCCAATTCATTATATTTCATGTAATAAATATTCTGAATAAACTTTTCATGAACAGCCCATAAACCAATAAATATTTATGGGAATTATTTAACCAGGGTAGAACAACAAATAACTCAGAAAAAAAAAAATTATACATTGTGGGTGAATAACATTCAAAGGCAGAAGAGTTCATGTCACTGTGTAAGTTATTCATTGTGAATTATTCTTTTGAGTAAAAAGGCTAAGAAAGAAAAAAATTAGGTTTATTTTGCGTATTTTGTTCAATGTTTTTCAAAGTGCATTACAGTCATTAAACTAGTGTTATCTCCATTTCATAGATGGATAAAGCTGAGAGACATGGTGGTTTAGCAAAAGCCACAAAGTCAAATGGTGGGATTAGGAACAGAAGTGTAATTCTTGACTTAATTTTTTAGTCTCTGCTCAGTAACTAATTCTTCCAAGTTGACTGTCTATTGAAGCAAACAGGACGATGGGAAGGCAAAGCTTTAGGCTTAAGGACCAGCAATAGGAATTGCCACAGGTTCCTACAGAGATTTTTCAGACTGATAAAGCATATCTCTGGGTTATCTCCCTTCTCATGAATGGTGCTCACAACCCATGTTGGTGGACTTAGGATGCTAAGAGCACCCTAAACCCCCAGGTGATTATTGTAGGCTTTCTGTTAAGACTACTGTCCTTGCTCCACCACCCCAGCTCTCTCATATTTCTCCTGAGATAGCGTGGTGGCCTTCCCCTGCCTACTCTGGACATGAAGGGCAGCCTTACAGGGAGAAAGGTGTCAGTCACCACTGGGGTCACCTCTGTTCTGTAGATCTCATTTCTGTAGAACTCATATTCTGTAGAACTCATTTCTGGTCCATGATTTTCATTCATGTGCTGCCTGCTTGTTTATCAATCAAAGCAATCTTTGCCATTCTGAATTTGCATGTCTCGTCCCCGTTTTCTTCAGGACTTCAACTGACATGCTCTTGCATCCCTTTTCTGTCTGTTTTCTCCTGGTGCCTACTCTTGACTAACCTGGATGGCCCAAGGCAGAAAAAAAAATCTCACTTCCGTCTTTGCTCAGACATTTCACCAGCCTCCAGACCAGGATAGGTGTGACATATATCTTGCTGCTTCCCTTTTTGTGAAAGACCCTTGATGCTCAAAAACTTTTTGGCTTAGACCCATTTGACCACACAAGCCTTGGTCTTGGTCGTGACCACAGGGAATGTTCTCCTTTCCTGTGCTGGACTCCTACAGACAACAAGAAACGGGTGAACTTTGAAACTCTTGAACAAAGGAGTAGACACCTCTGTTGGCAGTGGGATGAATTTTGGGCAGAATATGGTAACATTTATACATTTTATGTATCTATATATGGACTGGTGCATTTAGATGTGTGGATAGTGTCAAGGAAGCAGAACAGTGCGAGACTCAGCCTGATAAAGCTCCCCTCATAATCTTTCTTCTTCTGTGTCTGCATGGGTAAATTGGAACTTGTGCAGTGGTCTGTGTTACAGCTGATGGGTTCCAAGACCACGTGTGGTGCAGAGATTGGAACCCACATGAGGGCTTTAAACTGCAGGGCTTTGGGTAAATGGGGTGCAGCTCACCCAGCTACAAAGAAAACACAGCAGTCCTACACAGAAGCAAGAGTGCTATGAAATCCTCCTAGCCATTGCAAAGTTGGAATTTAGGGGACACAAAATGAGGCAAGATATTAAGAATCAATAAGTGGTGATCATTATTTTTCTTAAAGACTGATCTCAAATTCTATATAATTTGCTTATTTGTATCCACTTTTTTTTTCTAATCACTATGAGAAAATGTGCAGTCTTTATTTTTCTGTGGTTGTATTCAGTTTCAATTTGCAATTTCGATAAACAGCACTAATTTTCTAAGAATGTGTTTTAAGAAAAATTTAAGAAAATTCAGGGTAAGTTGACCCTTCTTTCCTCAAAGACAGACATTATCAAACTGAAATCTTGCAAATTCTAAAATTGAACACTTAAAAATTAGTACAGTATAGCATTCCTACCTTTTGCTAAGCTTGTGAGATCATATTAAAGTTGTTTTCTTGCCTGTTTTGCTCTTGAAGGTTCCTCCCCAGACATCAGGAAAAATGGACAAACTCAGAAGTGCTCCGGTTGAAAGTTTAAAGAAGTACATCTTAAGAGGTATCAACCCCAAAAAGTAAATAGAAAAAGCAGTTTTATATCCTTCTGCCTGCAGTCCAGAAAAAAATCTCTTCCATGTAACTGCTACTGTTTGATCACATCTATTCCAGTCTAGATAAAATGGAAAGAAGAGGATGATCCTTAGCTAATATTTGCATTTGATCTTAAACTGTTCTATTTTCTCCAGCGTATATTCTACTTTGCTTGGTATATCTTGGCTTTCACTGTGGCATCTGAGTACATTTGTTAAGCCATTTAAATAAATAAATAACGAAAAACCCACAAAGCCCTGAGGATTCAGAGAGAAATTGCTTTTCATGGAACACTTGTTTATACAATGATGTGGAGTTTTGCTGCATAGTTGTGGGTGGTTTGGATACTAGTTATAGTGAAGTGCCTGGAAAAATCTGTATATGAATAAACCATGCAGACTTCTGTTGTGGTAAGTATTTAGGTACTTAAATACCACTAAGTAATATATGAAGCTTCTCTATCCCTCAATGGCCCCAGGTGAACATGATTCTGTAGTGTACTTTGCTTGTAACACTTCTCCTGTTTTACTGAGAACAGTGATGCAGTTTCTCATGTACATAAGAATCACAGAGAAATAGCAGATGGCTGGAGAAAAAAAAGGAGAACTGGGAATTGAAGAATGAAAAAAAAAAAGGAGGAAAATGAAAAAGCAGAATATTCAAAGATAAGTGAGAAAAGGGTATAATAATACAAGATATTTGCTACTGTCCTGTCCCTCTCACTGCTGTAGCTTTGAGGAGGTTATTTGCATTTGCAGAGAGGTCATATAGTACCACTCATCCCATATGGAATCTTTTATTTGATTTTGAAACTTAGAAGAAGCCCAGGATTGTTGAGAAAAGAAGTGGTAGTGATAAAAATGGATTGAAGAATATTCTTACCCTCAACTTCAGTTTAAAAAAGATGAGATTGCTACTCCAGGCTTTAAAGACTACAGGAATTTACTCCATCATATGTTCTTTCCACGTTCAGAGCTCTGCCATCCCCTTTAGGCCTTGTATCTTACCTGTGAGACCATACAGAAGGGTCTATTGCTAAAGACTTGAGTTTTAATCATAAACTGCAAATCTTTAGCACTTCACAGCACTGAACTTCATAAGGTTAATATCCCTCTCCTTTTCATTTAAGTTTGGGAAAATAAAATCACTTTTGATAATTTTACGCATTAAGATGTCAACAATATGTATGTATGTAGCAATAAAATGTTTCTAGTGACACAATGAAGAGAATTTTTAAGTGGAGTTATAGATATGTATATAATGTAAAGGTTTTTGAAAATATACCTCATATTTCTATAAGAACAGACTTTTCCCTATGTTCTTTCATCAGAGTAGAGGGAAGCCCCTGGACTCCTGCCCTACAGGAGGCAACTTCTTTTGCAGCAGGGGAGCAGGTCCTGGTACTGGGCTGGCAGGGCCTCAGCTTTGGACCACGCTGCTGCAGCCTGATGGTATTTTTTAGTAAATACTTGTTTTGATGTAAAGCACATTTTGGTAGATTTTTAAGGACAGGAAGGAATTTGTTGACTTTTTCCATGGCACTGCCTCTGTGATTTGCCAAGTGCTTCTCTCCCATAACCAGAGACAGAGTGTAGCACATCTTCTAGGAAGACTTCAAGCTTCATGCCAAGATTCTTCATGATGGAGAATAAATAAGATCCCTGTTTAAGTGGTGCCTATGTTTAACTACCATTTTTCTTCCCCCCAAAATTTACACATCTCTTCTGGAGACAGGATATTAACATCTGCATTTGCCCTTCAAGAGCACTATTTGGGAAGAAATCTATCTACCCCAAAGCACCACCATATTAACAGGACTTTTCTCATTCAATTTTTGTTTGAGGGACCTCAGAATATCTCAGTGGCAAGTTTCCCAACAGAGGATGCTATCAGCCTATAATTTTTACTTTACAGACCCATTAACAAAACCTGACAACTAAATTATAGGTTCCACCTTTGGTCACACCAATAGTATTTTTCAGTGGACTTGAATGACTCCACGCATTTTATTTGGGGATCCAGATGATCTCCTTGGCTCTAAATACATATCAAAATGAATACACAGAAGACCGAAATGACTGCTTTTTAAACATTCGTGCGAAAAGTGGATAGTCTGTGCAGCCACAACAGAATTTCAAAGAACAGTGTCCCAACATGAAAAACATATTTTGTGAATCAGTACAGTTTGGTCTTAATTCACACAAATCCACAGAGGTATCCAGTTTACACTGACTGGTGGTCTGGCCTCTTTTGCTATCTGTCCTTCATCAATTTTCTTAGGAGCACTGAAAATATATATAAACTAGACAAGGAACTTTTACTAGGGTAAAGCAAGACAGACAGAGATTGTTGCAACCATAAATAAAATAGTTGAGTGCCTGGACCAGAACAGGGGAGGACAAAACAGTTAAGACACTACTGAGGAGAGAGGAGGGGGAAATTGCGTTGGTGCTGCTGCATCAAGAATTCATCCTGTATCTGAAATGCAAAAGGGTGTGTCCCTGCCTTCACTCAGGTAGATATATAGGTTAGGTTCATTGGAATACATGGTAAATTCTATTTTATATGACCCTATGTTATTCAATACTGAATGCATATAAAGTACAGCCTAAGTGTCTGTATTTCAATGTCAGTGCAGATCCTTAAATGATTATGTAGATAATCTAAATAAAATGACTTTCAGAAATAGAAAGCAGCACTGTCTTTGGTTGATTTTTGAAATGACCCACAGAACTCAATGCTTTTAATAATCAATATTGCTAGCATATGAATAAAAAATATGGGTTTGGTTATCAATACTTTGAAAGCTTTAACATGGTTATTTTTATTCTTAGTGTAGAATCAAATTTATTCAGAGTACAGTATGGTTAGTCCTGCAAAGTACTATACAGAAAGTTGCAACCTTTTACATATAGTGTGATTTGTATTTCATGAACTGACGTTAATAAGATTGACCCCTCTCTCCTCTATGTTACACTACAGTGTTTGTGTTTTAGGCTGTGGGTTTGTTTTCAGTCTGCCTTCACTACATTAGAAGTTGGTTAGTCATTTGGTACAGACAATGGGTCATCTAAACTAGGTTTAATCATTCAAAGAACACCCTTCTTTTTCTGTTTAATTCACAATCTTGAACTTGATGATAACTTCAAAACAGTAACTGCATGAGTCGCAAATGTATTATCCATCTTTTAACTTGGTCCCAAATTGTTTGTTGAGTTACACATTCTTAAGCAGTCTTCTCTTGCACAAAAAATAAGTGTCTTTTGATAACAAAAGACATTACAGCTACTCGAGTCTCCTACCATCTTTTTTCCTCATGAAGTGAATTCTCCAAAGTACTTATGAACCCTCTTTGGCTTGATAGCATTGCTTTAAATGAGATTATCTTTGGTAGGATTAATCTGACTTTCCAGAAGTAGAACTGAGTTCAGCAACCAAACCCAGTGGAGTATTTACCACTAGTAACACTGGATGAGGACTTTCAATTGGCCCTGGGTTTGACCCTGCCAGTTCATGCAGACTGTGCCGTGCTGAAGAATAGTGATATGCACTGTACAGAACATGGCTGATCTTTAAAACATAAACCATCTTGTGGTGCATTATGAAGAACAAAACGTTTCAGAGTTCAGAGAGCATCTGGAGAATGCTCTTCATCATATAGTTCAGTTTTCAGTTGTCCTCTGAGGAGCAGGGAGATGGACCTGATAATCCTCATGGGTCTCTTCCAACATGAAATATTCTGTGATATTCTATGATTTTGAGAGAAAATTGCAGGCAATCTTTGTTAGGCTTAATGCTGGCAATGGCACATCAAAACAACTCTATTATAAATTATGCAATATTCCTATATAATAAAAGCAGAAAAATAGTTATTTCCACTCATTCCAGGAAGCCCCTGAGCATAACATTCTGTCTGGTAAGTATTCATGCTTTATCTTATGTCTTGATATAAGAAGAAAAAATGTCCTCTCCTACTATTAGCCATCACATGGACTATTTTCTTCATATTTAAAGTGAGAAAAGAGTTACTACTCTATCTGTACTTTTATGAGCAACATCAGTAAACACTGGCATTCCTGTAGGTGGTTTCCTTCACAGAGTTCTACATCACTGAACAGTATTTTATTTATTTGGACTGCAAATTGGTTCATTATTCCATTGTTTGTATTTTAAAATCAGGCAGTTTCTTGCAGGATTGCATTTCTCATGCCCCACACAGAAGCTGCTGCTCTCTGGCATGGGTGAGAGAGTCAGTGTTTTGGAGTAGCTGCTGTGCTGACACAGTGTCCTGGATGTTCCTACAGCAGAATTACAGCTGTGTGGAGCTTGACCCAGTTAACATCCAATTCACCTCTAGATAATATAATATTTCCAGACAGATTTGCTTTCCTTCCTGCAACTCCAGCAAAGCTTTTTCATGCTAGGGACACAGAACAATCCTTAATGTCCTTCCATGACTTTACCTTTCAAATTCTCTGAAACTTCTCTTTACATGAATTTGCAGACCTTGAAGGTAGGGTACTTTCTTACAGAGTAAAACTCTACAGCTTTTGCTGTAAAGGACTGACTGAATCCATTTCCATGGGAAAGGATGATCCAGTAGCACATTATTCCACATTATACTGTTCTTTCTATCACTTCCTTTAATTTCTAGTAGGAAGAAACCAAAGTTTTTATAGATAGACACTAGAAATAATCTGTGGCTTTGAAGCTGGACAAGGTTGTCGTTGATGTCTTTTTTTTTTTTTATGTAGCTTCTCAATATTCTATAAGCATCTAGCTCCAAGTGGAGGCAGAGTACATAAAGAAAAAAGTTCTTTCTAGGCCTCAGGGCAAACCCAAAACATTCAGGTTGGATTTCGCTTTGTATTCATACTCTAAAGCTCAGTGCATACTAAAATCTCCCAAAGACACCAAGGTTTTCTGTTGGGTTTTTTTTCTTCTTTATTTTCCTTGGCAACTAAAACACATTTTACATAACCACATTTTGTGCTTCACAGTAATATATGAGATTTCATAAATGGTATAAATGGCCTCATACAAATTCAAAACAGCACAAGAGTC
The DNA here is from genome assembly GCA_013400235.1 of Oriolus oriolus. Lineage (NCBI taxonomy): Eukaryota > Metazoa > Chordata > Aves > Passeriformes > Corvidae > Oriolus > Oriolus oriolus. The sequence goes on along the minus strand of VXBT01003622.1, from coordinate 314,036 downwards.
AATAAACTTATATTGCAAGAACTCCAGACCACAGCAGTGAAATATCTAAGCCTTTCGAAACTGGTTCATTTTTTCCTCTTAAAAAAAAAAAAAAAAGCTGAAGCCCCCTGAATGTTTTTCCCTGTTTTTCTTTTTTAATCTCTTCATCAAATTATTTTATCCCCTTATTTAGCACTATTACTTATACACATCCATATATTCACACAGATCTGAAATTGCTTTTATAGGGCAGCAGATATGCTATAAAGCATATAATTTAGGAGGGGGTATAAGCTTTTGCTCTACTGGTATGTGAGCAAATTATGGGGAAATATTCAAACCGAATTAATGTAATTCAAGTGATGCTGACAGGAAATCTTTGTCCCATGAAAATATTTATTACCGGTATATATTACTGAATTATTTCTGGATTATCTTAATGTTTATCTTTGATGGCCCAATTGCCAGTAAAGTGTATTTTGGTCTCTTTGTTACAACCTCTGTTTAAAAAATATAAAAATATAAATTCAATTGAAAATATTTTACTGATTTGTTTTTTCTGAATATTTTTTCACAACCCTCATCAAAAAGCTGGTTCATTTGAGATATGTCCTCTTTTTGTGTTCATCTTGGCTCTTCTGCTATTCATAGCATTCCAAGTGACTGTGATCTTAGAAAAGGCCTCCTAAATATGAGAGTTTTATCTCATGTTACTCACTGTCTCACTTCAAAACTGTACGTAAAAAGATGTGACATTTTTGTGGCCTACTCCCATGCCCAAATTCCCAGTAGCTTCAACAAGTGTTGGATCATGGTCTTCAGTTCCTTGGTTTTATATAACATAAAGCAGCCTGAAGTCAAACTGTAATTTCACTTGATTGAGGCATTTAAAAACTGATAAGCTTTCTGATATTCGTTCTTTTCTTCCAGATCCCATGTGTGTAATTTGATAATTTGTTTCATTCTAAAAATTTTTTACAGTAAGAATATTTTTTTTAACAAAAGCATACTGAAAAGTTACCTATTTGTCATTTTTCATTTGAAAGGAAATTAAAGTACACACTTGTGAGCAGTAGTCTTACTGGGAATTAATGCTGTACGTGAAAAAAAAAAGGCGATGGAAGTTAGATTTTCAGATCTGTTGAAAATATATTAAAATTCTTTGACAAATATTTATCTGTGAATCTCCCAGGCTTGAATACAGGAGAGGCAAATGAAATGTACAGAACTGTCTACCCATACTATCCAGGCAACAGAAGCTTTGTAAGAGCCCCAGGACTTCAGCCATTTTTTCTGAATTTTTCTTAAAACAGAGCTGTTAAGTAAGGGAAAAATCAGACTTTTCTTTGTCTGGAATAAAAAAATGTATCAAGTCCATTGTTTTAATTTTCTCATGAGGCCGCCCCAAATTTCACCTAGGCCTCTCCATTTCAAACCCACCGTCTTTGTTTTCTGAAGCTGATGGAAAATAAAGGTTGCTCATGAGTTTACCGAAAAGAAGCTGCAGACGCAGGTGAACACCATAAAAGCTTTAGACACAATAATAAGTAAAATAATCAGATTCTCAGGAGATTATGTTTCCTTCTGGCACTGCCTTTAGCTGCCTGTAGTTACTTGTTCACTCAGCCCTCTTTGCCAAACTCCAGCTGCTGATCTTAGTCACAATAGACATATGGCTCTGCCACACATGTCTGTGCTAGCATCCGAGGAGGCACTATGACATTTTCTTTGACTTGCATGAGATGAAGAAAATTCAAAGCTTAGCACTTTTATGGACAATTCTGCCTTTTGAAGAGGTTAGTAAAGAAGGAAAATTGTCTATGCACTTAGACGAAATGGGAGAGAGATAATATATATAAGCTTGACATTCAAACAAATTCAAACAACCTAATTCCTTTTAGAAACCCTTTACCACAGGTCACAATTGTGCTGAACTGGACAGAAAGAAAACTCTTTGTGAAATTGTTTTCCTTCTACCGAAGAATTTCAGTGTCTGCTGTAATGCTTCATATTTTACTACCATTCTAATTTTTGTTATAGCAGCAAAAATGTGGAAATTTTAAAGCAATTATATTCCTGGCATTTTATATGTATTTGTATATTTTATCTATGTGTATGAATGTGTGTATTCAATTCTTGAAATGCTGCTAAGACACCAGCTATGGAATTGAATGCAGTAATATTACAGGTATGCCCTTTGAAGGCACCATAGTTAATTCAGATGTACCATACAATTTTGGCATATTAAATGTCAATTATATGATAATTTATTAAAAAGAAAGGATCTATTTTTTAACTACTTTGAGATATTTGAACTTTCCACCTACGACATGCAGTTTCCTGTCCAAATATGTTCACCTTTCAGCTCCAAACAAGCCATTTAGCTATTCTGTGTGGTGTGGTCTTTTCATGTGATGTATTTTATGCAGCTAGGGAGCTTGCAGTTATTGCTTTGCAAACATCACAGAACATTTTGCACCCTGTGCTCCTGCTTGCCCTGTTGCTGCTCTGCACATCTGCGACATGAGTGCAGAATCCTCTGCCAGGTGTTTCCAGCCCTACACTCCTCTTCACTCTGAGGACAGAAATAGAGATTTAATGAAAGGAGGTTGCCCAAAAGGGCTTGGAGGAGGGCTGGTCCTTTGACAATAATGAAAATATAGATCCTTTATGGTCAATAACAGCAATGTTTTTTCCTCTGTATAACTTCAACAAATTGTATCACGGTTTTATTTCTGGCAATCTGACATTGCTTTAGATTTGAAACCTAATTTAATTAAAAAGGTGCTTCTTGGAACAAGGGATTGGACTTGCAAAGGTTTTTTTTTAATAGAGATGGAAAATAAGAGAAGACAGATTTACACATATACTTACACCACCTAAATTACAGACTAGGGTATTTAATACAGTTTACAAAGTAACACTCTGCTGGCAATATTCTAATCCTCATCAGGTATTTAAGTGGATGTTGGTTACCAGCATACCTTTTTATTTATTCTAGAATGCTATTTTTACATTAAATATATTTCATTTTACTTCTTGTGGAAAATCAGGAGAGAAGCTTTGCAGTTAAAGGAAACAAGATGCATATAACAGACAATTTTACGATCTATGAGCATGTTCCTGCAAGACAAAGCATGTGAGTAACTTCTGAAGTTAATTGGCTTATTCGTATAATTAAAGTGACTTAGGTGCTTAAGTTTTGCAAGATTAGATTTGGAAGTGGTAATAGTTATTATAATAATGGAAGGCAGCTCAACTGAGATGTGAAACAATAAAAAGCACAATGACTCAGGAATGGTGTAACCACTGCTGGGTTACTTTAAGCAAGGATGTACAAAAGTGAGTTCACAGGATTACTTAAAGGAATATTAAATCTCTTTGTTATAGATTCAAATCATCATTTGTGCTAAATTGTTTCTCAGAAAAACTGAAAAATGGAGCAGATCTGAAGCATTTTTTCTATTAGTTTTATACTACAGAGTGACCTTTACTTTGTTTGATACGATTGGTTTGCTGAGCCTGTATTTTTTTTCCTATTATTTTTCAATATTAAATTCTGTCCATAGATGGCACTAAATTCTTGCTATTTCAGAGAATCCAGGAAAAAGCTTCTTGACATATGAAAAACATTTCTTGGTGCTTTGTGTGCTGTAATCCAGCAGTAAGAGCATAAAATGACCAGTTTGTAATTTGCTTTAAAAACATAAAAATAGACTTTTTTTTTTAAGATTATAATCACTGTTGATGGAAAAGAGATTTAGAATGTCAGCTGTGGATTTGTAAAACATATTTTGAATGTCTTTCATACATTTAAAGATTCAACCTTTTGAAAATAAGTGAAATGATCTAAAAAAAAAAGAATGAGTATGTTGTAAAGTTCAAGCCTTGTGCTGGCAGCATGACTGTAATAATAGAAAATGCTGCTCCAAATGTTTCCTTTAAAAAAATTAGATTATATCTTCATATATCTCTTCCATGTCTATATCTGCATCCATTAGTTGAAAAAAAGCAGTATGCTTTCTGTATTAGACAGTCTGGAAAGTAGTATTTAGATAGTTCAACACATTTATACAGAAGTTAGTGTGCTTATGTAAGTAAGACTAAGCATTTATCTAAGCATTAAGATATGGCCTTTTTATATGGTATGCAATAAATAGCAAATAACCTTTCACAGTTGAGAAGCACTACAATACTCTAATTGACATCATTAGCACACTGATTTCTGCTATTAATCCAAATTTAAGCCTGTTTAGTAGCATGATTCTTCCTGTGCATTATTTTATATGCCCTTTTTTTTTTGTCCTATTGCTTGGCAGCACAGAGAAAAGCCCAGTTCCACCCTCCTGACACCCTCCCTTCAGATACTGATAGACATTGAAGAGGCCCCTTCTCAGTCATCTTTTCTTGAAGCTGAACAGGCTCAAATTCCTCAGCCTTTCATCTTAAGTGAGATACTCTAGTCTTCTCTGTAGTGCTCTGCTGGACCTGCTCAATGAGCTCCAAGTCTCTTTTGTACTGAGGAGCCCAGAACTGGACACAGCGCTCCAGATGTGGCCTCAATAGGGCTGAGCAGAGGGCAGGATCCCATCCCTCATCCTGCTGGCAAAACTCTTCCTAATGTACCCCAGGACTCCATTGGCCCTCTTGGCCACGAGGGCACTGCTGGCTCAGGGACATCTTGCTGTCCACCAGGACCCCCAGGTCCTTCTTTGCAAATTAAAGATGGTGATAGACATGGTGCAAAGACAGAATGGCTGGTGGAAACAAGAGATGGAAATAATAACCTTGAAGCGGATCTAAGGTGCAGAGCTTAAACAGGGATGTGATGATCAGATATCTCCATCTGAGAAGACCAAAAGCTTTAGCACATGAAACCACAGATTAGGCTGCAAATGTTTTAAATAATTCTAGTAATTTTTAAAAATTGATACCAGGTGACTGAAGAGTAACAAATAGAGCTTTGTGTTCAAAGCAAGGTAAGGAAGCCATCAAGGCACTACAGACCCATTAGTCTAAAATCTCTAAATTCAGGCTATAATTTGCATTAAAGAATCTTTAAGGATATAGATATAAATTAAACAAAATGGAGATAAAATGCATTATGGATTTACCAGTTTAAGGTGATAGATTATCCTTAGTAAAAATGATTTCTCCTTTACAGAAATCCTGATCTGAACCTAAGCCTGAATTTCATACAGTAACAGGAAAAAAATATTAAGGACAGAAGAGAAACAAAAATTAGCTGACAAAAAAGGACAACTAATTTGTGACACTGAAGAACAGTTAGGCTCCCAGAGTTCACTGAAGTTCATTTTTGGTGCCGATCTGATGCAATATTCTCTCTGCACTATTTTTTGGTCTAAATTCATACAAGAAGTATGTTTAATTAAACTTGGTGTTCAGAAACACATCTAAGTTACAAACAGGACTGGACTATTGATGATGGTAAAGACCGGAGAAATTCAGACCAGAATTGTGAAACAAAGTATTGTGAGAGCAGTTTGTAATATAAAATGAGGGCTCCTGACTCATCTAAGATAAAGAGCCTTTCTTTATTAGTTAAATGGATACAGATAGTTTTTTAATGCTCTATGCATACAGAAAGAGATTCCATGCTGTAAAATATTAGGTAACATATTCAGTGTATGAGGTCTTGTATTGCATCTATAATAGATTATAGATTAAATCTATAATACCTTTTACTCTTTACAGACAGAGATATGGGCACTAGACTGAAACAAATACTGGGCACGATTGCTAGAGGACTCTGGGTAATAACTAACTGTCATTAGTTACTATCTAATCAATTACTAGCTGCATTAGTGAATTATCTAAGTTAACTTCCTTACCATAATATCCCAGAAATTTTAAAGCTATTCTTGATAACAGGTTTATGAGAAAGAAACAATAGGAGAAAGGATTTTTAAAAAGAGGACATATCAGTACAAAACCTAACAGAATTTAATTTGCCATCATGCATTTATTGTAGAAATTATAAAATGGTTTCTTACTGTCATGTCATAGAAATTATTGAACACCTTTTTAATAGACACTGTGGACAAAAATCCTAAATCACTTCATGTCGCACGCGGACACGAAGGAACACACAGACGCCAGTATCAGATGAAGAGAAAATGAGCAGAAGCTCTCTGGCCCAAAGGGCCCGCTTCTTTTTTTTATACACTTTTAGAAAACCCCATGGATTGGAGAGTGAAATTACCACCCCTCAACCACATAGGTCAAAGGAGAAATCAATCAAACTTCTCCGCCTTTGGAGAAAGAATGAAAACATCTCAGGCCATTAGCATAACATGGCTTATGTTTACAGAAAGTGCGTGAGAATTCTAACTACAGAATTAAAAACATTGAAGAACTGTGAAAAGCAAGGCAACAACTTCAGGTGATTAAACCTTTGAAGGTTTAGAACAGATTATATTAGAATTATAATTAACCATGGTGGACTGAATTTGATGACCCAGGAAACCACTTTTCCTTGTGTACACAGATATTCTGACTAATCTATATGTGCTCCTTTTTCTCTCAGTCCACTGAATTTAGTCATGTGTACGTGTGTTACAACCCACCCTCAAAGGAGCGGGGTAGCTCAGTTTTTAGTTTGGGACAGATTAGAGTGAAATGACACTGAATGAGTGGTGTTTAGATATATATGTGTATACATATATTTATGTAGGTTTATTTTAGAAGATTTTGGTCACACCTGGAAGGAGATATGTAGCCATTTTGGTTTTTATCTATAGAAATGCAACAATATAAAAGTATAAAGATATCACTTAAGAAAATATATAAGGAAAAGAAGGAAAGAGAAAGAAAGGATAAGAGTAGATAGTGGAGAGGAAAAACATTACCACCCATGGATCCAGCGAGGAGACTTGATTGTTGCAATAGCAGTTTCCATCGATCAAAGTGATGGTCATGGTCTTGATCCATTGTGGGTGGGGGAAGCCCCTGAAACACAAAGTGTGGGTTAATAAATGTTCAGGTTCAGGTGGGAACACTCAAGGAACTCCCCTGCAGGGAAGTTGGACACTCTCTGATGCAACACTATGGATCACGTAGTTCTCTGGAGGAAGGCTCAGAATTGAGTCTGAGGACGCTTCCAGGGTCTTTGACAGTTTACAGCACCTTCTAAGACGTGACAGCTGTTTCCGTGTAGTTGAGCCGGTTATGTCCCTTCAGGAGGGATGAATACGTGTGAATGTCCCGATACCTCACCCAGAAGGAAGTTTTATACCTGAGCAAGTTGTGTAAAGGAGGACATTGGCATGATGAAAAGCATTATTCCTCCTCTACAGGATTTGTTTCTTATCAGCCTTCTCCCTCATCTGGCTCAAACCTCAAGTTGTTGCTAAATAAGGGTTGGTTTGTTGTGGTCACGCTCTGGTGATGGGATGGGTGCATGCCAGTTCTGCTGCTGCTATACAGATCAGAGGTCTCACCACCACACCTCCAAAAACTCCCCTCCTCTCCTTTGACTGAAGGGTTCAAACCTGGCCTCAGCAAACTACCTCTGCTTTTGCAAATGGCTGATTGTTTGAGTCATTAACCCTTAACACTTCAGTCTCTCACATCCATGGAAATATATTTTTGTTCAGCAAAGACCCTAAGATTCTTACCTTGTGATGCTTTTTTATGTCTAATTCATTTCAAACCCTTTTCAACAGAACTTACAGTGAAGTTTTGATGCCAGCTTCTCCTGAGCCTGCACATTAAATGTACACTACGATAATTTCTTGAGATAAGAAGTGACGCAGAGTCCCCAGGCAGGTGCAAAGGAGAGCCGCTTTATTGCAAGAACCCGACCTTTTTAAGCAGTTAGCTGGTTATCAATTTACATAGTTTTAAAGCACAACAAACATAATCCAACCAACCACCATACATCACCATGTGAACACGGGATGGTCATGCAGCATGTTTTTCTACCCCTAATTCAACTGTGTCGCTCTCTCACAGTCCTTTTCTACTTAGCTGAAGTGACAGACCTGAGCCATGATTTTACAAAGGCAACAAGGCCTTCATTTTACAAAGCTTTACCCATATGCAACAACAATTCCGACAAATTCTGAAAAAAAATTATAGATGATGCTACTAGAATAAACTACCAGCTTGAGAAAATGGTTGTGATATTCTTCAGTGGCTATGATATTGGACATATTTTGTCAAAAAGAAGTCAAAAAACCTGTTTTCAAAACAATGAGAATTAGCAGTGAGTATGAGTCATATCACAAAAACATTTATTAAAAGTGAAAATTTAATATCCAAAATTTTGGAAGTGATGTAAACACAATTCAGTCAGTTTTTCTGAATTTTTATATTCAAGAGATAGGAACACTGTATTCAAGGCTACTTTCTTTTGTGTTTCTTTGAGTGCAATTACATAGTCCTTGGTTTTCAGAAGAAAATAGCAATTTGAAATAATGTCTGTGAAAGACACAATGGTGCTAATGTGTCCTCAGAACATGAAGCATATACTGACAGGATGGAAATGCTCTGGGGAAAATTTATTTCACTTGCAATTCATTTGGTTCCTGCCATAATTGGACAAAGGAGTTGAGTAGCTGCCAGAGAAAATGAGAAGCTGAGCACTCAATCACTATGCCTGAGATTCCAAAATTTTAATTGCATCATTCACTGCAAGACATTGGGGGAAAAGTTCTGAAGATGGAACATATCATGACTATTGTATTGCTGACAGTCTATTTTCTTATTCCAGATGTCTCAATCACTGCCAAACAGCATTATTCAGCTCTGAGGAGTGCTCCTCTGGTGTGGAGAGCTCCTGCATCAGTCACTGGGGAAAGGCAGGCAGATTATGCAGATGAAGAATGCGATTATGTGGATTTTCAGGGAAAAAGTAGAACAATAGCATTCCTCAGTTATGTTCCTGTATTTAAATGAAGCGGAACCTTTCATGTGCACAAATTGCAATAGCGGTGTCCTGCTGTCTCATTTGTAAGTACTTGATTGAGATCTTGGGAGCCAGATTGACAGTGGAGCTAGTTAAATTTGAAGATACCCACTGTCATGAGAAAAATCTGTTTCTAACCCTGCAGGTGTCTAAAACTTCTGCATCACCTTTCCCCTGGGAAAGATGTTGGTGCATTGCTATAGCCAGCAAAGTCTTCACAGCATTGAGATACTTGGCAGGTGATTAAGGCCTTAGCCCTGCCAAGGTTCACAAAATTTTCACCTACTTTACCTGGAAGTCTCCAACCAACAGATGTACTCAGGCATGAAATAATTAACAGTGCATTGGCCCAGAACAAGAAAATGAAAATTCACATGAGTCTATTGCTTTCAGTTCAGGATAATCACTTGGAGGTGCAAGGGCTGGCTTCCTGTCTCTGTGCCAATAAATGTTCTTACCACTGAATCACTTTCCAAACTGGTGGAGAATATCTGGAGGGTAGAGGCGGGAAGGGAAAAGGGCAGATGAAGAAAATATATTATTTCCATTTGTGATGGTGAGGGTGGGCTATTTGGATTGTTTACATTTACAATAATGAAGGAGGGCTAACTGGCTGGCAATGGAAAAGTGTAGAAGGTGAAGGTGTAGACCTGTGAGGTGTCAGCATTTTAAAGGTGGAAGATATTCTGCAGAAGCCATTGCTGCATCTCTGCCTTTCTGGTAAGTCCTGTGTCCGTGTTCTGGCTGAAGTGGAATACCTCTGAAAGGAGTGAGTAAGAAATTCCCCAAGCCAGGTTGCTGTTCAGCTGATATTGCAGCATTTGGCTCCCACACTAGTGGGGGGCAATCCCAGTGCCAAACTATTGCCTATCATCTCCTTCTTTGTTTGAAAAAACCTGATGGATTCCTGGCATTTGGAAGAAGAGTTTGGTGTTGTAAATCTTTGAGAACATTAGGATACTAACAAGAAATGCAGCTTAAATTACCCTCTCTTTCAGAATTATCTACTACACTATCAAAACCCCTCTTCAAGGACATTTCAGCACCAAGATCTTGAGCTTTTAATGGTCCCCATGCTAGGGTGGCTAATTTGAAAAGTCTGCATTTCACAATGTAGAAGATGATCTAAAATGTAGGTCTCTAAAATCCCCAAGATTCTCCCATGAATTTATTCATTTGTGGTATTTTAGGAATGGCACTCAGCACACTGAGAATGTTAACAGATGCAAATGTAAGTGCCACTGAGTACATTTTTAAAGCCAAACGAGTGTTCTTCAGAATAACTTTCAGCCAAAGTTGGAAAAGTTCCTCAGAAAACTGAGATGAAATTTAGTAAGTTGCAGGATGACAGATACAGAAGTGTCCTAGAATTTTGCTAGCACATGACAGACGTGTTAAACCTTCCACAGTCAAGTCAGTGTTTGAAATAACTTAGAGAAGAGCATTCCTATTCATACTACGCAAACCCCCACATTTAAATTCAAAGGTGGTTAGTTTCTGTGATAATTATTAAATCAAACAGACAGTGAGAGGCGCTTGCATCAGCTATCAGCACTCGATGCTGAAATGGTGAGGGAGAAAGCTACTTTAACTCTGGAGTTCATTAAAAATAAGGACTGGACTGTATAGTTTTCGTATAAACAACTCCTACCTCAAAATTTACCACTACAGTTACATTTAAATTTTATTACCCTCACTGCCTTCTCATTATTGTCTTAAAGCACTCGTTTCCAAATAAATGCAATGACAAACCTGTCTGAGAATGTTTCTTAGGTTTATAAAATGTGCATGGAAAAAAATTCTGTTTAAAGTAATTGCAAAACAATAAACTGATCTGTGAAGTAGCAACTTCTAAATTTCTCATTAAATGATTCCTCTGCTTTTCTTATACCTCAGATTTGAAGGCATTTGGCAATAGACTCAACAGCTTAGAGCTGTGCGCTAATCTGGGCACAATATGTAGCTATTGTTTCCACTTTTCCCCCCTGAGAGATGATGTATAATAGGTAGGAAATCTCACAACAAATTCTGTTTTGTAAAGTGCGTATTCTCAAGTTCAGTTGTGTAAAGTCCTTATCCTCTTGTCAGTCTTTCTTTGGCTTCTCTTAGTGTTTAATGGCAAATCTTGGAATTAGGACCTTAACTGAAATATTTGGGAGTCTTACTTTTAGATGTTATTTGGCTAAGACATTAGGAGTGTCCACAACAGGTGATAAAGTGGTGGTGCCTGACACAAAATGGTACAGCACAGTGATTAATTATTTTTAGTGCTGGCATAGAAATATTTCTTAGTTGCTGTCTGTCTTATAAATAGCAGACCATGTATTCTGCATGCTTCATGCATGTACTTTGATGAATGTGGGAATCTTACTAAACCTGACTTGCTGAAGGATTACTGATTTATCTCAGAGAAATAAATGAATGACGCGAGCTCATTTCAACATATGAACTGTCATTCTGCCATGTTTGAAGGCTTCTTTTGCAGGTGGCAGACTTTTGTAGATCACACAGACTTTTGTTTTCTTTCACAGGAGCTTTGTTGCATGCAGAAAAAGTAACTGATTCCCATTTGAGTACTCATAAGTAACAAACCACAAAGTTTTGATGTAATTAGATCTTAAAGGTACTGCAATAAATTATTTCCTTGTTAGTCTGATTCCATCTATATTATATCTTTTAGCAACTGGCTCGCTTTTAATGGTTTGTTGCCATGCTTTGAAATGCTATGCAAAGTATATTCAGCCCTGCAGACAACAGAAGTGAAAGTATTTTTAAAAATTCATATTTAAAATGTATGGCCTGACTATTGCTCCTCAGAAAGCTGGAAAAGCTTTATTTTTTTCTGTGTATGTTTTGTGTATAAATATAGAGGAGGAAGTAACACAAAAAGCATATGATACACACTGCTTATGAAACTTGCTAAAATGATCAATGTGTTTTATCCCATAGGAATGGTTTTTTCCCCATTCTCTTTGGTGAGCATTGAAAAAGTAATTTTGCCAGCACAAATTCTTATTTGTAATGAAGTCAATTATTCTGTTAGTCTGTGTTTTACTTAAGAAATGTGATCGCAGCCTGCATTACAAGTGTTTTCTCTCAAGCTCATTTCAAACAGATTTCGGTACTGGGAATGGCTGATGCATGGTTCTTCCATTTCTAAAGGTCTGCTCTTATTGGTGATATTTTGTGTTACAAAGCTCGAGTGAGTAAAGAAAAGGTAAGCCATAAAGTAAAAATGATCAAGAGCTCAGTGAGGTCAGACATATTGGGGTTTTTGTATTTATTAATTCTAGTAGAATTTACTGGGGTAGAGGGGTAAAAGTCAGCCATTCACCTGGATGCTTATCTTGACATCGGAGCCATTTACATCAGTAAACTTGCTTTCCTTATGCAGTTGTATCAGTGTATTGAAAGAGTTAAATACACACAAACTCACACATTATTGTGAGGGGAATTATTGCTTTAGCATTGAAAGTGTGTCAAAAAGGAAAAGAATCAAAAAGTGAGGCTTCTTCAAAGTTACTTACTGCATCTTTGTTTCAGGATTGCCTCCTCCTGCCCACTTTTTGTGATGGTTACTCCTGCACCTGAACTGAATCCCTGAATGTGTCTGACTGGATGTAGGCTGTTGGCTCTGTAGTCCACTGCATTGTGTGAGGGTAAAGAGGCCCAAAAATACCCAGGACTGCTGAGTCAGGTAGTGGAGAGCTAACAGTAGGACTGTGACACACAAAGAATGCCTCATGCCTTGTCTAGGCAGTCTTTGTCCAGGAAAATTCAGTGATGTTGAAAGCTGTGCCCTCCTGTGAGAAAGGCAGTTCAGTGCACACCCCCCTGCCCTGGCAATGCCTCCACTGGGGAGGTAGGAATTTTTGGCTCCCAAAATCTGCGCTGGAGCCTTGTGTATAGAACTAGTGATACACAAATGAATTATTAGAGCCATAACATGGATGTAGCTATCAATACCCTGTTGTTCTTTGGCTCACTGGGAATTCTCAGGGATTTGTCTCATGGTAGAACAATTGTACTTACTGTGGGTTTGCTGTACACCCAGAAAAAGAGGCTATGGCTACTAACCAGTGAGAATATGTTACTGTTTTAATGTTATGCATAAAAGTTCCCTGACTGTTCAGAGCAATAACAGAGGATCTTTGTTGTGAAATCACAAGAAAGCTCTTTCTGGCACCCAAGAATCTTCTGCTGAAACTGCTTTATATGCCAAATATGTCTCCCATGTGAACATATTATAAATCATGTGCGTTTTATTAGAAAAATATTACCAAGTTCTGATAAAGGGTAGTCTCAGCAGGTTCAGTTGTTAGTTCCTGTCTTAAAAGAGGAATGTTGAAATCTGTTGTGTGAGCAGGAATTCCTGGCAAAATAAGCTCCCAGGAATGCTGGAGACATAACTGTTTCTCTCAGCTAATAAACACTGCAGGATCTTATTAAACTAGTCCAGCCAGCACATGGGCAACTGCCCCAAACTTTCCACATATTGCAAAAAAAGGAAGAATAGATGCACTTCACACAGAAGAAGTAATATGGCACTTAGTCTTTAAGGTGCACATACCTGAAGGGAGCTGGGCTGTGATGTCCTGTGTGCAGGGGAAAAGCTGCTCTTGGATTCAGCAGTTTTGGAGTGACTCTCCTATCTTCTCAACGGTTCTTTAATGAAAATTTTGGACTCCCGTAACACTGTTATTACTTTGGATAAAGTTTCCAAAGTAGCACCTAATCCTGAACTGTTTGGAAGTTAAGGGTTTCATGGAGATGGTACTTAGCACTTAGGGAATGCAGAAGGTTGGTCTCTGCTTTGAGTTATTCTGCACTAATTTATATTTGTGTTCCTGAACTCAGTGTCTGTATTTTTTTTTTTTTTGCCCAGTCTTTTTTTTTAAATCTATTTTCCCACCTCGTGTTAACATGAACAGTTTGGTCAAACAAGATCCATGAAAGCTACTGGCAGATGTACACATCTGTCAAAGGGATTGAAGTCAATGGAAAAGGGAGAAGCAATCTGCCCAATGTAGCTACTGTAGGCACTGTAGCCTTTAATCACTGTTAAGGAAAATTGTGGTTATATTTTATCATTATAGACATAGGTGGATTCCATTGAATCCAGGCAGATTACACTGAATTCTAGAATTCAGTGGTGGTGCCATGAATTTGTGAGGGAGATGTCAGGATAGACACCTGTACCACAGGATTTAAGAGAGCCTCTGGTTTTAATAGAACCAAAGACACTAAAGAGATGCTGTGATTGGAAAGTGTGTGGGCCTTTTTTGTTTTGTTTTGTTTTGTTTTTTATTTAAAACTGTATAGTGAAGTACAGTTGAATTTTTCATAGTAGGAATGACTTTTGAGGCACAGATATTGCATAAATCCCAACATATTCTCCTAAACATCACTTGTGAAAAATAGAAGTTGTTGTCTTTCAGTGAGGGATGTGACTATCTGGCATCAAAGCATGTAGTAACTAAGATGAAAGAGCAATCCATTGAAAAACATGGGCAAAGCATTTGGCTTTTGGTTTACTGCAGTGTACAGGAGGTGTGGTCACTTCTTGGATCATTGAACTAACTTTACAAGGCCATCCAATTGGCTGCTGTAAAACTTATTTTTTAACTGGAACTGCACAGAGAAAAGTTACTCTTTACATGAAAAAGCAAATATTTTAAAAACTTGTTTTAATTTTGCACATAAATTATGTTAGAATAATATGGGGAAAAACTTCCTTGAGAAAAGTCAGAGAGTACTTTCTAGTTTTAAACATATGATGCTGAGGTTGGAAATTTGGCCTCAAACTCTTGTTCTGAACCAAACAAATCAGGGCTTTTGGATACACTTTTCAACCTATTTCCATGTGATGTAAAAATTTGGCAACAGACATAGGGACTTTTTATAAGAAACTTCATTCTGGATCTGATCAACATCACGTCTGCAAATGTGTTATTCTACGTTATATATTTGTGTCAAATAAAAAAGATTATTTTCAGAAATAAGTATTTATTGAATTTTTTTTTCCTATGGAAACTTGTTTCTAAAATAATTCAAGAAATGTGTTACCTGAGTTAACAAGCTATAATCAACAAATGCAGATATCTAGAAGTTTAAGGCAAACCTTTGTTAAAAAAGAGTGATTATTTTATTCTCAGGAATATATAAATATATAAATATATAAATCATATATGCATAGAAAACCATACATGCAACTACTTCACCAACATATAAAAGTTAGAAATCTAAAATTACCTTTGGAAAGCAGCAGAGCAGTATTTGGAAAAAAATAAAGGAAGGAAGGAAGGAAGGAAGGAAGGAAGGAAGTGAGGAAGGAAGGAAGGAAGGAAGACACTTTTGCTCCTGAAATTATTTTTTTCTGAACAAAACCCTTTCAGATATGCTGAACTAAATTACTGCCCGTGGCCTTATGCTCCATGGAGCAGAGTTTACATCAGAATCCCAAGAAATATAGAGATGTCAAATTCTGTTTTTCCAGAGGAAAATGATGTGTTTGTGAAGTGTTTCCATTTTCACAGCCTGTCACTCAAACAGTGCTATTGGCAAGCTTGGGCTGCTTTTCCAGCGCTAACGGAAGAGTGCCAGGTGGCAGATAAGGATGGGAAAGAGCAAGAAGAAACTTAAAAAGACCACTGGAGAAGGTAATTAGAGAAGCCTGTGGCTGAAATTCTTTCATAGTGCATAATATTTTCCATAGCACTTCAAAATCTCATAGTTCTTTAGTGGATGGAAGAAAAGATGTAAAAAATGTAATTTAATAGAGGAAAATGTACACACAGCACATCCTCTAATTTGCACTTACTTTGCAGTTTGGCATGGAATTCCTGCAGAAGTATATGTTTTACTCTCACATGATTAAATTTTGTTTCTAAAAATGTTTTTACACATGAAACTGGCAATCATGCTATTTTGAAATTCTGAGATATTCACAATGTGTTTTTGCAATTTTCTTAGCCTGCTTCTTGGTTTTTGGTATGGTAGCTCTAGTAACATGCCCTGCACAATAACAAAAAAGAAGGTATCAAAATACTGCTACAAGGGAGAAGGAGTCAACAAAGTCATTTAACCCCGAGTAGGCAGACGTGGGGAACATCCTGCTGTCTCTGCTTGGCAGAGTAACTTTTTATTGATTTAACGAGGGATGCTCCTGGTAGCAAGTGACAGAAGTGTCTCATTTACATCTGGTTTCAGAGCATGGTAGTGATAGGTAGTAGTATTTCAAGTCGAAATTAGCTCTTTGGCCAGTGTGTCTGCACACTTTGTCATGGTCATGGCAAATGTACAACTGTGCCAAAGTCAGGAAAAGCTAAGCAAATGGTAGACTGTTTAAGCAGTTTGTGAAAAATATGCACACAAATACCACGTATTACTCTTAGAGTGTCCACAGTGCTTCTCTGTTCTTTTATATAATTTTTAAAACTCATCTAAGAAAATTTTGTTGGCAAGAATGTTCATAGAGACAAAGTGCTTTAGCTACATCTGTGAATAGCAAGAGCCATTCCAGAAATTTTTGCACAGGCATCTTCACTGCCTCTTGCATGTTCAGAAGTTGCTTATTTAGAGAGGACAAGCACGTCTGTGCAAAATATGTAAACAACATACAAAAGTACTAGACTTTCTGAATACTGTGAAAAAGCTGTAGCTTGATACCCCCTTGAATAATTTTTTTTTTTTTAGCATATCAACAGTTTCATTCAAGAAATCACCCAACAACAGGTAACTTAAAAATAGGTAGCACATAATATTTCCAAAGTTGTTTGAAAAGTTGTAATTAAAGGCCTAAGAAGAGATGATGCACAAATTCAGTTGAGAAATTAAGGATATAATTTAGCCATGGGAATGAGTTATACGTAGAAATACCTATCAAGTGAAGTTGAAATACCTATCAACTGAAGTTGTAGGTCTTCTGTCTGTGGATGTCTTCAGCTCCAGGAAGGATTTTCTTCCTCCTCTCTCCACCCTACCCCCAAGATTTATTCACAAAGCACAAACTATTTGGCTTACTGGTGGAGTTATTAGATGAAGTTTTAGAGCTGGTAAAATACACATAGGCAGACTAGATGGCCTAATGATCCATAATATATTTGAAAATATATTAATGCAGAGGTCTTAACTTACTGAACACATTTATTAAATAGATAGTTTGCAAAGAAACCTATGGGAATTAGACACTTAAATCCCCATAAAACTAAATCTCATTCTGTGCATTTTCCAGTCACTTCTGTCCACCTTCTCTGCCTTTTCTTGCTATAAGTGTGGAATAAAAGTCTCCTGAGAAAAAAAGCACAATAAGATCCTGAGTATTTTACACTTTCTGAAACTCAGTGAATTTCGTTATGGACTGAAAACAAAATCTTTTTTAATACAGGATCAGCAAAGTGAAATCTGGTCATGTTTCCTAGCATGCAATATAAACATATTTTGTTTGTAAATATTGGAGTATTTTCTTCAGCTTTCGAACTAATCTAATACTGGCACTATTTACAGAAAAGGAGATTACCGATTTCCTTTTTTCTTTTCCTTTTTTTCTTTCCACAAGACTTGACAGATGTGTGGTAATGCTGTGAAATCAAAACCTGCAAATAGCATACACTATCACAGAATCAAAAATCACAGAACCACAGGATGGGTTGGTTGGAAGAGACCACAGTGTGTCACCTGGTCCAACCTCCCAGCTCGAGCAGGACCATCCCAGAGCACATGGCACAGGATTGCATCCAGACAGTTCTCGAGTAACTCCAGAGAGGGAGACTCCACAACCTCTCTGGGAAATCTGCTCCAGCATTTGGTCACCTGCACAGTAAAGAAGTTCTTCCTCATGTTCATCTGTAACTACTTGGGCATCAGTTTCTGCCCATTGCCTCTTTTCCCAGTGCTTGGCAGCACTGAGCAGAGCCTGGCTCCATCCTCCTGGCACCCTCCCTTCAGATACTGACAGACATTGATGAGGTTCCCTCTCAGTTTTCTCTTCTCAAGGCTGAACAGGCCCAGCTCCCTCAACCTTTCCTCATAACAGAGATGCTCCAGTCCCTTCATCTCTGTAGCCCTCCCCTGGACCTGCTCCAGGAGCTCCAAGTCTCTCTTGTACTGAGGAGCCCAGAACTGTACACAGCACTCCAGATGTGGCCTCAATAGGGCTGAGCAGAGGGGCAGGATCCCCTCCCTCAACCTGCTGGCAAAGCTCTCCCTAATGTACCTTGGGATACCATTGGCTCTCTTGGCCACCAGGGCACTGCTGGCTCACAGGCAGCTTGTTGTCCCTCAGGACCCCCAAGTCCTTCTTGGCAGAGCTGCTACCCAGCAGGTCAGCCCCAGCCTGTGCTGGTGCCCAGGGTTACTCTTCCCCAGGTGCAGGACCCTGCATTGGCCCTTGTTGGATTTCAGATTGTTTTTCTCTGCAGATAGATAATATTTCTGCAGCAATGTATGAGAAGTGAAGGAGAGATTTTTCCATGTCATCTCACCTGACATGACTGGTGTCACCTGGATGTCACCCTTTGTCCATTCCAGGCACCACTGTGTATCATTTAAAGGAAACAAGTGTCAGGTTAGAGTAACCAGAGATTCTTTGGAAAATAGTTTAAATGATCTCATCAAAAAAAGGTATATGCTAGGCTTTTGACCAAAAGTTACAGTTCTGAAATTCTCTTTTATATTAATACCTACTCCAAAAACACCAAACCAACCAAAAGGCAGTACTGGAACTTACTACCTTTTTAAAAGACATCAGTTAGAAGTGCTTTGCTGTGAAGCCTGGTCAGCAGAGTTGAGTCAGGACATGCCTGCTGAGCCTTAGTTGACTGAACAGACATCCTCTGCTTCAAGCAACATGGCTTAGGCACCCACCACAAGAGTTTAGCCACTTACCACTGCAAGTTTTGGAAAACATTTTGTTCCTTAAAAGCTCAGCTGCTGAACATGCACCTACTGTACAGGAGGAAACCCTTCAATTTCCACAGCTATTTTACCTCAGTATTTAGTAGAAGTGGTAAGATTTAGATACCTCAGTTCCTAAAGTTTCTTGAAGAGTATCTCATCACCTGTAAAAGGAAGTTTCCATGCCATTTCACTCCAGATTTTAACAGTTAAAGACTGAAAAGGTTTTTCAGCCCTCTGACTTACACCTCATCTTTACTTGCCAATTTGGTTCTTTACTGAGAGTTTTTCAGCCACAAGTCAGAGTGAACAATCTTTATCATAGCCAGCAGCATGTCTTTGAAGATTACACACCTGCTCCTGGCTGTAATCACCTGAACGGAGAGTATTGTTCAGTTGAGTTTTCCCCCTATTGCCCAGGACAAATCCTTGGAGCATTATAGTGAGACAAATTACACAGGGGCCGTGTAAAATTAGCTGATGATGTTTCAGAGGGACAGATATGGAGTACAAAAAGTAGTACCAACAATTCAGTTGGCATCACTACTTCCTCTGTCACAAGCCCAACATGACATTGGGAGCACTGTACTACTGGAGTTTTCTGTTTTGTGAAACAGGCACCCGCATCCTACTCCTGCAAGGGAGCCCAAGTGTCTGAAGGAATGTGTGTTTCACACATAGTAGAGGGTGGTGGTAGTCCCAAATTCCAGTGTGAGTAATTAGTTTCTGCTAATGTAAGATGCCTTTGCTTTCATTCAGGTATGATGTTTGCCACTTTCCCCCCTTGGCTACATTTCTGGAGAAATGCTCTTTGATCAACAAATTGGAAACACTGTCTCTTAGTTTCTACCTCAATTTGTAGGGCCATTTTATTAATGTAAACCATAATTACTGCTAAATTAAAGAAAAATCATCATTATATTTATGCCAAAGATAGTAATTTAAGAATAAATATTTGAGAGTCTCCATCCAGTTTTTCTCCTGATTTTATTTGAACAGACTTGAAACAAATTAAATGATTCATGAGTTCATCCTGGCTGGATATCAGTATTTTTTCTGATGCAGAAAGGCTAATGAGCTGGAAAGTGACAATGAAAATATTCTAAATGCTAAGTCTGATTCCAGCAGAAGCAATGTTCTGGTAATTTCTCTTCAGAGCTTCTGGAACTCTATGGTGCCAACAATTACTTAGGGACTGGTTAGTACATGGACTATCAACACAACAGGTTGTATTGTAATGCTGTTTCAAAGATATTATTAGGACTCTTCAGAACATATATTTCTACATAGTCTACCTAAGAAAGACTTTTTGGATGTTTTGAGTGTTTCTGGTGTCACAATTCCTCTCTACGGAAGAGCTAAGATGAGTACAGGGACTTAAAGGGTAACAGTATAATTTGGCCAGATAGAAATTAAACACTTGAGAAAGGCTACTGCAGTTGGCACAGCCTGCCTGTCCCAAGCTGTGTAAATGATACCTGAAGCCAAGGCAACACCTGCTGCAGGGGTAGTTCCAGGATAGTCCTCACAGGTGATTTTTAGTCTTTAGTGAGAGGTCCTACTGAGCACCAAAATGCTTGGGCTGAGGCTATAGGCTGTTCATGCAGTCCTGAATCACCGTTCAGTATCTTGCTTCAACTGCTAAGATTGTGGATTTTTATGTGAATATTATTATTATTTTGTAATATAGCTGTAGTAATAATATTGTAATATGTGGATCTCTATTTTAACATCACCATGTCATTCTGTGAATGAGCAGGAGAAGACAAGCAAATTACTGTTGGAAGAAATTTTGTGGGGGTGGGTTTTTTCTTCTCAAATTGAATAAAAGAGATGAAAATATTTCAGTGCTAAATAATGTCTTAAATCAGGCACTGTTTTGAGCATAAGTGTATAAAAATCAGTAATGGATGACCAAGTGTAACGTTTGACTTTCATAAAGTATTACTCCTATATTATTATTTCTTGAGCACTGAAGTGTGTAAGGCACCTCTGAAAACAAAAGGACAAATTTATGAGTAATTATGCCATTTGCAACTTCCACAGGATATAATGGCTGAAAATAATTGTTATGAAACACCTTTGAAGATCGTACTGTAAGTGTGAGTGTAAAAGCATGAAATCAAAAACCCTTGCAATGTAGATGACAGTTGCCAGGGCAATAGAGAGGGCTTTTTTCATCTCTCTAGTATAGCCTTTCCTACACATTCTGTTTCTTTTCACAAAAGTCCAACCATTCCAGCATGAGAAAATGGAAGTGAAAAATAGGTGTTCTCTCAAGGCAGAGTGACCGGATATGAGTTTAGCTTTTAGAGGAGAAATTTGAGATATGGATCCAAAAATAACTCTCTCAGAGCCTGGCACACTGGGATGCACATCTAGAGAGAATTTGCTGCAAGGGGAAACAGCACCTGCACAGGAACCTTTTATAAAACAGTGGTGTTTCAACTGTTGTCAGGAAAGGACTAAGAGTCTTTGATCAATACTTTCATTCTGTTAGTTCCAGGAGAGCCACCAGACAAATTTTTTTTCCCTCTCTTTTTTTCCCCTTCTCTGCCCCACATAGGGCAAAAAGAGCAACCTCAACTATGTTTTTCCTCTTATGCTGACACTTCTGAAGCATGCTTAAAATTAGCTCAGCACCTGCAACATTATTAATAGCTTTGTGTCACTAGCCTCTTGCAGAGGAATTGCAGCCTATCCACATGATAAACTTGGATACATAGAAATATTCTTCTTAGCTGCCTGAGAAAAAAAGAAATTTTGCAGGTCAGAAATGGTAATGTGGGCTATTCCATCTGTGTTTCTCATCTGGACTCCTACAGGATCAGTATCACTGGGAGACTTCATGGACCTCAGCTGCCCTTTAGTTTAAATACAACTGTACAGAGTTTGCCCTCATCCTGCAGTAATAAATATCCACAGCATTGTTTTTCCTAAGTGTTCCATCCGTAGTTACAAGGTCCACCTCACACTTCACAAGAATTACTGACAAAAATCAAGCAGCACTGGTGTAAAGTGCAAGGCATTTGGATTGAACTCAGTCCTGCTAACGTTTTGGGCAGAACCTGAGGCTTACAACACTGATCATTACCTCTGCCTCAGTTAAGAATCCTGCAGATATCTTCATTGTTTAACACTCTTATTACTGTACCTGAAAAAACATCTTTTGTTCCTTTCAAGATGTGAATAATTAATTTTACATGTCCTAACTCTTAAGGCATTCACCGCCTTTGAGGATCAGTTTCTATATTCGCATAACAATATGCAGATCCATTGTGCAGCCAGCTAATAAATATTTAGGACCAAAAGAACAAGAACCACAGAAGCTGCTTAATTTGCCAATTTCTTTTTCATCACTCCCTATCACTCCTTACAAAAATTATCTGCCAATGTCACAAGGCTCTTCTTTGATTGATGGAATTTTTAAAATAATAGCAATTAGACATTTCCTGGAACATTAAGTAAATCCTTCAGTTTTTGTATTGTAAGCAATAATGCAGGCAGCATGTAAAAAATTCATAATTCAGCCATATCTATTATCAGTGAATGTAAAGAAAAATAAATAAGAAGTTGAATTGCATATATGATTATTTCAAGTCTGAAAGGAGCCACAGTATAATGTCATCTGCATCTAAGTTCATATATTCCACATTTACAGTAGCTGCACATAGTGATTTCTTATGATACAGACAACTTTCAGCTAACTTGGCAGAATACATTTTCTCTGCTGTAAATGCAAAACGAAACAAAATTTGAAATAATTTGATTTTAAAGCCAGCATCCAGCTACCTCCACATGTCTGCATCTTGGGATTAATAGATGAATAACATATGAAAATTACAAAGGGTATATTGATGTATCTGTTAATATCAAAAATTAAGATTCTCAGAGGGTGGAAACACAAACTACTTTCTGACTGACGGAGAGACAGCTGTGAAGCAGAAAATATCTTAGCCCATGACAAAATGAAGAGCCCAATACTAAAAATGTGTCTCTTGTAACCAAATTGTTGCTGCTTCAAAATAGTATGGCTGCTATGTGTAGTAATCTAAACTGTGGGCTTTTTTTTTAAATTTACATTGACCTTTTAATCATGTATTGACTTTCCCTTGTGTCAGTATTTGAAGAGAAAAGACGAACAGTAATGAAGGGCTCACTCCTGCAGAGTGCTAAGCACTCTGGGTCTGACTGTGCAGAACACTGAAGGCTTGTGATTGAACACCAGGAGTTGTCCCTCTCACTTTAATGGTAACAGAGCGGGACTATGACATTCCTTTCAATTAAACATGTGCTCTGCTGTTAGTCTGGATTATAGATAACAGTTCTAGGAATCAAAACCTAAATGCATAATTTGATTGGTTTTACAAGCCTGCATTTTCCTTTGACCTGTTTTCAGAAATATTAATATTTTAATTTAAATTTCAGTGTTATTTTGTTGACAGTAAATTTTTAAAAATATATATAGTATTAATAAAGCAAATATATGTTATTTGGGCAGTTGCTGGTTACCTAGGTTTATGTACAGCTTACATCACCCCTGGGAACTCCAGTGCTCATCTAATTTAGTTGGTTTCATAGTGCTATTCTCTGTGAGATTTTAATAGCATAAAATATGTCCTTGGAGAGATTGGACTGCTGCAGTTGATGCCTCAAGGGTTTGGCTTGAATAGACATTCTAAAAAACAAACACACACCAAACAATAAACAAATTATGCAAAATAACAAGCATCAATCACGGTGAAGAATGTTGTCAATTTGTATTACCTTTGTCCTTGACTTTCAACATGCATTTATAATGTGCCAATGATACAGCTTTTAAAAGTGAGAAGTCATTTAGAAATTTCATGTTAATTGTGGAGCATTGCCAGGTTTCCACAGTGCAGGAGGGTGTCTTGAAATGCACCTGCTTCTTTTGATCAATTGTACAATGACTTGCAGGTGCAGGAGGGTGTGTATGTTCTAGGAGAATGCTCAGCATCTGTGGTTAATCCTCTACACTTGTAATTAGGGTCAGGCATCTTATTTAACTAGTGGAAGATGTGATATAAAATAAGACTTTACCTACTCTATCATATCAACCAAAATTCTTCCTTCTATATGTTTTGATTCCTTGCTTCATAATTGCAACCAGAATAAGAAAATAGTATAATGTAATTTTCAGATAAATAATTGATGTAATGTTTGTATCCTATATACAGTCTCAGCCTTTTGTGCAAACAAATAGTAAACTGAAAAAGTTGTCATAAAATGGTGGTAATAATATTAGCTCTAGTAAAAAGAAAGGTAAGAACTAGTCCTTAATCTTTTCCTTCTCAATATAGAAGCAAATTGCCTCTTTAAATATAGGGAGGCTGAGATGCAGAGAAATTAGGACAAAAATTTCTGAGTCAGCACAAGCCTTTTAAAAGTGAATGTATATGAGTGACTTGATTACAGGAGGAACCTTTGATAATATCTGTCTCAGAGATCTGTTCAGTGCTCCTATCAACTCTGGCACATTGTCATAAAATGAAGGAGCCTTTCCAAATTGTTCCCATAGGAGTTCAAGCAGGATTTGAGGCCACCCCAGGACAGGCATTTTAAGCACAGGATGCACTTGCTCACAATGTTAAAGTGCTCATGCAAATGACAAGGAACTTGATTTTTTTTTTTTCCCAGCAAGCATTTCCAAAAAAAGCAGGAAGATACGGGACCTTGAAAAAATAAAGGACTACAGCCTCTGAAAGTAAATGGAGTGGTAGAGCAAAGGTAGTCTGGTTGCTCCATCTGGAAGAGATTATGCTGAAGGCTGAAGTGCCTTTTCATAGTCTTCCCTGCATCTCCCAGGTGTCTCTGGAGAAGCTCTCAAGTCTCAGAGGACAATGTTGATGTGGATGCAGGTGCTCTGAAGTGCCATTGCATGAGAACAGTTCTGCAAAACCTTGCATATAAAATATTCTGTCTTTGCTATATGGTGAGATAGTAGAGAAAATGTCCTTTCCCTAAGAAGATATCTTATGAGAAGTGATTCAGCCAAGAGGTTAGCAGGGAACAGAAACAGTCTCACAAGCTCTTGTGGATCTGTCAGGCTGAGGTTGGTTTGGAGAACTGAAATGGGAAATTTCATGCCTAAAAATGTGTGTTGTTCCTCTGCCCTCAGGGTTTGATCAAGTAGGTGGAACAACACGCCTTCTTCACAGAGAATTAAGCTAAAAAACCTCCTTTTATGAAGTTATGACACAGCTTTTGACAAAACCACAGCAGATTATGTGCAGACAGTGCAGGCTCTGTACAAAGAGCATATTTTTGAATCAGTATTTTTCACTACAGGCAATACAATGGCAAGGAACTGGTTTTCTTTTAAGTGATCCCATTTTTTAATTTAATTTTTCCCCCTAAAGTTATAGCTGGCTAATCCTGTGAAAGCCCCTTCTTGAAGCATAAATAATAAAGCCTCTAACAAGAGGCTTCAGTGCAAAGCATGGCTGTTTCAACATGAAACTTTTATGAATGGTGTAGTCAGCAAACACGGAAAAGAAAGATCTCTAACAGGCTTGCTAACTTGTTCCCTGAGTACATCATCAAATGGTGGAAATTTTGGCCTCTGCAGGAGTGTACACCTTTGGATGATCATTATGCTGGTTTAGCTGATATTTAAGGTGTCATCTGAGGATAGTAAAAATAAACCAAAACAAACATTTTCAGGATTAAGCAGGATTTAGATCTGGTTCTAAGTCTTACCTTGACTGAACTTTAAATAACTGGAGTTAACTTTTATCAGTTGTCCTGCTGACTTATATTCTTTGGAAATCTGAAGAAGAGATATTCTGCCTGATGTATCCATTAAGCTGTCCAAGTCTGACCAGAAATCTCTCATCAAGCAGACTCATCAAAACCTAACACGTACTGTCCTCACACTTTAAACTTAATTTAGACAAGACCAAAGTGTCAGTAAGATTTCTGTATAGAATATGTATCTTTGATCTTCAAAAGTTATTAGTGTTTCTACCAGCAAACAATATAGTAAGTTTTCAATTCTTACATGGCCATCCTTGGTGAAAACTGAGATCTTTCTCCAGCAGAAGCAAACACAGTAAGCAGTGGAGCAAATGGAGCTGACAGTGGCATGAACTGTTCTAGACTTGGAGAGTGTAACTGTGTTCTGCAGTGTCATTTCCTTAAGCTTCACAGACTGTGAGGCTGCCAGTGGGTCAGCTTTCTCCTAGCTGAATTTCTTCCAGTCTGAAACTGGGTGTAGCCAAACAGGGTTGCCGCCATGAGACATGCCATGTGCTCCACTAAGCTCTGGTAATGAACAGGTATTTCTACGTTTCTGTCAGCCCCTTTTTGCCCCTCTGCCATGCTCTTTTTCACAACTCAGAGGAGGATTTACCTAGGAGCTGTTTGTAACTCTGCATCAACAGAAAGTTTGGCAATCGCGCCTTACCAGGAATGCCATAATGTCAGCAGAGCAATGGCATCACTCTTCCTCCTGCTGTCTCCCACCCACTCCTATGTCTCCTTCAGACAGTAGACTGAAGTAATTGTGAAGAAAAGCTTTTTCTTCCTGCATAGAAATCTACTGGATTGTTCAGGCTGCTGCAGTCAGTCCTATTGCAAAGCCATTATGAGCTACAATTTTCACGTGGTAACGGTGAGTCAGTGTCTTACACCTGCCCTCAGGCTCTTTCTTGAGGTAAAAAAAAATCTAACAGTACTTTTTTTCTGGCATTTTGATACACTCTTCTCATACACACCACACTAATGAGTTATCGGTTCCCACTGAATGAACACTCTATTTTTACTTGTCTTTTAACACAAATATTTGAAAAATCATGGAAAAATCCTTCAATTTAAAACAGAAATCAAAGGATATTATTATTTGAAATACCTTTATTCTCCAAATTATGGTGTTAGATACTATATCTTCTTTAGGTCTCATTTTATTTTTATGCAAATGTTTCTCTCCCTCTTCAGCTGTATTACACTTATCACAGAAGAAGGTGACTGAAGACAGTGGGAAAATGTTTCGAAATAGCACAACCTTTCTCCCTTCCTCTCATCTCTCCACAGTCCACTAAATATAGTCAGCTTCATGTCATGTTAGGAAAAAACTTGAAAGACTTGAAGACAGGAAAGAAAAAGAAGAAAAGAAGCAGTATACTCTCACATTAGAAAAACTCTGCATATTTTTATGCCCTGTCGTGTCAAGCCTACATTAAAAATGTTATCCGCTCACTTCAGATGATCTCCACCCCAACAAATGAGCAGGGGCTGTAGAATAATTAGCCTTACTAAAAATCTTGGGCAGTGTGAATGTAGTAGCTGATTCTCAGTGGTGTGCTACAAGCCATTGTGATATTCAAGGTTGGACATCACCCACTTAAATTAGCAGTTTATCAGAGTCCAGGATGGAAACAGCTGCGGGGATAAAGGATGATGGATCACATGACACAGATTAAATGTAGCTGTGATTAATGAGACATCACAAAGCAACAAAAAGGAGAACCAACTGTGGAAAGAGATAACTGCCACCACAAGAAGCAAATTATTGTCTGCGGTGATGTGATTAACTCCAAGCCTCCCCATGGCTTGGATGGCCAATTCCAAGAATGCTTGCTATGGTGCTCACAATAATGACAAGGCTGGGGATTCTTAGTTTAAGTACTGGGATATTTAGCGACATTTTTACACATTGCAGGGAACTGATGGAGTGTCAAAGCTGAAGATACGGCAATTTGTAATAGTACAATTACAATATATTGCTGTGAGTCTTTCAACTAACACTCTCTGTGAGAGGACAATCATAAGAAAAACTCAGATATGGTGCGCTGTAAGTTATGTGGTCCTTTAAATGCTTATATTCAAAAATTACCCACTGATGATACTTTTTGTCATTGTGTGAAGTCAAAGCAGGTCCCCAAAAGCATTTTAATATAGTAGGTGTGGCTAAGGGTGTTTTTTCTTCTTCATCCTTATTACTTATATCCTGGAAGGACAAGAGGTATTTTCCTTGTTTTTCCGAAGAAGTTTTAGCCCTGGGAATCTTTCACTGGATTACTTTCTTAAAGACACCTTGATTCATAGTATATCATCTTCATGCATTTAGAAGACAAAAACATTATTCAGATCATTTGCCAGCAATCCCTGCTGCTTCCTTTCTTTAGCTTAGAAATGAAGATTTATATGTACCTGAAGGGAATTTGCTGACAACTTAAAATATTGGTGTATTCCAAAAATATTCAGTACCTGAAGACTGGAAAGTGGAGACAGAATTTTAATTTTCCTGCCGTCTTTGATACTTCAATGGTTATTCTAAGCTGTCCAAAAGAGAAATAATTTAAATATTTATAAATAAATATCTCTATAATTTGCCATCCTCACGTAGACAGGAGTTTTCAATTGCTTGTAATTTTACCATAAAACATATGTTGGATTTGGTTCACGGGAATCTTACATTGGGTTCTGCTGTGGCGACAGATTGACTTCAAGCTGGCAGCTGTGTCTATTCACGTCTGATGACTGTACATGATCACAGAACAATAGATCAAAAATGCCAAAATTTGAAAGCCTTCTAGAGCAAAACTGAGAGTTCAAACCACTTGATGGTTGCATACTTTCTGGATACATTGGTTTCCTATGTTATTTTCCTTTTGACTCCTTCTTTCTTGGTGTTGAATTAGGCACATATATGCATGTTGTGGTATTAAAAACAGTCTTCTAGAAGTCTCGAGGTCTGAAAACATAGTTTTGATTATTTTCACTAAATTTCCTCTTTCAAAATTTTAATTTCTTCTAACTGATTTCGAGCTCTTACAAATGTGAGATGCACTTGGAGAAGTCTAAAAGATGATGCATTGGCATTTTTTGCAGTTGTTGTTGAGATAGCTTTCAAACAATGTGGTAGGCTACTGGTTATGTACAGTTTTTTGACCACTAAAACCAACATTGTATAGTCTCCTGTCAAGGTTTAAGATTGTGAGATTCTTGAGATAGATGTGTCATTGTTTCATTTTTTAAAAAATACCTTGCATAAAACAATCCAATGTCTTGTTTTACCTATAGGCATTCTAGCTGTATAAACAGAAGATGGAGAGTGATCACTCTATGAAATCCAAATTATGAACTGATGTAGTTTTTAAAAGAAGTCCTAGGGAAGGTTTTATTTTTGCCATTCACGTAATCTTTTCCCTTCTGAACTTCATGCTTCACACACTATAACAGCATGCTCTTTAAACTGTAGTACACACAGGAAAATATTTTGTTGTTCAAATAACTAAGAAAAGCTAATAACGTTTACTGTTTTTATAATCACTTAAAAAATTATATTACCTTTTTCAATAAAACAGATATTGATAGAAACCATGGCGCAATTTTACTGGTGTTTAGGCATATTCATGCAATCCAGGATCAGAAATATCCCAGTATCTGTCTTGCATAAGTAGAAAATGGATAGATCAGTGCTTACTCACAGTTTAAAAATTATTCATGTAAAAATGATGCCAGTATGTCAAATCATTACATAATATTTGAGTGAAGCTCTTGCATTGCAAAATGAAATGTGGAAATTCTAAGGCAAAATATTTCTGATTGGTATTTTAAACAAAATTTTTGAACAAGCTAAACTTGATATAAATGCCAAGTTTTAAAGAGCTCTTAGGACTGTATCAGTGAAACTGCAGTCCTGAATGAAGAACTTTAGTTTAGTACCCAGTGTTGAATGGGAAGGGAATCCTTCCACAGGCCATTGTTTAATTTTGCTTACAGCAAGGCTGGATTCTCTTTGGGAGAAAAATCCATTACTGGTAAACACTTTACTTGCACTGGTTCTTCACTTTAGTTTTCTGCCTCATTAATAAGCAGTAGATAATTAATGTGATTTATGAAGGATTAAAACAGCAAGCCCACAGCAGAATGGTGTGGGTAATATAATGGCAAGTAGCCATCATGTTTAGGATATGAATTCTCATATGTCTTTTTACTTAATATGATTTCCTATTACAGGTTTAACCTGATACAGGTACTTTGGTCATAAATATTAAGAGGAAACAATGCTCTCTGGAAATCCAGTCGACTAGTAGTTAGTGAAAACCCAGGAAACTCAGTGATTTATCATGGAAAAAAAATAAGAATGCTTTCTTATTTTTTAAATGATGAATTGGATTTTTTAATAAATTCCTGTGGTTGATATAGTACATGCCCAACAGAAAGGTTGAATTGTAGCAGGTCCATATAGGAAACAGAGAAGAGAGAAAAAGCATTCAGATACATGTGCTGCAGTCCTCATTAAAAACTAAAGAGAGAGTTATACTTGGAGCAAAATCTGTACCCTGCTGAAGGCAGAGACAAAAACTCCATTACATTTAATGTGGCCAGTATTGCACCTCCTGCATTTGGAGGCATTCAAGGATAGTTGCTTCACATTCTTTGGGCATAATAACATCCTTGACTAGGTACACTGAGCAGACTAGTGTGTGACTCCATTACATATTTTACAGGACTTCTGATGTCTACTTCCTACAGATTATGTTCTCTGGGAAAGATTGGAACTAGCATGAAGTATAATCTCCTTCATTCCTTCTCAATTTATGGTTATTATTGCTATAAATAATCTTACAAACTTCTTCAAAAATTAGGTTTCAGACACCAGTCATTCCTAAAAGCTTTCTCAGCTGAACATAAACCCTGGCTCAGTGGTAATTACTATTTAACATCAATTCAGTGTTTTGCAAGCAATACTGACAATGTGCTAAGAGTGCTTTTAATTTTCTCCTTGAGGAAATGCACTGTGCAAATTCATCTCACAGAATGACCTCTGAACAAGCCCTTCCTTCATGACTGCAGCAATATGAAAATTCATGCCTGTATCTGATCAAGTTAACAACAAGGCAGACAGAGGGAAAACTGCAGATCCTTATTCTGTAGGCAGAGCTGTTTGCTAACAAGGGATTCATTCAAGAAATAGCAGCAGTGTTTGTATCATCCACAGTCCTTGCAAGACCAGCATCCTGAGATTTGAAAAAACACAAAGGTTTTGGCAGTCAGGGCTCTACTGGCATGGCAGTCCAGCAGCATATCAGGAAAGGAAGAAAACTGGCCATGGACAGCATCTATCTATGGATGTTATTTCAGCATCCTAGGAATTCTGCATGGATTATGAAAGTTTTAAAAAGATAGCCTAATTTTATGTTCATCAGCAGTCACTGACACAGGTTTTCTTAGTGGTTAGATGTGGATATAGCATTTTTGAAGCTTCATCCTGTTTCCTGAGGTTAGTGTGCATTGCAGCCAGAGAGATGCAGGTCATGCAGATCTACTAGAGATAGGATGTAAGAGCAATACATTTAGTACCTAATTTAATCCCCAAACAATTTTTCTCTAACTGAATCTGGTTGCTTATCTAGTAATTTCCCAAAGCAGTAGAACCGAATTTAAACCGTTAATTTTTATTTTTTAACATTAGGAAAACAATAGCAGCAGACCTCTGCATATTTAAATTTTTCTTTTTTTTTTCCTTTTAATTGGATCAAGTAACGAAACAGTAAAATTCTGACAGAAGTTATCTTCAGATGACAAGACGCTGCTCACTTGGATATTGGCTGTGTTTCAGAGAAAGTGCTCTTTTTTTGCCCCAAGAAAGACTATTAACCCTTTTAATCTTATTTTATCCAAAATCTTTCAAAGCCTTCTCAGTTTTAGCACTGGTGTCACCTATAGTTTTAATGAGAATCATTAGCTTTTGTATCACAAATATTTCTGCTTAAAATATGTAAAGTTTTTTGTTCCAAATAGACATTAATGTTGAGTACTTCTCACAACAGCATGGAAGGTTTGTATGTCACATCTGATAAATGGTGTTGTTAATCCTTAATTGTGTATTTATAGTTTAGTTTATGGTTAACTGGGAATAATTTAAAAGTACTTACAGGAATGACAATAGTTCTCCTCAGAGACTGAAAGCTGCTAAGATTAATGTCTCTTGCAGGAACATATTGTAGGGAAAAAAAGCTACCAGATAAAGGTTTATTCTATATATATTACAAGTTGTTCTTGGATTAGTTATTACTGAATAAGCTATTCCCATCCTCATTGTGTGAGCAGTCTTCTGCAGGAAGAAAAGTGATTTGTTCCTGTTTAGTTTAAACTGTTTTGGAGTTTCATTTGACCCAGTCTAAAATATGATCATGAACAAAAAAGTTGTTTGGCTCTCATTATTCAGATTAATTAGGGTGTTGCATTAAATTATCTTTCAAATACAGAAATATATATTGACTGTAAATTCCCTTTTTTCCACAAGTGCACTGCATATTGACTTTTAGCTTCCACTTTTGTCGGTGAATGATTACAGATACAAGTATTAGAAAAACTAATGATTTAATGCTTTAGAGAGTACGTGGTATTGTGCCACTAATAAACAGAGAAATCCACAGTGCTGCAGTCTGTCCTTTTTTCAGTGCCTTGTCCTCTGTTAAGTCTCTGCAGTCCGCAGTGAGCCTTAGGTCTTTTCCAAGTTTAGTGTGCTTGGTTTAAGCTCAGCAAGGATGAAAGGATATTTCATTTTTTTATTCCCATGCGTATCAGTTTGTGGTTTTCCATTGCTAATTTAATTTAAAAATAGAACTATCTGATTAGGACTGAAGGTACACATTTCAGAAGTATAGCACTATGGTTATTAGTTGTAAGAAGCATGGAATGAAAGGTACATAACCTCTGGCAAACACATTTTTCCAGTCTTGTTGCTTTCATAACATATTTCAGGAAAACAGTAAATAAATTGAATGAAAAAACCCCCCCAAAAAAGAGGCTTTTACTTTCCCCCTTTTTTGTACTGACTTTAGAAATCACTGCAGAGCTTGCATTCCTTCATCCATGTGGCTTTTGCAGGTCATGTCCTGTGCACTAATACATTGCACACTTTAGCACTCCCATTTGAAATTGATTTGTCTCCTTATTTTCAGGGTTTTCACCTGTTCTCATGCAGAGTTTCCGAGTCTGAAAACTGAATGATTGTAAAATTACCGGTTGAAGTGGGATAACACACCAGAGGGCTAAAGTTCAAAGTGTTGGGCGAAAATCACTTCTCTGCATTCCTGCTTTTAAAATACATTTTCAGTGGTTCTAGAAAGCTGGGCCACAATTGATGTGAGCCAACAGTTACTTCCAAACAAAGCAAACAGTAATTTTATCTTTCTGAAATTGTTGGCCATTTGTGAAATGTCCAAGAAGTGGTTTTAGGTTTTCATCAACTGGCTGCATTCTAGATTCTTTTTAAGATTTAGAGTTTTGATTTGAGGGAAAACAAACAAAAAATTTAATACACCAATTAATAACTCAGTTCTAGATACCATAAATACAAATTCTTAACGGAGAAAGCTCTTAACGAGCAGTGTATAGGTAACCTACCAAGCTCCAGCTACTCAAAATGTTCTTTAGTAATTGGATTTAAAAGCATATCGCTACCATAAAATACTAAAATGCAAACTTTGTGTTGTCTCTACTAGTATTTTACATCAAGTTATCCACCCTGGTACACAATCATTTCTGCAGCAATAACCCAGACCCAGAGGTTGACTTCTCTTATATCCGCATACTTTCCTCATTCATTTTTTTCAGTAGAATAGGGATTGCATCTCAACAACAGGTTTACAAAGTAATTAGCATGGTTGAGCAGGGGAGCTAAGGATCACTACCTAATAAAGTTTCTGGGGTGGCTGATTAGGTGCTATTTGGCCTGTCATTTCTTTTTTTTTTTTTTTTTTTTTAATGCTTCAAATGCTTTATCTTTCTGCTGGGACTTAATGATACTGTCTTCTGTTGTACCATGTTTCAGAGCAGCTGGTAAATAGAACTATAAAAAATGAAGGCTGTTATTACTTCATAGAGGAAGCACAGAATTTGAAGTTTAAGTTCAAATCCTCTGCACTGAGATGAAAAAATCACTTTCGAGGCATTGCTTTCCCTGTGTCTTCTGAAAAGGCAGTTCCAGCGATGGGATGGAGAGCAGCTAGAAAGGCTGAGTCACATATTTTCTTGACCAGTAATATGTGCTAAAAATTGATGCAATCTGTCTTCTGATTAAGTGATTTTATGAACAACGAGCAATATATTGTAATTAAGCATTATAAGGAGGAGCAACCTTGTAGTTCACCCAAACATTTTGGTCCCTAAAGCTAAGCATATCATAATGGTTTCAACAGTCAGTAGTCATAAGAATTTACCACCCAAGTCCTAGAAAACCAAAGTAGAATAACGGAAAGGGAATAGCGAATAATTAATCAGAAGCTTTAAAGAAGGAGGTGGAGTCTTGTTCTTCATGCTGATATTGTTTTCATTAATTACTTCCACTGTATTCTGCAGAGATAGTTGGAGCTTTGTCAGAATATTCTCACCTTTACCTGCTCAAACATACTGTTAAATTCCTACCACTCATATTCTGTTTCTTATTTTGGTTTACTTCTTGTACCAAATTGGTAGATATTGTGTGGCCTGAAAACAGGATGTTGGGCAGATTTTCACAGATTTACGAGAAACTGCAGCTCCCTAAAATAAAACACAGCAAATCATAATCTGCTTAAAACAGGAATCACAAAGTGGCAGTAGTTCCATTTATCAACAAGATCTCTCCTGGACAGATTGTTCTCTTTTCCTCTACTACTGTCCACAGGAGAAAAAGTTATATAATTATATTTTTTCCTTCTATTTGTTAATGTTCCTGTAAGTTGATTAGCTTTTCTTTCAGAACAATGTAAGGAAAGAATCACTTTCAATGACAAATTAGACACAAATTAGACTCCATGTTAAGGGTCATTCTTGTAGCAGCGACAAGAATAGCAAAAGTTTTTAAGGTGGACACAAATAGATGGTATTTTGGCCACGCAGCTGAAACTACACATTCAAAACCACAGTGTCTACCTCCAACTCTGCACAAATGCCATATGTTAGTGTCCATTCTCTATCAAGAAAACCAGGTCTGAAACCATTTAAGGAATCTGAAGGTACACAAGTCCATGGGACCTGACAAGACACATACACAGGTCCTGAGTGAACTGGCTATGGAAGTGGCTAAGCCACTATCCATCATATATGACATTCCAGTTAAGTTCTCACTGACTGAAAAAGGGAAAAAATAACCCCCATTTTTAAAATGGGAAACTAGGAAGACACAGGAAACTTGACATGCAGTTCAGTGTCACCTCAGTGTCTGTCAAGATCAAGGAACAGATTCTCCTGAAAACTATACTAAAGCACATGGTAAATAAAGAGGAGATTGGCCACAACCAACATGGCTTCACTAAAGGCAAATTGTTCCTGACAAACTTGGAGGCCTTCTCTGGTGGAGTAATAGCAGTGGTGGATGAGAGATCAACAGATATCAACCTGGACTGGTAAATAGCACTTGACACTGTCCCACACAACATCCTTGTCTCTAAATTGGAGAGTTGTGTGTTTGATGGATGGACCACTTGGTGGATAAGGAACTGGCTGAATGGACACCATCAAAGAGTTATAATCAACAGCTCAATGTTCAAGTGGAGAGCAGTGGTGAGTGGCATTCCTCAGGGGTCAGGATTGGGACCAGCACTTAACATCTTCATTAGCAACGTGGGCAGTGGGGTCAAGTGCACCCTTAGCAGGTTTGCCAATGACACTGATCTGTGTGGTGGAATTGACACACTGGACTGCAGGGATGCCATCCTGAGGGGTCTTGACAGGCTTGAGAGCTGGGCCCTTGTGAACCTCATGAAGTTCAATACGGCCAAGTGTGAGGTCCTGCACCTGGGTCAGGGCAATCCCAAGCACAAATACAGGCTGGCTGGAGAATGAATTGAGATCAGCCCTGGGGAGGAAGACTTGAGGGTGTTTGTGGACAGAAGGGTCAGTGTGACTCACAAATGTGTGCTCACAGCCCAGAAAGCCAGTTGTATCCAGGGCTGCATCCAAAGCAGCATGGCCAGCAGGGTGAGGAAGTTGATTCTACTCATCTACTCTGCT
This sequence comes from Oriolus oriolus, assembly GCA_013400235.1. NCBI lineage: Eukaryota > Metazoa > Chordata > Aves > Passeriformes > Corvidae > Oriolus > Oriolus oriolus. The sequence goes on along the minus strand of VXBT01003622.1, from coordinate 278,260 downwards.
CTAATGAGACTCCACCTGGAGTGCTGCTGTATCCAGCTCTGGGGCCCCCAGCACGGGAAAAACATCAATCTGTTGGAATGAGTCCACAGAAGGCTACGAAGATGATCAGAGGGCTGGAACACCTCTCTGATGAAGACAGGCTGAAACAGTTGAGGTTGTTCAGCCTTGAGAAGAGAAGGCTCTGGGGAGACTTTAGAACAACTTTGAGTACCTAAAGGGGGCTGGAGAGGGACTTTTTGTAAGGGTGAAATGCCTTAGGATGAAAGAAGGTAGATTCAGATTAGATATTGGGAAGAAAGCCTTCACTGTGAGGGTGGTGAGACACTGGAACAGGTTGCCCAGGGAAGTTGATGGTGCCCCATCCCTGAAGTATTCAAGGCCAGGGTGGATGGGGCTCTGAGAAGTTTGGTCTATCACAAGATGTCCCTGTCCATGGCAAGAGAGTGATAACTAGATGATCTTTAATACCCTTTCCCACTCAAACCATTCTATGATCTATAATTTGATTCTTCATATGTGAAAATAAATTCAGAAGTAACATTTTAAAACACTGACGGTTTTTGTTTCTTGTATTCGTTAATTTATTCCTGTGTGAGCTTGGAGCACCTCAAAATCAGTTTTGCTTCACTACTCAGAGGGATTTTTTTTTTTTATCCCCAGTCATTTGGAGCAAATCAAATGTTGCTTAAGTTTATTTTACATGTCAGCACACCTAGAAGCTGAAAATCTGCCCCAGGGAAGATGACCTGGGAACATCTTAGGCATTAAAACTTAGGAAGGCATTTTTTGTAAGAGTTGCGGTGTCAGCTCTCTGCTGCCTATTTGACAATTCCCTTGTGTAAGAACATTCTCAAAAGACTGGTTAAGCTAGTTTATAGCTGTTTTGTGGCACTGGAGAGAGACTAAGGATTTCTGAGATTAGCTTCAAGTGGACTTGAAAATAAACACAGGCAATGTTGCTCCCTGTCGCCCCAGTTTCTAAGTATGTTTGTGAAGATTGAATATTTTTGTAAAGCAAAATAATATTTTAGCAAATACATCAGGGTATTTCTGAATGCTTTCTGAAACCCTCAAATTGATAAAATAAATACCACATCCATGTCCAGAGCCTAAATTCCCAATCAGCTGTCCTAGAAGACAACATTGCAATCCATGATGTCACCTACTTTGCCTACTGATTTCAAACAAATGACTGTACAGCCACTGCTATTACAGTACTTAATAAGTAAAGTTGAAAGGTCATTGGAATGTATTTGATATTTCTTAGTCCATAAAATTTGAACACTAATAGCAGTGCAGATGTTGTCTTATGCAACTGCTGTCCTGGCCTAATGGTTTCTTGATCTTGTCCTGGTGTTTTTTCCACCCTAACAATTAACTTTTTTCCTTAATATTTAGCCTAAATCCTCTTTCCTCTTAATTAAGCCACACGTTTTTTGTCTTATACACAATGAATAAGGCAACATGTTCTTTCACAAGTGTTCCCCATGCACAGGCCCCTTTTTTTTAACCTACAGCCTGATGTTGAGAATGACTTTCTGCTGATTATTCTTTATAATCTGACTCACAGTCTCACTCACAGGAGAAAATGTGCACAGGTATAATTGTGTTATAAAAGGAGAGACATTCTTAAAAGTTTTGCTTCCATGCAGAGATGCTAAAGCTCTCCTATACAACAGCTATTCCAAACAACAGAAACAGCTTTTTCAAAGGTGTGGTTTGCAGGCTATTCTACACAGCCCCATTTCAGTGCAGAAAATTATGACTGTCTTGGGCAGTGTATTAAAAGAGAATGATGTTCTGAGTGTTGTTCCTTTCATGGGACTAACAGACAGGGTCGGTAGTGCTCCAACTCATTAAAATATCTGCTCTATCAGAACTCAATATATGTACACAGAATTGGAAAATTTATCATGGCATGTTATTAATGTTATAAATAATAAAAATACAGAACTAATTCAATTTTCACTAGCTGCCCAAGTGAAAAAAAATTTAAATCCTCAGAATGGGTGGTTGCTTTAGACCTGGGAGGACACACATTTTCCCCATGGGGCGAGTATGCAAATATGAAAGTCTTGACTGTTCCAATCTGTGATATGCCTCCAGTTACTGAGAATGGTCATCGAGGGATCTGTTTGTACTGCCTACCACAGTGGAAGCTTGTTGAGGAATTTTTGCAGGAGAACGGGCACTGGGAATGCACAACCCAGCTTTCCCAACATTGAATCAAGCTGAGTAAAGGATAACACCATGGAAGAAAGAAGAGAAACAACCCAAAGATATGAAATAAAGGTGTATTGACCACAGTACAAAAGAAGTATAGTTTAGGAACTGCTGAAACAATAATGTAATTCAAATAAGATTGATACATTATGCTGATGTGAGAAATAGAAACATAGTGAATAGCTGGCACAGCAAGTGTCAAGCAGTCCCCATGCAAGGTTAAGACATAGATAGGCCGTACGCCATAATTGTAACCATGCTGTACAAGTAGAACAGGAGCTACTGTTGTAACCATACCGTACTAGCAAGATAGGAGCTGCTGATTTGGCAGGGACACAGTAAAGAATGCCATCATGGGAAGAAAAAGAAGCCAGCAGCACTGAAACAAGAATTGTGTACAAATGTAACTTTTAATGCAGAAACCAATCACGTACTGACTAGTAAGCATAACTACAAAAATAGTATATAAGGAGCGCTATTTGGGCAATAAAGTTGAAGCTTGTTTTATCAATCACATTGATTGTATTGCTTGTCTTCCCTCACCATTGCAACAGAAGCTGTAATAGTGGTGGTGGTTACTGCACTCACACGAGACATGAAATGCCCTCAGTCGAGTTCTGGTATATGAATTGGTTTGGGATAGTGTCATGGTTTAGGAATAGTACTCAGCAGTTCTGTGCCCCCTTCAAGACTCTCCCCCAAACCAGATGCCACTCTCACTGCCTCTTTCCCTTTTCCCTTCTGGCTCTGGGGATGGAGTTGAGAACTGGAGGCAAAGAGGGTGAAAATCATGGGTTGAGATAAGAACCATTGGCTGGAAGAAGCAATGAGATAAAAAAAAACAAACAGTAAGAGAAACAATATTAACAACAAAAGGTACAAGACAAAGAAATGATTTGCGCAGAAAGCCCATGACAAAATAGGAACCAGCTCTTCCCAACCACACTTTCGCCCACTGGAAGGGGCACCCTCCTTCCCCAAAGTGAGAGTCCCTTTCCCCAGCCCTGGCAATGACATCAGGTGGTATAGAATATCCTACTCGCCACATGCAAATGACTCCAGGCTCCTCCCCATCATGGCTACTGCAAGAAATTGACTCTGCCCTGGCCGAAGCCAAGACAAATGGATATCTGTGCTTCAAAAGGTATGTAGAGGGTTGGTAATATAACAGCATATCATAACATAACATAACATAACATAACATAACATAACATAACATAACATAACATAACATAACATAACACAGCACTAATCCATTTTAGTTAACAAGTCACATGAATAAAGCAGATTGTATTTCTGTATTGTATGTATATAGAAAAATGCATGCCAGAAAATGAAGTATTTTGCAGTGTTCAGCAACGGTGGATGGTTCAAGACGGGTCTTCTGAGAGCATCGTGTCCTACTGAGATCATGGTAGCAAAATGAGCTGCCCTATTTGCTGTGCAGTGCATCAGCGAGGACCTCAAAGGAGGGAGAGTTGAACAAATGTTTATAATAAGTGAGACAGAGACTTGCAGAGGAGTAGAATGGGCAGCTGAAGCATTCAGTGTCTTCAGCGCTCCAGCTAAATCTACCTGAGCTTCTGTCAGGCTTTTTATCAATCACATGAGTTATTCCCCTTGAGGATTGAGTCAGAGATCTCTAGGATTTTCTCTGCTTTGACACAGAAGAATGAGTGACATGGGTTGGTCATGCATCACCCAGCTTTGTCACAGCAGCAGATCCATGGGTTTCAGGGGAATTACCTCGAGTTAGTCAGGATCAGAGCAGCGTAGGAGGGAGTGATCACGGACTGCAGGTGCAATATGCAGCCTGCCACTTCTGAATTTGGTAGCCATGACTTTGATGTCATTGTGCTGCATTGGATCATATTCAGTGTTTTACATTTAATTTCTGTGTTGAAATTTAATTGAAAATCATAGGCTGCAGAAAGCCAGCATGGAATCTCAGACTTGCATAAGCTTATTGATGTAGAAAAGTTGCCTATTTTAAATAAAAACTTGCTTATTTTAAAAGATAAGTAGATAGCTAGTAACACTTTGTACTTTTAGCAATACACAAAATGCTCTTCTAGCTGAGTGCAGCTTGGTTACCAAATCTCATCCAATTCTGTCCTTCTTCTCTGTTTATAGCATCCACACTCTCTTGGGACTTTTGTAGGCAGGTGCAGACAAGGATTCTGACTGTTTACCTGCTCATTTCATAAACAAGTCCCTTCATTTATCATGCATATCAATCAGCTCACTCCTCTAAATAGTTAGTAACCCTCACGCATTTTCTTCTGCAAGTTCTTCTCTTAAAAACATCTTTTATGCTTTTTTAAAAATATCTAGACTTGCACACTTGTATATATGAAGGAACTCGCTTGACTGATGATGGATGTAGAGTGTGGGGTGAAAATAAGCTTGCCAAAATGTTGAATTTAATAAATACAAACTTTTTACTGTTCTAAAGCCTTTTCATGGATACTTGTACACAACACTGAAGAAGACAATTGAGAAGTGGATTTTTTCAGTCAGCATTGCTACTTCATTTTTAACACAGCTGTCTGAAGTAGGCATATTTTAACACTCCCTCACATATCAATTTCTTAGATGTATCTACTTGTACCTCAACTCTGAGAAAAGACCCAGATGCAGAAGTCTAGTCAAAAATCAAAAAATTTCTATTAGCTGAAAAGTCTGTAAAGTCTTTTTTAAACATACATTTAACAGTGCAATGAACATACAACAGAATAGTGTTATTCCTTGAACACAGAGTATACAGAAAACTTAAACACAAATCAAAAATGCTTAGTCTGGGTACAAAGTTAGTCTCTGCAGGCTCTGAGTCGGTGAATGGAATAGGAATTTCTTGTTTTAGAGCAACTGAAATGTGGGTGAATTTTTTTTTTTTTTTTTTTGAATTTTGGTGTTCAAGAATAGTTGCAGCACAAAAACTGAAGTTACTAAACAATATTTCCTTATTACATTTGCTGACTTAAAGGTCAACTGGCACATGCCATTGATTTCTTTTTTTCAGATACTATAGTTAAACAAGTTCTGCAATCAAATTTATTACAGGTGATTCATTGAATGCTTGAACAGAACAGTAGGGTTTAATTTCGAATGCAATCAATATTTCCAAAGCAATGCACAACTAAATAAATTTGATACGTGCAGAGCGGGACTCATGGTCATTGACATTTTCAGTCAATAATGTTTTTGAAAAACAGCAAACAATATGTTTAAATCAGCTACAAATTCATTGTTCTTGTGGTACAAAGGTAACTACTTCAGAAAAAAAAGCATGCAGGAAAGCAAACACTCCTCCCTTATGCCCCTAACAAACAGAGTAGTTATAATAATAATATTTCTTATGGAAGAAGTAGTAATCAGCAGTAAAGAGCAACAAAGGATGGTGGCCAAGGCCTCTTAATGGTAATAGCTTGAAAGCACTCTAAACCTTTCCTTCCTGGTTTTCCCCAGCTACATGATTTGTTTTTCCCTAGCAACAAAATGTATTAAATAGTCAATCAAGTGAGTAAATTTCAAAATTATTTGTGTAGAAAATAGCACATAGACATAAGAATTCTATTTTATACTTGAAGAAATTTGATATAATATGGGAATTTTAGCTTCTACTTTAATTTTTTACTGCAAGGCTGCAAAACAGAACTACCTTTTTATAGAGATCAGTTCAAATGGGAAAGGTGAGCAGCTTCTGAATATACTGTTGAAAATACTTAGGGATTCCCTGAAGATTGATATGACTTCAAAGTTGCTCTGCTTGAAGTCAGAGGTTGGACCAGATGATCTCCAAAACTTCCATTAAGATGAAATTATTTTAAGATTCTGAATTTTGCTCTTCAGCTGACACTCTTGAAGACTCTGCAGAAAAGGCCATATTAAAGAGAGACCAGGAGTACAGTGTTTAAAAGTTAAGCTCATTTCTCCAGATATTCTTTAAAAGACAGTAGCTGCACATAAAAAAAAAGATATAATCTCAAATCCCTCTAGCTCCTGTATAACTGAAGAAAGGCAAATTGGTTTCAGATTAATAAAACTATTGGAAAATTCCAGTTTTGCTTTAATACTGTGGACTGTCCTTGTCATATAAATTTTAATATGTGAAATATCAACAATTTCCACTGTTTGTTAATCTCATGGGAAACACTATGGAGGGCTTTCTTCCAGATCTCACCACCTACATCAAGTTTTGCGACTTTGAATATGAAATGTTTCTTGTCATAAATTGACAGTTCTTGTTCCACCCTAATCCCATGAGGATCTTCTAAAGAAAAAGGAAATGTAGAAGTCAAATTGTATGATATGAAGTGACAGCTTGATTTGTAGCATTTAAAAGATGGCTGCTATTATTATTAGACAATTTGATAGAGTGGAAAAATGTAATTGTCTCTTCTACACACACTTTAGTGCAGTTTCAGTGACTGAGTGGTATCTTACTTGTATTTTATTCATTGGGAAATTTATCTCTACTTCCATGAAAATAGAAAACCTCTTATGTCAGAACATTTTTATAGCCCTTCCTTACAACTCTCTACATTTTCACACCATTTCTCATTCAGGCAAATTCATGGGGAAGCCCTGTTTTAGATTAAATATTGAATGGTGCATACTTAGTTACTGTCCTCACAAATGCATGTTCCTTTGTCCCAACTCATTCAGTTCCAGTCATCACTATCTAACTCCTTTCCCATTGTGAGATACGTGGTCCCCTGAGTACGGGTGAGTAGCTGAAAAGTGGGTCACCTTTACATATTCTGCAGATATCTGGGTGAAGAATTTCAGGACTAAATTACTCATCCTTCTGATTTTTAATTTTTTTTCCCCTCAGCAAATTCAAAGGAAACACTCCTTCCGTTTTGGTACTTAGTGACAGCAGATGTCATAGGAACAATTCCTGAATTTCCATGATTTGGGAAACTGACCTGCTACCAGCGATGGGATGCGACACACCAAAAAAGAAGATATACGCCATTCACTACATGAAACATCCTTCAAAATGCCTTCCCTGAATAGATCAAATAGAATCTATTTAAAATCTAAGATAAGATGCATGTGATATATGAGTCAGTCCAAACCATCCACAGCAGCCATGGATGCCAGCTCCACTCCACTAAAGTTAATAAAAAAAACAAACCAGGAAGAGAGAACCACCTGGCTCTATGTGCTGTGCGTCTCTTTCCTCAGAAATTAGAGTTATTAAACTATAGTAAAATGAATTGAGAACTGAAGTCTGATGTATTTTTTTATTGTTATATTCTACTTTATTTCATTGATTTCATTAGAGCTACACTGGGTTACTCCTGAATTAATTTTTCATTAAAATATATCTTTTTTTTTCTCACTGATGAAGTACAGACAAGTTAATGGTGAGCAAGGGGTACAAAGGTACATGACTGCTTCTCCAGTTTCTCTGCCATTCTGAGTCTGCATTACTCTGATCCTTTTGGAGTAAATTCAACTGCATAAACACAATGTGGACAGCCAATTCTCAGGCTTCAATTTTACTTAAAAAATTATTTAAAAAGCAACAAATACCAAATGATCTGACAAATAGACTGAAAAACCTTTTAGCCATTTTTAATCCAACAGAGGACTTTGGATCATTGCATAACTAAACCAGTAAAGGATGACTGAAGTTTTATTTTTCAAATCAATCATTTTCCTTTATACTTTTAAAAAAGACAATCTCTTGTCTCGCTGATAAATGGCAAAATATTGCCCAGAACTTATAACATTTCCCAGTGTTCAATTTATTTTCTTGTATTGAATGTATTTACTCTAATAGACAGCAAAAGAGAAAGAAACAAGACCTGAGAAGAGAAAAATATAAAATCATTTGAAGAAAGGGCACATTTCAGCAAAACACATCCATCAAAAGTAACACTGCCACATTTTCACAACATGAAAAACAGCAATCAAAAGGGTGTTGCCAAATGTTTTCCATGTTTCTTCATATGAATTAAACTCATATTCCTTATTTTTGTAATAAATACTTATTAATGCTCCATCTGTAGAAGCTGTTGCTACCAATTACTACACAAAAATGACCAAGAGCTGAGGCCAAAAATGCATGTGCAATGTATATGCACATTATCTCTTGGTTCAGGACTGGAGAGACAGCACACCCTGAGAAAAAAGTCCCCTAAGAAAGGGAATCCATTGTCAGTCAACCAGCTATTGCCAGCAGCTGATCTAGGTGTCCTAACTACCTCTATCTGACGGTACACCATGTCTGGGAACCCTGGAGAGTAGGTGTCTTGGATTTCTCATTAATCTGTACACAGAACAACAGTAAGAGCTAAGCCACAGCTAGATGAATGTGGCACTTCATCTTTTCCTGCCATCCACAGGAATGCCTTCCTTGCAAGAAAGCTGGGAACTGCATTCACTTCTCCTGAGTGCTAATTACATTTCTCAGTTGCAAGGCAAATGTCTTGCAAAATCCAATAAACACGTGAGATACAAAATGTGTTGTACAAATGTCTAATAAATCAGGGAACTTTTCCTGCAAAGTTTGACTATGAAAAAATACTCCATTATTCCGAAGCTGTGGCTGTAAGCTCTGCAGTCGTTTTATTATCACACATAGTTCTCCAAACTATTAATAGGAGTGGTGCAGCCACCATGTGAGTATATGGTTAGACATAAAAGAAACAGCACAACAGCTCCAGTTCAAAGATGAACGTGGAGATATTTTAGAACATTATCTTTGTTTGTCTGTTTGAATGTTTTTTAATTAGACTAATAGTACAGGTATTATGAAAATAAACCTTGTTTGAAAAAAGCCACGGTCTGTAATAAAATGTGCTTATTCTTGACCAGATGTGTGCATATGTGTTGTTGAAATTTTATTCCGATCTATGTGACCTTCAGATATTTTAATCTGATCTCGAGAGCTGATACCAGATAAGCGAGGTGTGTGTGACATGTATATGCTGTTTGTGAACTAAAAGTTTTTCAGAGGTAATTTTCTTAGTAAGAAAAAGGGACAAAAATTAATGGGTGGGATCTTAGTAAAGGATGAACAGAAGAAATATTGGCCTGAAAAATATTCCTATATTTTTTCTACCCTGGGTCACAATCATATCATATGTAACTGAAATTTCTCACTATTCACTGCAGAAGTGGGCATACACAAATACAATATATTTTGTTGTGAACAATGAAGAAAATGCTGTGAAGAATGAAGCTTTAAAATAAAAGGTTTCCATGAAGGCTCTTTCCAGCTGGTGGATTCTGGATATTAAAATGCTGTTTTAAGCTCTCTAAGTCCCTACCAGCTGTGTGACAGGAGCATTTTGTGAGAAACAACTTTTAACTGTGTTAAACAATCTCCCCATCATCTCTCCCTCTGCTGATAACTCAGTTGTGCTACAGAGCAGTTACTACTGCATTACCCACTTAAGTGGAAGAGCAGAACTCTCTTTACTGAGGTGATCACTGCACTAAGTAAAGGCAGACCGCAAAGCAGAAATCAGCCTGGATGATCACAGTGTTACCCCTAAGTCCTCCTGGGCCTGAATTTGGTATCATTTCAAGATGGTAAAGTACTGCCCCAGCTCCCTGGGGGCAGAGCATAGCTACGACATTCAAACACACATAATGAAACTGTTCTGCATCTGGATGTAAAATAGTCTGGAAAGACAGAAGACAAAATCAACTGTAATTTCATAATAGTCCACAAAGTCAGTAAAAGTCTGAGAACAATAAAAGTAATACTGTAATTTCAGTTACTGTTTCCAAGACAAAGTGCCATTGTTAGAGCTAAAACATCAGCCACCTGAGAAACATGAAATTGTTGCACAAGAATATGCTCTAACTCAGAATGAAATACAACAAACTACCTAATTATATTCAGATCAGGCACTCTCACCAGATGTTACACATAGGATCAATATTGAATTGTAGTTACCCTGATACCCCACAACTGTAATTATGATCTAAATAAGCAAAGAGTAAAATAAAGCAGGGACCAGATGGATATTTCTTTATGAAAGCTATTTTAGACACTGCAACGTGACAGTAATGATGAGCCCACCATACTTAAATAAGTTTTGCCAATAAGTTGGGCACCCAGAGCATATGTTTGAAATAACAATCAGGAATAGTAATTATTGTTTAGAAGGCACAGCACTGTGACAAAGAACACACAGCATTCTTCATTACAGTGAAAACTAAGTAGTCAAGTTGTTCAAACCCAAGAAGCTAAGGGATTAAAGATGTGAAATCCATAACCTGCTCTCGTATTACTCTTTTGAAGCCAAATGTGTCTGTCTGTGGCAGATTTTAATGTGACAAAATATCTACTGAAATCAATCTTTGCTAAAAGCTCCTAAAATTCCTAGGAGATTTGGTGTTAGTGGCAATTGTATGAGTGAGTGGAGACATAGGCACATAGAGACAGAGGAAAGGAACAAATGGTAAATATCAGGCAAAATTTAGAAAACATTTTCTAGTGAAAAGAAATGCAATTGTATGAATTTTAACATAGTTCACAAATTCTGTCTAAAAATGACATCCATTAATATTCTGGGTTTTTATAGAATATAGCACAAGTGTCTCCTGAGTGACGTACATTAGCATGCCTAGCTGTGCAGTCTGGACATTGTGAAAGAAGTTGCCTATTGCTAGATATTTTGTCAGACTCCAGAGGAGGATGTGTCAAACTTTCTTCTCCTCAAGGCAATTGTCCATTGTATTATGAACCTAATGTGACTTTTCTTGATACACTCTCTTTAGTTTACAGATTGCTCAGCAGAGGTATACTTAGACTGTTTTTCATAACCAGCTTACTGTTTTTATTCTGAGACATTGCTCTACATCACTTGTTACATAATTGCAAGAAAGAAAGATTTTGAAAATAACAACAGTAACGAAAAAGCTAAATTTACCCTTTTTTAGGGTGAGATAATCCTTGATTCATGAATGTGATCTGAATTGAGAGTAGACTAAAAGCCCTTCCAGTTCTTTCCAGCCCCTTCTTGCACACAGGGCAAGCCCGGCACCTAACCATGACCATCGTCTGGACTTCAGCTGAATGGGAAGTTTCCTTAAGGCAAGTAATTCAAAGGGCTCCAAGGGAGAATATGCCTAAAACCACACCAACTTTTCAAGGTAGCCAGCTGCTTTTGGAAACCTCAAATCAATGTGCAAGTTTGCTTGTGATAGCAGTGCCCAGAGCTTCCATGATTTAGAGAAGAGTTTAGTGGTTAAAGCATTTTTTTTCAGGGATCAGGGAAACTTGAGAGCTGTTCTCATCTTACATGACATCCATATCTCCACCTAGAAGTGCTCACCAAAGAACTGCTAATCCAGCTTTTCAAAGACCAAAAGAATTACTCCACACTAGAAAACCAGAAAACAGCAAACAATAAAATGGGACAAACCCAAGTAAACAGCTATTTAAAGGTGTGCTTGAGGACACTACTTTTTCAGTAGCTGCTTTTGATACAAGTATGCTGCAATCTGCAGTCTTATGTAGAGAGACTGAGCTAGCTGTAAACAAACTCTTCTACCACCAGCAGTCTGATCACAACAGCATGGAGCTCTTAAGTTGTCAGGCCTTTGCAACTTGAAAATAATTTTTCTGAAATGTGAAATTGTTCTTTTTCATGAGAAGGATTTTTCTCCCAAAAAGCCTGACAAAAACACTGATAATGCTTTTACTTTAGTGTTTGACTTATCCCTGGTGCAACCAAATCTAAAATCAAGGGAAATGTTGTTCCTGGCAATTCCTAATGTGGAGCTTAAGGCAAGGAGACATCTGTTCTGGTCCTGGCTATTCATACATCACAGATAAGAGGGCAAAATTTTGTGGTCTTGGCCAGAAATAAAGTAGGAATAGCAGGTAGGAAATCCTCATGTTAATGTTACTGCTTAAATGTTGCGGTGCATGTGGCTGCCTTAGAGGCAGACCAAAGTGCAGAGTCCTGGTGGACGGGCACTGAGATCTAAAGATCAGCCCCTTACTTGCTTTGGGCTCCCATAGCCCGATATGTCCTTTACTTGAATACTGGTTAGTGATTGGTTTACATGGTTGACACCCAGTTTATGTATGAGTTCATATTTATTCATTACTCCTGATTAATATGCATGAGTGCTAGAAAGTTCTTCTGTGTTTGATACCCCATTGGTTCCCTGTTTCTGCTCCCTCCCACAAGTTGTTTTTATTGGTTATCTTTATGCTTGTTCCTCCCATGTTACCTTACCCAATTGGCTGTGACTGTTTACTCCACCCCTTTTGTCCGAGTATAAGAGCCCTCGACTCTGGCCTTGAGCTGTTTTTCGTCCCTAGACCCTTTGACTGAATAAACCTGGTTGGAACCTATACGGAGAACCCCTCTCGTGCCTCTTTGCCTCTGTGGACGCGCTGACCACCCGGTGGTGTGGGGACTTGCTCACTTAGCTGCGGAACCAGCCCAAGCAAACTGAGGCGACTCTCTGTGACGTCCTCAGGAAGGACTCTGTGCTTCCCTGAGCAGATCCCACACAACAGCATCACTTAAGCTCTTATGATATGACAGTCTCCAATGAGTTAAGACTAATTAAGCCAAGGAGTAACATTTTTGGACCTTTCAGGATGGAGCACAGCAGCTTCAAGCTCACGCAGGGAACAAGAGCCTCTTCCTTCTTAAGAGAGAGCCTTGACATAGTGGTCTGCTGTGTATTAACCGAACTTTTCTGACTGTTACAATGTCAACAATCTCTCAGCTGGATGCAAGACTTCATGCAGAGAGAAATGTCACTGGGATGGGGAAGGAAGGCAGAGCCATGCCTACCACAGCACAAAATAAGTCTGCTGACACTATGCAGGCATGGAGCACTTCACATCTGATTACACTGCAGCATTCCTGCTGTTTTAATAAGACTTCTCCTCTTAGAAGAAATAACTAATGGTGTCACATTGTGGGGTGGCTTTTTTGCAACTCTCAACAGTTGACAATGCTAAATGACTTTCACCAGTGACCTGAATTAAACTCAACAAGAACCTAATAGCCACAACTTCAGAGGCCCTCTCTGTGCATGTACAGCTTCACCTGCATCACCTGGGGCAAGTCATTTGACTCACCTGAACATAGAACTGCCAGCACTGAATTAATTCACCAAATTGACATTTATATGGATGCCACATTTCAGATGTTGGACTTTGTCCACCCTCACTACTTCTTTGCTGCTGTTATACCTGAATAGCCCACATAATGGAAATGCAAATCAGTGATGTCAAAACCATTTATGTAAAACAGCATATAAGGCAAAAGCATGTATTTGAATAGGGCACAAAATTTCACAGCCTGGAAAACCTCATGAAAGCATATAGGTGTTACTATTTTATAGTCAGAGACGCTGAACAAAATTGAAATTCAGACTTTGCCTTCCCCCATTTCCATCCTAGAATAATTCTGATACCGTTTGAAAGTCCTCCCAAACTGCTGTTTTCAGTGTAGCCTGTTCCACTTACTCTCTTCTGTTTTCCTCTAGGCTGTGTCCCATCTGCAGGTCTATCTGCTGTCCTTCTACTTTCCTCTCCTTCCACTTCTCTTTTTCTCCTGCATTTTTCAGAGTTTTTCACCTTACGTCACTGCCAATCTCTCTCCTCCGGCACTAAATCAGCACTTGTGGAACGCGATCCTTCCCTGACTGACTGCTGCCTCTGGAAGTGTCAGTTCGGCTCAGTGGGCGGCTGGCGGCCAGATGGCAGCAGCAGGACACTTTTAAAAACTGTGATTCTTCACTGTCCCTGTGGAAAGGGTGAGCTTGCAAGACCCAAAGTAGGCGGTTCTGTTTATGTGCTTGTATTAAAAATTAAAGTTGGAATGATTTGTTCAGTTGTATTGTTTTCAGTGCAGTTTGCCCAAGTCCTGAGTATATTGATTTATAATATGTTTATCAAAGCTAAAGAGAATGTTTTCAGAAGAAAATGACACCATGTGATTTTCTTTTTTAGCTTTCAGTTTTGTCAGAAATTTTGATTTCAAGCTGTGGCTAAATAGTGTGAACCTGTGAATAATATGGAGAGAAACTCAGGCTCACCTGTGCTTTTGTGTAAGCGCAAGCCATGGTTTTTCTGGTGTTTGCCTGGGGATGGAAGGCAATGCAGCAAGCTGTAACAGTGAACTCGGACTTGTTCAGACCCAGGACACCAAAGTGAAACCTGGAGGTGGAGCTGCAGGCAGGGTGTAGGCAAATCCCAGTGGAGAAATCTGCTCCATAATCAGAGCTCTGTGAAGAAACCACGTCAGAATTAGAGATCTCGAATCTTGCAGAGCATGTGGGATGTGAGCATACCCTGCAAAGTGAAAGCACTGTCCAGTGCTGTTCTTCTGAGAGAAGCTTTCATGAATTGTGCTTGTGGGGGAAACTGCTCTACGTCAAAAACAGACGCTGGAAATCTGCAGGCTCATTAGTTTATTCATAGATCAATATTTTAACATGCCCAAAAATAGCCACTACTTGTGCGTAAATTGTTGGTCCTCTGGTAAGTTCTTTCCAGATGAAAAAAAAGTGTGCTCTAAGAAGTCGTTAGTGGTAATACCATGAGAAGGAAATTTTTGATCTCACGTCTACAAAACTAAAAACTTACATAAAACTTTTACAGTGCTATAGTGACAGTAATCTTTGTTTTATTTCTTGCATGGAAGGTCTTGCAGAACAGAAATGAATGGACTATCTTAGACTGCAATAATGAGTGAACTTAATCTACCTTTATCTAGAGTTTGCAAATATTTTACTGTTAGAACTTTCAACAGAGGTGATGATTAAGTATTCAAAACAGCGTACTACACTCCAGGCATATTTCAGCCAAGAGCTCCTGTATGTGGATACTCAGAATTACTCTTTATTCTATTTCCTGCCCACACAGTGTGCCTGATCCATTGCTCAATCTGCCTTTCCTGTCTTTTGTTCACAATCCTTTCACTATTGTAAAAAGCTCTCCATGACTAAGACACTACCTCTGTTTTTCCAAATCCTCTTTTGAATACTGAATGCACTTTGGCTCCAGGTTTCGGATGATTAGGTAAAATCCTTCTTGCCTCTTTGAGTTCCTGTAGACTCATTTCAGCACCAAAGAATATGAAATTCTCTGTGGAGGTAACCCTGAGAAACGCTGTGGTTAGAAAAAAACATGGTGGAAACAGCGAGGAGAAGATGCTGCAACATTGCAAGGCTTTGATTCACCAGGTCAGCACTTCTACACTATAGTAAAACTGAGGTCCTTTATCTTCACTCACACACAGAGAAACACTCATATTTCAGCCCAAAGGACAAAGAAAAATAGATATACCTTTAGGTCAGTGAAGACAAGATGTGAAGCAGTTTGCCTAACTTTTCTGGAATTTAAATTGTTTTGATACTAAAAGGAAACAGTTTAAAAGATAAGAAATCAAGTACATTTTGACCTTACTTTGAAAATTCAAGATGTTCGTACCTCTTCTAGCCATCAACTGAAAATGAAATTCAATTTATTATTTAATAAACCCTATTTTCCTATGACTTTATTTTGAATGAGAATTACTTTAGCTCTTTGAGCAGCATACTTTTTTGTAGGACTGTGGTTACTTCTCTGTTCTGGATCCCCTGACGTCCACTGAACATTACTTTTCCCCTTCTCAAGCTGACTGCGTTTTTGTTCAAACTATCTGAAAAAACAAAGTTTCCAGGTTCAATTTCTTTGAAGACCTCAGCACTAGACTCAACTGCAAGTTAAGTAGCTGGCCTCCAGTAACCAAGGTCAGAACTTTCAGAGCCACCTGATTTTTTGTCAGTGGATATATAATATCAGGAGAAGTCATAGATATACCCTTCAAAATCTGTTTCTGTTCTCAACTGAGGCTTTTTAAAATGCATTTCCCCTGTGTTCCTTAAAGTCAGCTCTTGGTCAAGAAAGTTTTAATATTTTGTGGAAAGTATAAGCTCAAGACAGATTTCCTATAAGGGATGAATACAAGCTGGTCCAACAACAAGTCAGTATTCAAAGCTTTTCCATCTCCTTCTCCCTAGATAGTTCTAACGCTCTTATCACTTTTATATCAAAGTGCTTTGTAGTAAGTCCTTCATCAACTTCTAGTTTGATCAAAACAAACCTGACTTTGATCTTCCCCATATGTGAGTGAAAATTAAGAAGTGTGTGCAAAAGGATTTAAATATTTCATCAATGAGAAAATGATTGTTTCTACCAGTGTCCCTTCCACACCAGAGCAGCATGTGAATTTACATTGATTCTTTTCAGTCAAAAATATAGTTCCTGCTTTCAACAACTAAAGCTTTGCAAAATGGCTTCTAGCTGGGGCAGACTTCTGACTCCTTTCCTGGCTTGGAAGTTCATTTGGTAATATTAGCCTGTGCACATAAAAAAGTACGGTAATGCAGAGGCTGGATTGAGAAAGTAAACACTCCATATATAATGAGTCATTTCCTAAGCTGCTGGTGGAGGGAATGGATATTATTCCTATTAAATTTGTATGAAAGAGGTCAGTGTATCACTCCATACAACCATCTAAATTATTTTTTAAATTTAATTTATTAATAGGAAAATCATGCTATGAAATAATGTTTATGCTGACACAGAAGTAGCTAGAAAAAGAATAGAAATTTTATCACATACCCCAAGAACTGAAAACAGCAAAACATCGATTTTGATTCAACACTAAACTTTGTTCTACAGTTCAGTTGTGTCACTGGACTAAGATTTCATCTAAAGATGTAGGAGTGTAGGACATATTAAGTGTTCTATAGGGCCAGATTTACTAATACAACAATTATATACATTTCTGTTTTCATTAATGTTTCATCTGAACATTTCCATTTGTCATCAACACATTAAGTTTTCAGCCAAAACATTTTAATGGGGAAAAAAAAGGAAGAGGAGATTCTATGGAAAGAAGCCAGTCTCTCCATGGAAAAGTGTTTCATCATAAAGCTGGTATTATATTGTAAAATAATTTTGAGTAAATTTTTGGAAGAACCGTTTTTTTATTATTCTTGAGTTGGAGACATTAAGTAATGAATAGAAGTGAGTAGAAAATGATAACCACCCTATTGCCACTTTAAACCAACCTTTACATTTTATAGCAGGGGTGCAGTTAAGTTGCACAGAATTATTTAAAACCTCTATAACAGTGGTATTATTGTCTATTGAGCTCTAAAGGGCTGTAGAGTCATTTCTTTGCCATATGTTTCAGCTCCATTGGAACATTCTTGCTTTCATTTTCACTTGTACTTGCATTACAGTGAACCTTTTTTCAGAAGTTAGTGTATCTATCTTCCATTGTGTTATCAGAATGCCAACTATTGAAGTAAATTAATTTTCAGGTAATACTGCCCTCAAATAAAACTATGAAAAAAAAAAAATAAAAGGACTGGAGCTTCTAAAATTAACTGTGTGTAGGCTTCAGGTACCCATATTCAAAATCCAGAAATTTTCCTACAGTGTGGCTACAGTTTGAGGAGGCATACTTTGGTCTGAAAATTCCTCAACTGCCTGCATACACATGGACCTCTCTGCCCAAATATCCTGGAGCCTTGCTTATGCTGCAGCTCCAGTGTTGAGTCAAGTTTTCACCTGTACCAGGCATGGACACTCGTGGGAAAATAAGCTCCTATTCACAGCACCAACTGCTGTGAAACACAGCACTCCAAATGCAGTGGTTTGAAAACAAACAATCCTTCACAAAACCAGTGTATGATTGTTCCGCGAGGAACAGAACAGGCAGTGAATTTCTGTCTTGTCATTAGATTTTCAGGTCCAAGTTGCTCAAGGTCCTTCCCCCTTGCTCCGAGGTCCTAGATAAGCTCTAGCATCCCTGGGTTCTCTAGTGCCAAGTTAGGGATGAGCTCAACTCTCAAGGGAAGTTCATAGATGCTCTCAGATCTCTGCTTAACTTCCGCTTTAAATATCCTGGCAGGAATTAATTTCTTTAAAATCTTCACCTCTGTCAGATTTGGTTAAAAGCTGTTAGAATGTACTTTGTTGGAAAACACACATACATTTACACATATGTGCACAGAAAGGTACCATGGTTTCCACTGTGAGTCAGTTTGCAGATATACATTACGTAATTAATATGCTTATTTTTATAATGACTTCTATGGAAGTTCTTTTATGTAAAATAACAGGCAGTTTGGTACTGTAATGCCACAGATTTCTCATACTGCTTTGATCATATCTCCACTTTCGTTTTTACTGTTTATATTTTTAAACTGCTGCAAAGTCAGTAACCTTGTCTCCTCCCTTAAATGCAACATCTTGCTAAACTCTGTTTTCAGTGGAGACCAGCATCTTCAAATGTTCGAGAAAAAGGGCAGAGAAATATTGGGAAAAAATTAGTATGAAGTTTATTGACAGATATTTATTAAAATGTATTTGTCATCTTCGCAAACAACAATCAGAAATACAATTTGTAATCTCCAGTGGTGTCAGCCAGCAGAATAGTTTCTCCTTTTTCTTTCTTCCAAACGTCGTAGTACGATTAATTCAGTATTGAGGTTTTGTGTCCCTGTGGGATGTGATAAGATAATGGTAGTACAGACAGACCTAGTTAGACAGAATCAGTTTGCAGACTGTTTTCATAAATATTAACAAGAATCCCCTCCAGACTACCAAAGCCGTGCCTTGTCGTTTGCACCGCCCGCCAGTGAAAGTTTTGGTTGCTTAGGCACAAGCAGGCACAAATTAATCAGGTTTGACTGAGCTACATCCTAGCTAAATCCTTATCTTCTGCAACATTGATTTCAAAGCCTACAGTAGTTATTTCATATATCTTATCATTATTCAAGGCCCTTTGGGGGAGTACCCTAATTTCATAAACATGCTTTTTTGGAGGGACAAGTGAAACATGTACTGCAGGGGGAACCTTTGTAATTTGTTTTGCTTACAGATATGCTGAGCTACTAGAACTTCTAAGTTAAAAAAAAAATTCCCACTGCGCACAATTATTTCCTGGCAAGAAATTTATATTTTTATTCAAATGGGATACCCAAGATCTAGATCTGATCCTCAGAAACTGCAGGCCACTTTCCCCCAGTTCATTATTATATAGAGATCTGGGCTGACTCTCGCCCTCTTCCCAAATTCCATGCATGATACTCAAGGCAAAGGGAAGAGCTGATGTTGGAAAGTTACTGTTCTCATTAAAGAGGTACAGGAAGTTCTTCGAGCACTGATAACCATAATGAAACATGATGGTGCATGGGTTTATGTGTCAGGACTGATTGATTAGAAGTTTGAGAAAGCACCAGTTCTAATTCGAGTATCTCTACAGCTCCTGTTTATTAAACCTTCTACAGTGCAGAAACTCCAGTAACAACAGGCAGGGTTACACTGAAGGATTTCCTTCAGTTTAAGCATCTGTAACATGTTCTTTAGCTCTCCAAATTCTCTGTCAGGAAACTTGGGAAAATTTAATTTTTTTTTAAAAAAATATATCCACCCTGTGTAAGATCTGATTGAAACAAACAATTTGACTGAAATAGGCTTACTGATTCAAAAGGTGGGGGAAGGAATAACTCTGACAGAGGCAGACAACATAATAACATAAGCCCTGTTCCCTGAGGAAGAAAAGTCTAATAAAGAAATCCTGTTCTTTCCCAAACGAAAGAGGCAACTGTCATTTTTTCTATTGAGGTCAGAAACCACAAGCCTGGGATGAGCTGAGAGATAAGCACTGTTTGCAAGAGGGAAGGACCCAAGCACAAGATATCACCCCTTGACCAGGAGAGTATTTTCAAAACTGAAGGAAAAGAAAGATGCAGGGAAACAGGGACAAGAAAATCACTCCAAAAGTCTGAGATTAGGGGAGACAGCAGGTAGGAATTTGGGTAGGCTGAAGTCAGATATTAAAAAAGATGATGCACTGTAGACAGGACAAAAACGCTATCTCTGAGAGAGCAGAATTAACTGAAGATCACAGCAGCATTTGGAAATAATTATATTGAATTTGTATGGGGCAGAATTCTTGTTATAGCACAGTTTGTGACAGACAAGTAGAAAACAGCAGCAGAGCTGGATGGAGTAGGATGGGACATGGCTGAAACACTGCAGTTGGGAATGTTACCTGTTTCAAACTGAAGATTATTTTTTCTTGTGGGGCTAGGGAACCTGTTGCATGAATTTTTTAATACCAGAGGGAAAGGGTGATGCCTTTCCTGCCATGTCCTCTCTACATTACCTTGTAATATCTTTCTGTTTCGTTTCTTATTTATAGATTTTTACTTCTTGCCTTTCCGAATCTATTCCACTGTTCTGTTTCTCTTAATTTTGCTTGCTTTTCAATGTTGACTGCAGCCCGTATGCCAACTTCCAAGTTCATGTCATGCAAAAATAATTTGAAATGTCACTGAAAACTGAAAAAAAATGAGGCAAAATTGTTGTTTGATATTATCTTTACCTTTCAGATGCGTCTTTCCTTGCATTGTGATTATCACTTCATTGACTACCATTTCCTGCCTTGCCTGCATCACCTGAGGTGAACTTGATCATTGCTGCTCATGTGATTAATATTTTGAATAAATGAGACAGCCCAAATCTTTTGACCAGGTTTGAAAAATTTTGTTACTGTGTGACCCAGAAGTACCACATTGATGGCCTTGATGGTCAGGCATCTCTTTACACACAGGCCAGGCCAGTAGAAGTAAAATCTTCCCAGAGTATTACTGCTCAGTTAAGTATTAACAGTCAAAGACCCTACAACAGGATTGCAAGGAAAAACAAACAAAAAAAAATCCAACAAAAAACCAAACAAAACAAAAACCCAACAAAAAACCCGCCAAAAACCCAAACAACAAAAAAATAAAAGAGCCAAACCCAACAACAAACCAAAACTCTTCTCTCCCACCTTCCTCAATAACCTCTATCCCATATTCCTTAGTAACCTCTCTCCCATATTCCTTAATAAATCCTTATCATTATTATTTTACCTTCTCTACAAAACATGCTGAGAATGGATTCTGCTTTTAAAATGAAGATTGTGACACTTGTCTTGGTCTAGGTTTGAACTTGTAACACTCCCTTTCTTTGTTTACTGATCACTTGAATAAGTGATCTGGATGTTGTTACAGCACTCTCCTGGGTGGCTGGTGTTTGCATTGTTCATTGATCCTAAATAGCAAACACCCACCAGAACCTCCAACAGAGGTCGAGTTACAGATTCTTGCATTAACACAGACTCACCTTATTAAAGGGAGGATTTACTTGAGAGAAGACAGCAAGCTTTAAAAGGACTGATGGCTGACACTGGGACAGGGACAAAGCAATTCAAAGTGCTGTGCAGTCACAGTTCAGAAATTGCAGGAAAGCTGGGGAAAGAACTTTGGTGGTTTTGTGCTTTTATTTTCTTTTTTGTCTTTTTCTTTTTTTTCTTTTTGCCTCTTCCCTGGGTAGAGGAAAAAGACACTGCCCATTATTGTGAGTTAACAATCTGTTATTCTGAACAGAGGCATTTGATTGGCTGACGAAGTTTGAGTTTTAAGACACCCAGCAAATGCACAGTCGTAATTCATTTTCCACATTCCCTTGAGAAATCACATATCCCAGCTCTGCAGACAAAATAGTAAGATGGCATCTTACTTTTAGAAAAGACTCTTGTTAAATAAAAAAGAGGAAATATTAAAAATGCAATGGAAATAAAGGCACAGGGCTTCAAATATTAATTGCAGAATCATTTCCTCTTGCTTTATTTTCATAGATCAGACTCTGTTCCTGAGGAAACAGGAGAAGAAAGGCAGCAGGTAGCCAGAAGCAGAGAGTCAATGCTCTCACTCGTCACTGTCAGTGCCTGCTGTGTAGGGAAAATACCAGTCTGCCAAGAGCCAGCAAAAGCCTCAAGGGGGCAAAGTATTCCTAATGGCTATGAAACTTTGGAAGCAAACAAAAATATGAAAGGGCAAAAGCCCTGCATTTTCTTTGTGCACTCAGACAGACATTCTCAGATGTCTTTGAATCTTTTTTTGCTTCAAAATAATTTTCAGTTCATGTTGTAAAATACTGCTGTGAACTCCAGGGGATGCAGAATATACCTGGGTTTTGCTTCGAATTTGCAAAGCTGGTGTTGAGTGCTTCATCTGGGGTAATTAACACAGCTTAAGTGTTCCAATTAATGAAGTTCAAAATTTTGGGGTTTGTGTTTTGTTCAAGGAAGATCCAATATTGGTGCCTAGAACACTGGAAGCATGTTAAATCTTGTCCAGTATCCTCAGTGTGACGGGAATCCACATTCCAACATGCACTGCTGTAAGGAACCCCCAGCAGGCACATACTGCACAACCCTTCCCTCACATCAGTCTCCTCCTGGTCTTCTGTCATTGGAAACATGATCAGACCAGTAAAGAATTGTATGTCATTTTCAGTGTTTTCCAGTTTTGTACCTGCTGTAGGCCAAAAGTTAAGGCTTTCCAGAACACAAACATCTACACAAGGTCTTTTGATCTAAGGGTTCTCCCCCTACAAAGGACAGAGTCTATGTCCAACCTACCAGGCGCAACCCGATCACACAGGGCTGTCTCCCCTCTTTTCATTCACACCAAGTTTTTTTAAGAGAATGAGAAAGCAGATGGACACAAACAGTAGCATCTCTTACTACATATTAGGGACATAGGGGATGGTTGTATTTTGCTCTAATGTTAGGTACAAAGCTGATTGTGTGCAGGGAAGCCTTCAGAAAAAAAGTATGAGAAGGAGCAAGACATGTACCACAGAAAATGCTCTGGCAGTCTCTGAACTTTCACCAAGAGCTTTCACTAGGACTTTTTGCCATGGTAGTATGAATCAATCTAACTGCAGTAGATCCACAATTTTCCCCAGCATGGGAACAAGATCTATGCTTCATCTCTGAAAACAAATGAGAAAGCAGTGTGCAGAAAATCTCTCTGAAGCACTGATTTTTAATAAAGGTGAGGCACACTGGTCTTACTTGGGTATACTGAGATTTGAGTAATTTCCTCATTTTTCCAACACTGTGGCTCATATCTATCAGTTCTCATAAACAATTTCCTCTTAATTTCAATATATGCTTTTACTATCCTAGTCTCTTAGATAGTTTCCTTGGAAGAGTGGCTCACTTCTCCCTTCTTAAGCAAGCAAACACTGCAACTTTCTAGGATGTTCAGGGAAAAGTAGTTCCATCTTTTTGTCATTATTCTTCTCAAACAACTACCAATTAGATCTCATCCCCTTTGAGAATTTTGTAAAATGGATGCAGTATGCCTCCAACACACATTCCTTTGAACTCATTTTTTTAATCATATATTTCATTCTTACCTCCACTATCTACCAGGGATTTTATTCAGCTACTGTGATAGACCAGGATGACGTAATTCTATCTTCAGTGAATGTCTGGAACTCTAAGTAGCAGACAGTAGCAGACTAGGAAGGTCCCTAGGTGCAAATTTGACACAACACTCCAAGTTCTGCAAAGTTTCAGTTTAAAACATTATTTGATAAGACACAAGAAATGGCTGGAATCATGAGGAAAGAGGGAAAAGTCATGTGAGACTATGAAGGGGAATCTAAATGAGCTGGAGGTCTCATGTCTGAGAGTGGAATTCTTGCTATGGTCTTTATTTTTGATATCCAGCATGCTCTGCAAAGAATGATAACAGCCCTCACTTTTATTACAAAAAAACCCCCAAAACCACCAACAACCAAAAAACCACACCAAAACCTGGCTGGAGTTTGAAAGAATATTTTCACTATGAAAATATGTTCTTGATTTTCTGTACTAAAATCTTGTCTCAATAAAAATTCCCCACACAGCTCTAACAGCAGACAATAAAGCCGAGTGTATTGAACTAGAACAATGGAATTTTTTTATGATACATGTTATCTAAGAATGAAGGAAAAGTACTGGAGTGCACTTGCAGACTGACAATGACAACAGAACTAATAATGTCACTGAGAAATATTTAGATTGGTTGGAGGTGGTTAACACAGCCAGACAGGACAGTGCAAAGAGCCAAAGCATGTGCTAGAGCAGAGACACATGCAGAAGGTACAAGGCCAGTGTTTGTTTTCAAGACAAGGACACAACTTCTAACCTCCTTATTTTTTTTTCTTAAGGCTATTTCTTCCATGTATACTCAAAGTTCTTGAAGTGACAGCTGCTCATCAGATGTAACAAGTTCCTTCACTAAAGGCCTTATCCTGGCAGCAGCTTTAAGCAGTGATTTTCCTTGATGTTAAGACTACATGATTCATCTTTTTTTCACATAACTCAGGGGAAACCTACCATGTTTTCATGCTTCAAACAGCTAGAATAATCTTCAAATTTCTAAATAGGTTTGTGAGAGACTACCAGCATAAATTTAAAGATATACGGACTAGAAAGTGTGAAGTATACACCACGTGTAGCCCACACTTCCTCTTAGGAATGGTTATATTCCAATTACCTAAATTATTTCATGTCCATGTCATATTTCAAGTGTAATCAAGGAAATTTGTTTTTGATTAAAAGCTGAAGAGAACAATATTTATTTGTTCTGAAGCAATAGGAAGGGTAGATGAATATGGAGTTAGGTTGTATTTCCAAGCAATAAATTATAACATTCAGAATAGTCAGATTAGAGATTATGAATAAAAGTTAATTCACTATAGGGTGAATGTTTGAGGAGTTTTTGAGTTGGATTTTCAAAAGGTAATTGATGCCTTTTGCATCTGATATTCTATGATATTTAGCCATCAAAATAGCTAAGTAACTTTCAAACTTGGCATTTAAATCACCCAATTGCTTTTAGTACATTTCCAGTCTAGCTACTCAGTCAAAAAGATAATAAAAAAGTAAACACTGGAAATGCTTCACATTGCTCCTCTTCTACAGTTATTGATGTAGAGAATAAGACCAATATTCTATAAATAAAACAACACATCTGATATAATATTTGCTTTCTTTAAAAATGTTGATGTGTGATGAGGTTACACTGGCAGTAACTTATTTATTTGCTGAGATTGATATCTGATCTTGATTGCACATGAAAGGATGGAGAAATAAATCAGAGCTGTCAACAATTCTGTATTGAAGGAAAGGAGTGTTCTGTGCTGGAAAGGGACCGATTGGTACTTATAAGGATCAATAGCAATCACAAGAAATGTTTATCATGAAATTATTTTCTCTCTCAATGAGAATGTCAGTGAAAATCAAACTTTGATTCATTTTGTACTACCACGTAAAAATCCAAATATATTTTTAGACTGTAAAGATAAGAAAAAGCAATTTTGCAAAAATTTTAACTACCTCTAAGTACAAGCAGTTCATAATAATTTTAATAAACAAATTACAACGGCTTCAAACTTCCAATGCCCTTTTTCTTATGCCATTTATGAATTGCAACGTTGACTGCATCTCTGATGTTCATCCAGTGAAAATCTTTAAATATTGTGGCTATAATCCAAAAAACAGGAGAATCTTCAGAAAATATTTGGTTTAAGATTTTGAAACCATAGAAGGTCTCAAAAAAAGCACCGCATTACAATATTAGCAGAAAGCAAATGTATTGTTGAAAATGCTTTCACAAAAATTCCATTTGTGATTGTGAAAAGACAGACTGAAAAAATAACCTTAAAATAACCCTTGTTTTTAAACTCTGAGCACTTCTGAAAGGTTTTCATGAGATCAAATGCCCTTTAGTCCTTGCTTCTGCAGTAGCAGTAGCTCCCTGGTTCTCTCCATGTGGTGTGAAAGTTGAGCTTAAGGAACAAGTAAGAATAAGAATAAGTAAGCTTGATTTATCTTCATATTTGGTCTTTGCACTTTTAGAGGTGTTTCAAACAATTCAGCTTTCATAACATTGCAGACTACTTTACAGAAATTTCTGTATGCTTTTTAGAAAATATTTGCAATATTTCTGATAACAGAAAAGTCTTTCTCTGAGATATCACCATTATTTCAACTGATTTTTCTTTGCAGCTGTGGGATGAGCTAGTTCAATCTCTTTTCTATAAGCAACTTTCAGGCTGCTATTTCCAAGCAAAAGGAGGTGACTTTTTTTTTCCATCAATTTTAACCTTGATTTCCCCATTTCTCTATTTAAATATTTCCATCAGAGCAGCACATATTTGTTAGATTATATACCTTGACCAATTGTTAGCAAACCAGTTCATTCCACTTCTTGAGGTTCACTGTGAGAAATGTTTGTGCTTTTACAAATAACTGTCTCTCAAAAGTTCAGTCCTTACTATTATTTACAGTCACAATGGAAGCCTTATATTCACTCAGGGTTTTATTTCCAGTGACGTCAGTAATATCACATCTCATAAACTTGTTTGTGATTTTCCAGGACCTGCACCTGCTTCAATATTGCTTTGTGCACTTGATTGATTGCCTTGGTAGGTCTCTTTGGAAGCATGCATGTTGTTTTGTTGTCATTTTCCTGGCCTGTTTAAGAACTCAAAGCTGCTGACATATTTCCTTCAGACTTTCTGTCTTAAAAAAGAAAAATATTACTTTGTTTTCTGAGGTCAGTATTCAGTTTCCTTCCTTACCCTTTTTGCTGAGTGGGAAATGCACTTTAGTCTCCTGCTTTTCTCATTCTTTTATTGCAGTAGAGTATGCACTAAAGTATGTGCTAATAGAACTGATTCTCTTATTCTAATGCTGAAATTATTTGCCTTAAGTATGACTTTCTTTTTTTGTTTTTTTTTTTTTTTTGTGTGTGTGTGTGTGTTTTGGTTTGTCTCTTTGTTTTGTGGGGTTTTTGTTTGGGGTTTTTTTGTTTAGATCTTTCTTTTGGTTTGGTTTGGTTTTTTTGTTTTGGGTCTTTTGCTTGTTTTTGTTTGGTTGGTTTGTTTTATTTTTTTTTTAACTATGCACCTTGGTCATTGCAGTTGGGAAGTACAACATGTGGCTTTCTGAATTTCATTCGAGGTTCTACCTGCTGTCTGCCAGTGCATACAGAATGGTACAGTTTGTGAGGCTTCCAGCCAGATTTTTCACCCCCTACAGCTGTCCATCAAATGAGAAATTAACTTTGTTTTCATAAACTTCATAATTTTTTAAGAAGATGGGTGTCGTGGTTTGACCTCACATGGAAACTGAGCACCACACAACCACTAACTCACTCACTCACTCACTCCCTCACTCACTCACTCACTCACTCACTCCCTCACTCACTCACTCACTCACTCACTCACTCACTCACTCACTCACTCACTCACTCCGCACCAGTGGGATGTGGAACTGGAAGCATAAAAATGAAAAAAATTGTGGGTGGAGATAAGAACAGTTTAATAATGGAAATGAAATATGAAAATAATACATAACAATTGTAATGAAAAGGAAATAACAAAGAGAGAATAATAAACTCCAAGAAGGACAAGGGATGCAAATGAAAACTGTTGCTCACCACCAACCAAGTGATGCCCAGCCAGTCCCTGAAGAGTAATCCTCCTGCCAACCTTCCCCAGAGTTTTATTGCTGAGCATGGCACCACATGGTGGAGAATATGTCTGTGGTCACTTGAGGTCAGCTGTTCTGGCTATGACATCTTCCAGATCCTTTTGCACCCCCAGCCTCCTCCTGGTGGTGTGGGGTGAGGAGCAGAAAAGGCCTTGACTCTGCCCAGCAGTAACTAAAACATTCCTGAGTTCTCAACCCTCTTTCCATCACAAATCCAAAACACAGCCGCATACCAGCTACTGTGAGGAAAATGAACTCTATCCCAGCCAAAACCAGCACAATGGGTAACAATAAATTGCTCTAAACAAGTAGAGAAGGATGGGGTAGGAACTATCGATATCTGCTTAAAATGGCCCAGACAGGAAACATCCTGCCTAGAAATGAGCAATTATCTACTGAGTTCTATTTCTGTGAGCAGTGTTATGATTTTTGCAGATTTTTATTGATTTTATTCAGGTTAGATTCAACTCATAAGTTCCATTTTCATGCCTTGCCTCTTTTGGACATAAAAAATTACCTAGGTTTATTCCCTGAAGATGAAGTTTCATGTAGTAATTCATAATAAATGCTATCGAATAAATATGGTGAATGGTAAGGTTGTAACTAGCTGGGGAAAATTTTATAAGATATTATGGCATGATGAAAATATAAAATGATCCAGTAGGAAACCAGTTTTCTTTTTTATTGTTATTTATTATTACATTATTTATTTTTAAGCATGTTTCCAAGTCAGGCCTAACATTAGGTGTTTGGTGCTGCAATTCTGATTGTATTACTACTAGGCTAAAAAAAAAAAGAAAAATGGACAAAGTTATCTCCTAATAGGGTAAAATACTTTAGGATTACTTGTTCACATGTTAGACCTTTTTTTGGGATAGATTCAGATATTGCAGGTTTTAGATATGTGTAGGTGTCCGAGTTTTGGCCCAGGATAGGGTTAATTTTTTGCAGCTGGGGCAGTGCTGAGGCCCAGGTGTGATTTGGTACCCCCTCATGTCATTGCCAGGGACGGGGGCAAGGGGCTCTGCTTCTGAGGAGAAGGGTGTTCCTTCTGGTGGGGAGAAAGCATGGTGGGGTTGGTGTTTGTCCCGGGCTTTCTGTGTAAATCATTTCTTTGCCTTACCCCTCTTGCTATTAAAATAGTTGCTGCTACTGATAATTTTATTATCTCATTGCTGTTTCCAGAAAGTTGTTCTTATCTCAAACCATGGTTTTCCTCTTTTGTGCCTCCAATTCTCAACTCCATCCTGCCGGGGTGGAAAAGGGAGGGGAGGGTAAGGGGGCAGGGAGTGAGTGGCAGTCTGGTTTGGAGTCTTGGTGGGAGGACTATGTTAGGGGCTACCATTCCTAAATCACAACAGTAGATAAAGACAAAATCGTATTCAATTTATAATTCTGAACCCTTGTTTCACGTGGGTCATATAAGTTTGGTCCTTTGAAGTGGTTATAAACTTATAAAGAAGCATTTTCATTTGTAGGAAATATATTTAAATCCAGTCCTAACTTTTAAATTCTGAGTAATTATAATTTACTCTAATAATGGCTTCAATTTCACTTAGGAGCCCTCAAAAAGAATTAAATATGATCAGTCATTGTGTTTAACTGGATCAAATAAAAATTATGTTAGTAACTGAATCCTGCAAAAAATTATGAAAATATTTTGGACGATTAACACCTATAAATTACTGATAATTTACACAATGATTCCTCTATCTGATTGCTTAATTGGCTTTGTGAGATGTATTTTGCCTTACAAATGGAAGTGTGTGACTCAGAAATTATATACATTCTTACATACAAACTTTTCTTCTTATTGTTGAGAGCAACAAAGGATGAATCTCCAAACAGAAATAATTTTACAATATATCATATAGTGAGGCATTCCATG
Source organism: Oriolus oriolus (assembly GCA_013400235.1). NCBI lineage: Eukaryota > Metazoa > Chordata > Aves > Passeriformes > Corvidae > Oriolus > Oriolus oriolus. The sequence goes on along the minus strand of VXBT01003622.1, from coordinate 248,761 downwards.
GCAGCTTTTAAATTACTGCCTTTCAGGTGGCTCATTGAGTGAATTAAAATCAACTGAGTGGAAGCAGCAGCCCCTGGGTCAAACATTTATAATGAGACTTTGAATAACACTTAACAGGAAATACACAATTGGGAGCCTCTCATGAGCTAGTTTTTCTTAGTCATATATTTTTACACACAAGAAAACAGTCATTTTCTTTCCTTAACTTAAAAGGAAAGTTCAGCCATCTTTTATCCTTGATTCCATTGAAAAATGGAATAGCATTTCTGAAAGAACTATAGAGGTAGTTTACATATTTGTACAAAGTAGCTTAAATAACTTGAAAGTGATTTCATGGTGAAATTTACTCTCCTCAAAGTACCATTTAATCACAGGTTGTAACTTCCATAAATTATTTCAAATGCGCTCAGGATTGTTTATATTCTGCTTATAAATATTTTCTACATTATAACATTCTTTGACTTGTCCATTTTATATATATATATATATATATATATATAATCTTTATGTATCCTTATCCTTTGTGATCCTTTGTGTAATAAAATTAAGAGACCCTATAAATCAAATCAAAACAATAAATACATCCTAAATCTAGTTCAGTAGTCTTTCCTGTTTTCTGGATTAGTTCTATTTCATGATGATTCTTCAGTGCTCCATAAAAGTTAATAGACTAGCAAATGGGCTGTGCCATCTGTTTCAGTTGTGATGAGTTCATTAGTCTCTACCTGAAAACTTGAGTGTAGTTCTTAAACAGTTTACTGTTTTCTGTGAAAAATCAGGCTCATCTCTGTTAAAACTGTTTTCAGTTTTGAACCAGTCTAACCAGTATTTCACCTTCTTGTAGAAAGACTAATATCAAAATCGTCATGATGCTGAAAGTAACATAACGAAGCAGGAAGAGCACCTGCACTAATGCAAACTCACTGAGTTCAAGGTGTATTTCAAACAGGCTTTGAACACTCCTCTAGTGAGATGAGCTCCTCAGACTTTTCCTTGAAAGTAAATCTCCAGGGTAAAAAATGCTGCTGTACAGATACAGCTTTTTTCCTTACAATTTGGAAAAAGACAGCCATAACCAAACCAACATGAACTATGAGTTTTAATTAGGTGATGACTTTCAGGGAAGAGAGGTATTTTTTTGTGAAGTAGATGAATTGCTTGGAGGCACAAAAGACAAGTTTCAAAAAATTTCTCAATAGCTTCCTTTTAAAAATAATTGTCCATTCATGAAAGGGAGATTCTGAATGATTTTCTAAGTCAACTCAGTTAGTTTCAAAAACAGTATCACAAATAATTATGTTATTTTCTTAAGAGAGAAGAAATTATACCTGTGAACTAGTAGCTCTTCTCTTGTGAATAATAAGTTAATATGTTATTGGTCATTTTTCATACATCTAATGAGGACAATCCTCTCTCTCTCTCTCTCTCTCTCTCTCTCTCTCTGTCTATCTGGTGAAGAAATTTTAGCATATAAATATTTTTTAATAATTTGCCTTCTGCAGTGCTGGTATGCCTTACTCTGTTACAGTAAGAATAAAGATTATCCCTCCCAGACTCAAGTCTCACTTGTTGGGGTTGCAGTAAAATGTTGGTTCTACAGGTGCTGTAGGCTTTTGATTTAATCATGTGTGAGGGATGTAATGGCAGCTGCCCTATTTGCTTTAAACATTAGAATAAAAGTTTTTATTTACAGTAGCAGATGGTAAACTTCAATCCACTCCTTATGTCTCTGTAAATTTTATAAACTGGTTGAACTGGTCAAATATCTTCAGCTGAAGTACAGCTCACTAAAACTTGGGCTTTGTCCAAACTGAATTATTTGATTTTTATGGAATCTTCTTTTGGAAAATTAAAAAGAAGTTGCTGGACTTCAGGTCAACATCGCATTTACCTCTAGTCACACTCAAACTTTCTATTTCTATGAAGCTATATCATAAAGCTCTTATTTGTCTTCCCCACAGCTCTATGGTCTGCTAATCAGCTCTCATTCGCTATGACTCTCCTCAGACCTGAGTTCATGGCATGGTCTCCCACCCACAACCTTTCTGTTGTGCTCCAGCCTATCTGCCACCAAGGGCATGAATGCAGTTTTTCCAAAGGACTCTGGTGCAAAGATGCCTCGGCTGGGATGTAAAGGAGGTGGCGCTCAGGGAAATGGCAGCAGAGGTGTTGGCTGAGTCCTGAGAGCGCTTTAATCACTCAGTGGGGAACAGCCTGACCAAACACTGCACCATACCAGCACTCACACTGGGGCTTATTCTAAAAAGTTAAGCAGATTTTCACTGCATGTTGTGGATATATTCTGGGAATCAAAGCCTGGATAATAAGGACTAAAGGGCCAAAGCTTTTAGGATTTTTTTTTTTTTTAATATATGCCTTGTTAATGGAAAATCACTATTTAAAACAAACAAGATAAACTTTGAATTGATTTGACATAAGCTAATACAAGAAGTGAAAATAAATAGTTTGTTTTACTTGAGATAAACTTTGTTATTTCCTTTCCATAATTTAAAGAAACTGCCCTAAGTTATTTCATATGTTTCCTTTATTTTTTGTCTCTTATAGTATACTTACCTTAGGAAACTAGATTTTCTTAATTATTTTTCAATGTTTAGTATTAAGGAGGACAGCTTAAAGACTTTCAGTGAGCATGGAAATCAAAGCACAACACCTAATCGTATCTCTGAATGATCACACCATCTTTTACTACAGAAGAAGAAAATGTCCCCTCATAGCTGTTCTGTCTTCATATCAAGAGACAGTAGTGAGAGATCAGCTAGTAAGGGAAGTCTGAACAAAATGGAGTTACTTCAAAACATAACCTCCTTCTATGTCAGTGTGTTCTGATTTTCAGTGGTAATAAGGTTGGTATGCAACATACTGTGAGCAACATCAAGATTTTTTTCCCAGTTAAACTGGGACAAGGTTGCCTGTGGGGCCAGAAAAGAGAATGACAAAGAAAAAGTAATACCAATCCTTTGTCTTCACATGCACCCACCTTATTAACTTATTTTAGGGCCTTACTTTCATTTTCTATGTTAAACATCACATTGGAGCCTTAAACAGGTTTCTTACTCAGCTTTCTATATGGGCAAAGAATTCTTCAAGGTCCAGGCTGATGCTTTCAACCTGCAGATTACAGAGCCAGACTCTTGGGGGAACATCGTTATCCCTGGGTCAGAGCTCCCAGGGATGTGGGGCTTCAAAGGAAGTTCCTTTCAGGTTTGAATCTAAGTCAAAACCCCCCCAACTATAAAAATGCCTAGAATGCTTTAAAATGAACTTTAGTTGGCTGAACTCAGACTGTATTTAAAAGTCCCAATTTAGGATTTGAGCTAAAATGACAAATCTAAAGGAAAGGTTGGCATGAGGAGGTGACAGAGCAAGGTTATGAACATGGTAGCAAATAAAGTATTTCGAACAGATTTGTGAGGAAGGAACATTGACATGAGTATGGCCTTTTTTGATATTAGACCAATATATTTAGATTATGTTTATTTCTTTTGTGTTTTGCCTTTTGGAACTCTGGTACCAGCTAAGGACCATCAGGATAGGGTGTGAATTAATCATAAGCTCAGAAGACCCAGTCAACTTTTGAGAAAACAGCTTTGAACAAACACTCTTCCCGTTGGGCTTGAATATTGTTTCTTATCAGGAAAACAAAATTTATAAACAAATACCACTTCATCATCACTTAGTTATCAGCTTTGTCGTATTTTATAAAATAATGCGTGGTTTTCATGAAGTGGGTCATCTGTAATTCTTCTGGAACTCACAAAAATCCCTTGCCATTGTTGTATTTTTAACAAAGAATAATGAATAACGGATAGGATGAAATATAGTGCTACATAATTGGCAAATAGAGAACATTTTGCAGAAATCACTCAAACTATTTTGAATTTCATTCTAGTCATGGTTTATTTAACACTAGCAGAGTGCTGGAAGAGTTTCACAAAAGATTGATGACTCTCTAGAGCAATTCCTAAGCGTAATATTATGTCTTAAAGAATTATGTCACTTTCTTTAAGGGTGCTGAGAAAGATATTACTATGCATCAATAAAAATTCAAGTTTCACCAACCATCTGTATTGCATAAATCAAGTAGAGGGTAAGGGTTTCCCCAGAAAACAATTATGGAATGGAATGAGATGGCCCAAAAGGCATTTACTGTACTAAAGCATGTCAGTAAATGCATTATGCTGCAGCTACAATGAACTTCAGGATAAATTTTAAGGACAGCATTTTCAAGGATTTGTGCCCAGGGCCCTGTATACGTGGAAAATGATGTTTCTTATCCTTTGAGTTGGAAATTGCCTACAATGAAGAGGTGCACCTGCTCAGTTTGAAGTGTAGTTTACACACAGCTTTAAAGCTGGTTGAAAACATTTTTCAGCTCAGTTTGGCCATTTTATTTCAAATGAACTCAAACTGATTAGAAATCTTTCAGATGAACTTAAACAAAATACCTTGACAAGAATGTGTGTGTGTGCATGTCCCTATATTATGCATGAATAGGAAACAGTCAAAACTAAATAAAGCTGAAAGCTTAATTAAAATATTTTTTTAAAATTTATTGTAGAAAGACTGCAGTCAAATTATCTCAATATGGTTAATTTAACATTTACTACCTTACTAACAGTCTAGGCCACTGTAAAAGCATTTTACATATTTTGACAGTGTTCAAGGAGATTAGACAATGTAAACACTTCAAAACTGACCAAATGTACGCTATCTTCACTTTCCTGCGCTGAAGACGCCAGTACATCCATGTGCAAATCCAATCATATCTAAAATATACAATTTAGATAGCAGATCATGTACATGTCCATTATTATTATTTTGTAAAGAGAAGTTCTGCTTGTCAGTTCCTGAACTAAAGTGCAATGGAGTGCACTACAGTTGTTCACAGAGAATTGGAGTTAGATCTCTATTTGTTGTTTAGGGAATACACAAATTTTTGATTTGTAAATAAAATACAATAATCTTGAAACTTTGTCAAGTTTGAACACTCTTCAGAAATATTTATTTTAGCACTAAATAAAAACCATTTAAAGTAATGATTTATAACATAAATTATTTCTGAATGTCATAAATACAGTGAAGAAGGAATAGAATGGCATTGTTGCCTAAATTCTGGTGTAGCTTATATTTGGAAATAGACATTTGGAAGAGAATTTATTTAGTAAAATCCAATGAGTAAGGGGTTAGACTGTGCAATAAACAAAACTGCATATTTTGGAAGGAGAGGAACCTTTCCTTAAAGTACATATCACTTGTATTGGTCAAGAGAACCAGTATGACACCTCTCAAGGGATTGCTAAAATGCCATTAAACGAAAAACTGATGAAGGCTGTGAAAGATAATAACACATGTATTATCTTGTCGGCCAGGTAGCCCTTGGGACCTGCTTCCCCTTGAGGAGCTGTGCCACACCAAAGCAGAGCCATACCTGCCTGGAAGCAAGGTGTGCTCTCCGACCACCACACTGACACTGGGAGTTGAACCAAGATATAATTTCATAGGCATTTTGGAGCTTTAATTTTCCATCACTAATGAGTTGAGATCAGCTCAGCTGGTTAGAGCATGGTACTAATAGTTGTGCTAATAACACCGAGTTCGTGGGTTCAATGCCCATACGGGCCATTTACTTAAGAGTTGAATTCAGTGACCCTTGTGGGTCCCTTTCGTCTCTGAATATTCTGTGAATCTGTCAGATGCAACTGGAGCAGATTATAAGTGGCAATGGGGTCTCTTTTATCAATTTCTCTAAATATGTAATTATCTTTTGCTTTTTGTGTAATGGTGTTTGTCAAGCTGTGAAGGCTGTACCTCACTCTTATCAAAACTGCTGTGACATATCAGTCTTTCTCACAGTTATCTACAAAAAAGCTTATCAATTTCATTTAATTTCCTGAATACTCAAGGCCACTCTACTGTCTGTTGAAGCACTCAGTGATATTTAGCAATATTTATTGAGGAAAGATTAAAATGCTGATCACTTGAGGAAGCCTGTTTTATTAATTCAGAGGGCAGCTGTTGTGAATAAAACTCATTTTCAAGTGTTGGGCTTTTTAAATTAAAATGGTCACCAAAAGCATGTCTTTCTCAAAGTGGTGCTTCATTGCTGATGTTAGTGACTCCAAATTCTGTTGTGCAGTCCCACCCTCAGCTCTGCTGTCAGATCTAGAATATTAACCAATTGTTCTAAAATCCACTTCTTGGCTTCCGTTCTTCTTTGTGTGTGGGCTTGGCTTGTGGAAAAGTTTATAGATACTTCTTTCAAGAATGTGTGGTTTTGGTAAAAGGGGAGTGGTCTAAGTCCTTGGTGGGATATTTCCTTACTTAGATACAGGTATTCAGTGCATTAAAGTAGAGGCAGTTTGCAACCTTCCACAGTGATTGGAAACTGTTTTATTGTTAGTAAATGTCCTGTCTCAGAAACTACAATTGCTAAAAGTTTGAGAAGTTAATGTTAATATTTTCCAGTGTAATGATCCTGTTCTTTAGTGGAAAAAGACCTGGGCTTCATCATATCAGTAAGTGAAATATTAATAATTTATATTTAAAAGTAAAAATAAAAATATAATTCTTGAAACTATTATGATTTATGATGAACCAAACAGATCCATTTTCAAAATAAGATGATCTTTTTACTTTGACATTTATTCCAAAATCTCATATATTTTTACAAATCAAGAAACAGTATTTTTCATTTCACATTTTTATTATAAACTTGCTAGATCAGCCTGTCTTGCCAAGGATCTGTAATATGCCTGTCATGAAAGGACCCTGTCAAGGCCCTTCTTCAGGCAAAAAACAAATTGTTATCCCTGCACAAGAGGTTCTAACTCCGAAAACTAAGAAAATTCTTATATAAAAGAGGTGCAGTGTCTTGCAGGTATAGAGCTTAGTGCTCTGTGATTTAGTAGTCTAATTCTGTAGCCTAAAGCCCTCAGCTAGGTTAGCAAAAATCAATGATCCTTGTACTTGAGGCTGCCAGTGTGTTTTAGGTATTTATCAAAATAAAAAATCCAGGAATGATGTGGTGATACAGACTGAGAGTTCTCTAGTGAATGTTGTAAAAGATAGATTAAAGCACTGTGCTGTGCTGAGCTGTCTTTGCTTCAGCCTCTTTCACGCCTGACTTTGCAGTTATCCAGATTCAGCTGGAAGATGTTCTTTGTCTCCCTGGAACTCAGTCATTAAATAATAGCACTAAAAATCTTGTGAGTCAGAAGGCCCAGTTTTCAGTAACTCTAACATTATTCCCAGACAACATGATACATAGTCTCCATTATTCATTTAAAATCAGTCCAAATGTAGCTGTAATCTTAACCATGAAGGCCTCCCTCTGCTTAGACGTTTTGAAAAGAAAAGATGAATATTGAAAACGGATCATAATATCAAAGTCTGTCTGTACAGCACATTTAGAAAAAGTAACTGTAAATTTATGCAGACATGGCAGTCTTCCTTGGAACTGTAACTTCAGCTAATACATTTCACCCAGGACACATTGCAACCCTCGAGCTAACAAACTGCAGTGTACTCAGAGTGGGGAGTGCCACAGTTTTTGTCCTACAAAATAACTGCAAGCAAAGACATAACAAAGAGGCTTGGTTTGGTTTACAGCCTGAAGGAGACTATAGTTTTTCCTGAGGCAAACAGAAATCACAATGGCCTGGGTGAACCAGAGCAATTAATAATTATCCAGCCACCTAAGACAGCTTTGCATGGATGCAAAAAGTTCCTTTCTCCTATTTCTGGTCTCAGCTTGAAGCTGCCTGCTGCGCTAGAGACAATATCCAAAATCACAACTGGTCGAGCATTTGGCCAAGCATCGGAGTAAATGTGGGATGCAATTTTGACAGCCCTTTCTCCTAATATATTCAATATTTTAGACAAACCTTAAAAGAATGGGACTGAGTTTCTAGGCCAGTATGCAAGGTACGTTTTTGAGTTCCAGTTGCTCTGCTGTTTCCCTCAAGATCCGCTGAATTTTCCTGTGACAGGACCCTAAAAGTTAGGTGAATCACACACTTGTTGTACGCTTGGTGGTGATCTTTACTTTGGCAGGAAAGATGTAGATATTCCTGCTATCAGACAGAATTGATTCTGGGTTTTCATTTTCTGGACAAATGTCTAGCTACCAGCTACTGACAAAGAGGAGAGAGTACAGAGTACTGTCGAGATCAGTGCAAGGAATTTTGGTCATTGTGGATCACTGAGGGAACATCTGCTGTATGCATCCTGCTGTGTTTCAGCAACTACCTCCTTAGCATTATCATGCCCAGGAGCTTCCATTCAGGCACACATATATGGTTTTACTGTGGGGAAAACTGTTCCTCTCTAAAGCATGCATGTGTCCATAGAGCCAGGCAGAAGCTGAGTAAAGGTTTTGAGGATACAAATTTTGGATTAGAGATTGGTGTTTTATAGAGACAGTAGTGACTTAGAGAGTTTGTGTCTGTTGAAGATAGTGTTGAACTGAACTGCTATGGTCGGCTGCTTAGTTCTGGACTTAATTCATGTTCCAGCAGACAGGCTGAGGTGATTCTAACTTGTGAGTCGCAGACTTCACTGCCTCACCGTTATACTTTAGAGGTTATTCCCTTGATGGGAGAAGTAGTAGAAAAAGTTACTTCAGCAGTAGTAGATAACGGTAACCTGTCAGCTGGGGTGATTAAAAAGCAGACAGATATGTAACTGGCCCAGAAAGCCAATCATGAATGGATTCAAACTGGAGGAAAGTAGGTTTAGATCAGATATTAGGAAAAAATTCTTTACCTTGAGGATGGTGAGACACTGGAACAGGTTGCCCAGGGAACTTGTGAATGCTCCATCCCTGGAGCTGTAAGCAACCTGGTATAGTGAAAGGTGTGCCTGCCCACGGCAGGGAGGTTGGAACTGGCTGATCTTCAAGGTCCCCTTCCAACCCAAACCTTTCTATGATTCCATGAACTCTGCAAGCTGGCTACAGCACCACTGACCTTTTTTTTCCAAAGTACTTCTGGAGAGATAACCCAAAGTCCTCCCATCCCTTTGACAGCACTCCATTAAAACAAAAAGATTCTGATTTAAATAGTCACTGTTGAAGGATAAAGAAGGAAAACATAATTGAATGTAAATCAGATTCATATAGAATCCTTAGCTTTCAGTGGCATTAAAGTGCACATATGCTAAGTGACATAGTAAGAACTCCAGAAGGGTTACCAAAAGGAATAGCACCAGAGTAGAATGGGTCTAACAAGTAGCAAAACCTGTGGGAAAATATTTTAAAGTATGGGCCAAGTGATCAGCTCTGAGACCACAATGGATCACCTACCAATCATGATGGACAGACTTGGAATTATTATCAACCTTGAATTCACACTTTGCTTTACTAATTTGTCTCTCTAATTTACGCAATTCCACTGTGAATGCATGAAGTTTTGAGCCACTGTAAAAATATGAATCCTTCACTGTTAGAGCAAGTGTTAGAATAAGACATATCTAAGTAGAGGTTATTTTGTTTCAAAATCGTGGTTAAAAACATCTTCAGTTCCTTAGTCTCTGACAAATTGTAGTGTAGCTTATAAAGGATAGATTTAACACCATCATGAAAACACTGCTATTATTTCTGAAGGAGATGGCTTATCATTATAAGAGGAAGGAGCTTTCAGGGTTTCTTTTTTGCTGTCATATATAAATTTTTTCACAAAATATTAAAATCATATTAACGATGTTATTTAAAATGTTACATTTTCAGGACAGAATTGTGGTCTGGGGTCTTTATAGTATTCTTTCCTTCCTATGAGTGTGTGAGTGATTTATATACAGGGAGATAATTAATGCCAGAGTATGCCCTAAAAAGAAGTCAGAACTTGCAATGCAAAATTAAGGCAAAATTTTTGGTTAGGATATTACATCTATGTTTATACACACAGACAGTAGAGAGGTTTGCTGCATCTCTACTCTGGCAGTGAGTTCTAAGCAGATGGGAATATAGAATGTGCTCAGAGTAGCCATTACCAATCTCTGACACCACCACAGGTGTTTCATAAAAGGTTCCCCTTCTCATGCCGAGGCCCGGGTCTGCTCACACACGACTGTTTGGACCTTGGCATCTCAGTGACTGGATCTTGGCATCTGAGTTTGCACACCAAAGGAATTCTGAGAAAAATAATTTCATTGTGTATGAACAATATTCTGAAATTTGGTGTTATTCCAACTGGGACACACACAGCCTCCATGTGTGCACCCATGCACAAATTTCTCCACAAGAACAAAAATCCAGCTTTCTTGCTGCAGAGACAGACTTGTAGCTGGCTGCCTCAGATTTAGGCTGCCTCATAGCAAAGCAGACAATCAGAAAATCTTTCACTGAATTCGTGCTCCTTTCTAGAGACATTTGTTCAAACCAAGCTCGGAACTGTGTGACAGTTATGAGTAATTCCGATGGAAAACTGCTTTACTGACAACTTTTTCAATCTTGCCTTCCAAAATTTCAGGTTTTAGAGGTTATTTTAAGTCTAGAGATCTTCCATTTTGAAATCAAATCCTGACATATCACTAGGTTTGACTTTTCAGATTGGCACCCTCATCTACATATTATTTTCTTCAGTTGCCTCTTAACAATAAAAGGCTTGTTATACACTGTACTCTTTGGTGATAAACCAAAGGATAACAGACTGGAAACAAATGTGTTTATCATGTGTTTAACCTTGAGTTGGCTCCCATCTCTGAGCGACTGATAAATGATACAAATCAGGTGTTGTATAGTGCAGCTGAAGGGCAGTTATTTATGATGGACACTCAAAAATGAACTAGCTGGACCAAAAGGACTGGCTGGGTGGGAAATTCCTGGGTTTATGCAGTCTAAGACACTGGGCTGCCCCTGACAGCTGAGGAGAGTATGGCTCCTGGACTACTTTGTCTCTTTCTGGTCTAACCCTTCCAGTGTAATGTTCTTTCTAGATTTGCCATCTGATCCACCTGCCTGATTGCTTCCTAACCTATGTCAGGAAGAAACAGACTAAGACAGGAATTATACTACATGTGTTATTTCAAACAATTTAAGAAAACTCATTTTAATTGAAGTGAGTTAGCCATCAATCACAACAGCAGCTGTAAAAGGTGCCAGGGAGCAGCGAGGTCTACAGGGGAAGGCGAGAGAGCCAGAAGGCAGCATGTGTCCACAATCAAAGACGCAGCAGGATTGGGCAGTATATGTTCAGATGGAGCAGGGAAAGGTGGGGTTCGCAGCTCCATCTTTTCCTACACAAAGGGCCACCTTGTCCAGAAAGCCTTTGGAGACAGTCTTTAGCAAATATTTTTGAGAGTGTTTTCCCCAGCAATTTGTTGTGTTCCTCCCAAAACATGAGAGATGGGCTTTGCAAATGTTTCTCATCTCCCGTGTTTTGATTATTCAGACTTCTCTCTCCCTGGTGCAACTTTCCTCCAGGAATATCACTGAACCCACAAAAGCATCATTTTTTATCAACATGATATAAAAACATATGTAGTGATGAATGGGCAGAATAAAACTGGCATTCCGCTGCAGTATATTAATTTTAGCACATTTGTATTCTCTTTCCTGCCATGTTGTGTCTAAAATATGTGCTAGGTTTTTTTATCTATGCCCTACTGGATTGTTCTTTTTTCTTTCTTTCCCATTTATTACAGTATTTTTTTATATAGCATTTTTTTCTCTGTATGAAACTATCCCTAGCCTCCCTCTTCAGCATCCCTCCTCCCCCCTATTTTAAGCCACACAGTCAGTTTCCTGCAGACAGTAGATACCCATCCTATGGCAAGCTACAGCTTGTTCTCAGTTTTTGCATTTGTGATAGAAAGCCTCAGTCTCTGACAAACTTAATTGGCAAAGAATATCTGTAGACTCCTAGAGCATTAGTAACACCTTGAAGCAGCATATTATATTGTTAAAATATTTATTTCTGGGGTGGTTCAATAGCACAGAAGAGAATTTTTAGGAGGGCTTCCACAATCTCCCAACTTTTTGCAGGTTGCCTGTGCTGCAAACTTGAGCCTAGCTACAAAGTGAAAAAAGGTAAGAGAAGACTTTAGTACTCAGCATTACTGACTTTAAGCCCTGAGATTTACAATGTCCTGTTGGATGTTATATTGCATTGCTTCTACCTCTAGCCAGTCACTTGGGATTGCATGGGAAACCTCTTATGATATTTCTTTTGAGGGGGAGAAAAAAGATTGTTACAAAAATTTGGAAAGTTGAATATGGAGAATTCTAACATAATGATATTTTAGGAGTTATTCAACAGCTTATGGATGTTAATATTTGTTTGACACAAAGATGTCTAAACCTCTGTGGTGGGCTGAGCATTGTCAAGCTCCCTTTAAATCAGCTCTCAGAAAATATTCACGTTATGTCATGAAGCATGATGAAGAAACATTCAAGCAAGACCCAGACTGACAGGGTGCACAATGCCATGCCATACATGGGTATTGGTAGCTCAGGCCTGTCCCAGCAATGCAGGTGTGCAGCCCAGGGCTGACCCCAAGCCAAGAAACGCTTCTTCAGGAGGTCTAGTTAGCAGCTTGCTAAGTGAAGGTGGAGTGGTCTTACTGCCTCTTGGTCTACAGCCAGTTCAGTAAACGTCACCCTCAGGAACTCTGCACAATCTGCTATCCCAGTGCTGGTGCACCAGAGGAAGTTTTGAGGAGGTATTGCATAGTCTGGGAATTGCAGCAAGGCCAGTACCGAACCCACATGTTCTGAGTGCTGTCACTTATGCTGCCTGTAGCCTTCAGTTTGCAAAACACCAAATATGCCGAGTAAAATGTTCAAAACTCTGTTTATGAGCCTCAAGATGACTTTTGGGCTCTTCCTTTAGCAATTATGTCAAGGTTTCCTAAAATGATTAAAAATTAAGATAGCCATTTCGTCACTTTATTGTGTAAATTTTTAAAGCAAAAATGTTCACTCTTCTGCTTCTAATTACTGATTTATTTGTAGTGAACACTTTAACAGTTTTTTCCCCTCCCATGCTTTTAGTACTATGGACAGATTATTAGAGAGTTGGTACACTATTAATTTTCTACAGCAGTTTCTGAGTAGGGAGTACTGACAGCTCAGTCCAAATGCAAGATGTTCCCAACAGGCTTTGAGCCTTCTCAGCATAGATTCTAACCCATGAGCAATAACAACATTGCCCTCACAGCATAGCTATTCCAAGGAGATCCAGTATCTCTTTTCCTCTACAGCAGTTTTGAAATTGAAAGTTAATGCCTTCAAGAGAGCTTTGAAGGAGTTCACTCCAAAGTCAACATTATATAATGGAAGCCTGCCAGCTTAAAATTAATGTGAGAAAACAGGTTACTCATGAACTACCATTATGGTATACTAAGCTGGAGACTTTATTTCTAGTTGTGTTTTAGTAAGAAAAATATGTATTGCATCATCCATCAAAGCTTGTTAACTATATCCACTAACTTATATTCTTATCCTCAATACCACTCTTAATCAGAGTCAATCCATTTTCCATATTGGAAGAAGATAAGGCAAGCAATATAACAGGTTGAGATTTCAGTAACATTAGACAAGTCTTCCTTGTTTTTATGGTTTGATATTGTTGTTGTTTTTAATACCACCTAGCTATCTAAAAAGTCTTTTGAGCATTAATTTTATTCCAGAAGACACATGCACATATATTTGTATAAATTCATGTGATTTTTTTATTACATCAGATAAAAAACCCCAAAATAGTAAATGTAACATTTTGACAGTAACAGCTCCAAGCTTCTTAATTTTGGAAGGAGTAAAAAGTAAGTACAAGACTTGGTTCTTTCTCTGTGTTGGAGGTGAAGACTGCCAAAAATGAACAATGAGCCGGTGTTCTCTGACTGATGATGAAACCAAATAAGATGAGACCTAGCGTTCACAAGAAGAATTACTGTGAAGGAGACCCCTTTTGGCTAAGTCAGTCCTGTGATGTCAACAAGCCAAGGCAGGGACACCTGTAGCTTTTCAGATTACACTGAAAAGATTTTACCAGGTTACCCAGGCACTCCTGGGTTGGGCTTTGGAACAAAGTCTGGTGTATTCTGTCTTCAGAGGGGTAATCAGGAGGTCATTCAAGGCTGAAATACCTAGAAAATATCCACTTGTTGCTCAGTTATTTACTCTGAACACGGCTACAGCTTTCACCCTAATCTCGCTGAATGCAGAATTCGGGTCCATGTGTGCCTGGGCAGATCACAGAGTTGTTGCTTCTGGAAATAGAAATGTCAACACCCACTGAAAGAAGCTGAGACTTTCCTATGGATATTAATGAGGGGAACTTGAAAACCAAAGGAACAGCTATAGTCTCCCAGTGTAAATATATCATTGTATTGATGAGAAAAAAGGTCCCAGATGATAGAAAGCCCTTTCTGGAGGTCTCATTACTGTTAGAACATTGCCTCTTTAGTCATTTTGTGGTCATCTCAAGGTTTGCTAAGAAAACATGCAGAAGTGCATAGTGTTTACATGGCACTGTAGGAGAATTGAGTTAGAGAGCTCTCCAAGGAATAAGGATAGTTGCTCTTCCTTCTTGCTTTCAATTCCTCCTACAGGGTTTTGAATTGACCAAGGGGTTACATATAACTTACAAATAAATATTTTAACTAGGATAAATATACAGATTTAAGAACTCACCTGCATACAGAATCACTTGAGATAGAATCTGTAACTAAATTCACTTTGCTGATCCTGGTCTTTAAAATGTGATCCATCCTTTATGTGTTGTGCAACAGAAATTCCTTTCTGATGCTCTCCCAAGTTACTAAAGGACTACAGTTATTAACAATATGGTCCCTCTGCACTTCTCTGGAAATGCAAAGGTGCTGAAATGGCCAGCTGAGGTTGATTCTGCATAGTGTGAGATAATACACGGTGTGCCTAAAAACATTCATTTCACCGTTATGAAACCGTATCTTAACTTAGAATGAAAACCAGGGCATGAAGAGCTGTGGTTGGAGTGCAGTCAAGTGCATCAGGGAGGTGCTAAGACCCAAGTTTTCTAAACACGGCTACAGTTTCAAGTCAGTCTATATTGTGGGGGGGAAAAAAATGGAAAAAGAAAAAACAGAAGAAAGTAAAAAAAAAGAATGTGCTAACTAATGCATAGAGAGGCTATTCGTATCTCTTTGAGGCACAAAAGTGAGACTGAAGGACTTCTGCATGGAAGTCTCACACTGTTTTTTCTCTTGGAAACAATCCTTTGACCAAATATCTACTGGCTGTTAACCAATTGAAATTTCATCTCAGGGAATGTGTAGCATAAGATCCAGTTCTGTTTTTGATGATTAATCAAAATATGTCAATATGGTACATATACAGTAGACGCATTAACAAGAACTAAAGCAGTGGAGAAATGAAAGAGAAACATGGGTGACATCTGGCTGCCTCCTGCTTAACTGTCCACCTTGGGTTTTTGTTTTAGCTTTGGTACTTTAAAACTGTTTTGTAATGTCAAAGAATATGCAGGATGCAGCAGTGTTTGAAGAGTAACAGTAAACCTGTTCCATACTTATGTTAAAAAAACATCAAAGAAACTACTCACCTCCCTGTGAAGATTCCATATGGATGTACAATACATAATTTTGGTATTTTCTTCATGGAACCAGCTTTTCACCTTGGTCAGTGTCACTACCACCTATTTGTATGCTAATCAGATTCTTGAGATGAAATTTCCTATTCCACTCTCCTGAAATATATCATGTTAGCTACAGCTTTAGCTTTGCAGGACTTGTCCTTGCATAGAACCTGATTCTGCACAGTTTTACTCACATTTATCCATACCAAAGAACTGCTCCATTGTGACACTTATGAATAAAGTCAGAATTAGCACTTTCTGTTAAATCAAGGAGGAGAGCAAAACTAGTGCTGGGACAAGACTGAACTTAAGTGAAATAGAATGTGGAAATATGTTAGTATGCTACTCTTGTATTAAGAAATACAAAAAAAAGTGTATGAATAGATGTGGTTGGAGAAGGAGATGAATGGAAATTGGAAGAAGTGTTAGATTGATGCACCTTGCTGTTAGGGACTGGGAAGTGCAGAGACAAGAACTTTAGAATGTTAAAATAAAAAGGGCTTTCTGGAATGGTGTGTTTAGAATGAAGCATTTATTCATTAAGGATCACAATTCTTATTTAATTTTTCTTTCAAGGTTTTTTCTCGCATTTGTGGTGATGGAAACAATTTACAGATTAATTACATTTATAGGGCTAGCTTAATAGAGTTATTTACCATATGCAATAACAATATAAAAACAACTGTGGTATTTTTCATCTGTTTAGTAATAAAGGGGACTGATTCAATTTTTTTTTTTAAGCACTAATATTGGTTATTTTACATAGAAAGCTGAGTTTTGAGCTGTGAGGAGCTGCTCCCCAGGAGAAATGATTCTTCTGAGTGGGGATTTGCTCCATCCTGTTTCCACCATGTAAACAGACACTTGTCTATTCTCCTCTACAAGGTTCTGACCCAAAGGAGGAAGAGGTAAAAGAGCAGAGCAGAGATTGTGAAGTTGCTGGTGTGCATCTCTGGGAGATCAGTGATACCCTTGTTCACAGCTATGACTATAGGTGAAAGCTAAATTAAATTTCTAGAAAAAATTTCTTCTAGTTATTCAAACTAGACAGAAACACATTTCTTACCTCTTAAATTATAATCCTATTTTTTCTCAAATTTAATTTGATCATGTAATGAAGCAAGTTCCTAGGAAGATTCTGGAGTTTGCTATATGAGGAACTTCTAAACTTACCCCTATCTAACTAGAAAAGGAGATTGCTGCCGGGCAACTCAGTGTTTTTCTTCACCTTACCCCTTCCTGTTGTATCAGAGTAGCAAAGAGCTTTGGCCAGGGACCCATCATAATTTAGCTAGAAGTTCTGGCATATTTGATGTTCTATAGTTTTACAGCAAGGTAGATCTAATTGCACACAGTACTTAATATCTTATCTTGTGCTTTCTTTTGGCAGTGTTCTCACTTGCTTAATTCATTGCTCTTTTTTTTTTTTTTTTTTTTCCCAAATCAGAACCCTATTCAGTAACTGGAGATTCACATTTTTTTACTCTTTATGAAGGTGTTTCTACACCAGCACACCTAAATTACATTTACTCTAGCAAAGTTTCAGTATCAGCAGTGTCCTGTTGTGGATACACTGTGTGACACCAGTATGGACCAGGTTTCTTGCTAATTTATTTTGCTTCTCCTATAGACTTACAGTGCACACGGAGGTCCAGCTGTTTCTGCTCTCTACTACAGCTGATCTGCTACAGGTCCTGTAAAGGATATTTTGAACCTGGCTCCGATGTATCTGCAGAGTAGTGACTGCAATACATGTATTGCTAAGGATTTAAATTTCAAAAAGAAAAATGAAGTCTGTCATGCAGGTCATTGATCCTGAAGGCTATGGAAAGGGTGGACAGTTTCCCCGCCCTGAGTGTTGTTAACACTTCCAACCTTAGGAATATCAGTAAGTGTATGAGCAATTTCTAACTTGTCACTTAACTTAAAGTCTACCAGATAAGATATATAAGGTAAGATTGATTGACAGCTAATTCTAGCACTTCTTGATGATTGCTTCTATGATATTCCATTAACTAATATGCCTCTTTATTTTAGTTTCTATTTGGTACATTCAATACAATATTGATTATTTTAGTTTCTATTGGCTACATTCAATACAATACTGATTATTAGAAATTTCAGACATTCTTTCCCAATAAATAAAAAAAATATGATAAATATACAGCTGACAACAGGCTATAAAGCAATAGTGAAATGATATATTGTTCCTGAGTGAAACCTAGGGACTACTGTGAAACATACTGAAAAGGCTGAACCCTCTGATGGATAGTATCACTAAACCATTTGAACAGAAATCTGTGCCTTAAGGAAGACTGGAGGAATCGTAGAATCAGCATAAAAGTTCATTTTGTATACCTCTCACCTTGAAAACAAACTCTATTTTAGGCCAGTTTCACACACTGTAAAAGCTGGTTTGATGCAGGTAATACTCTTGGCCTCTGCCTCATGTCACCTCCTCTCTCACTGCTGCCAGCGTAGGGTGAGCTGACACTGAAACCCAAAGGTGTGACTGTCACCTTGCAGCTGTGCCTTGGGTAGCTGTCAGCTAGCTCAGGCTGGTACCTGTGCAGCTGCTGGCAGTGCAGAGTTCAACATGGAGCGTGAAAAACCTGCCAGTGACACTGAGGAAGCATTTAGGGCAGGTGTAGATGGAAGTGTTGAGATGTACTGAACTCCTCTGGCTGTAAGAAGCAAGCTTTGAACTGAAAATTGGATGGCTGGATTAGTCATGTGTGGGACAACATTAGCACGGGATTGATTCTGCACTAATTACACTGCTGCTCCGGAGAGTTTAGGATTTAGGTACAGTACAGTGCTAACATTGCCATATTATTCAGCTCAAAGGTGACCAGCATACTGTTGGTCAGGAGAATGAGAGAGGGAGAACTGCCCTGCAGCATGGCCTCTTGCACTCAAAGAGGTTCTCTGAAAGATGACCTGGGGATGTGTAAGCTCACTGCAGTCACACATCTCACTGCAGCGTGGACACTTATCTTACACATAAACACTGAGCATCTGACTTCTGACTTAGAAGAAACATACTCCTTTGGGGCTCCAGAAATCTGGTAACAGTAGGGGGAAAATCTATGTCAGCCAAGCAAGTGCATGAAATGTGGTTATCGAAATAAACCCCCCAGATTTTAACAAGCCCGTATCAATGTGCTGGGTGGTATCTAGAGTTATTACTGAGCAACTGTATTGCTGCATCTTTTGGGGGCTGTGGCAAGGATTGCTGTCTTATTGTGGAAGAAGTTTGCTAAATAACTGAACCTCTGCTGCTGAAGAGAGTACACATTCAAGAAGTGTTTGAAAGAAATGCCATTTGGTCTGTGCTTACATAACCTTCAGAGTGAAGCATGTACAACCCCTTTCTAATACAGATAGCAGTCACTGTTTCTTGTGTTTGTTTTTCTTATTCTGGCTGTAGTGTATCTAAGTTTCAACCTGCAGGACAATGTTAAAGCTCACCTTGAAAAAAGGAAAATCTGCCTGAAAATAGAAAGAACACAGAAACTAGAAAAAATAAGTGTAATTCTGAGGTAGAAAAAAAATGAAGAATTGAAAACAAAGACCGAAAGAAAAAGAAAGAAAGAGAAAGAAAGAAAGAAAGAAAGAAAGAAAAAGAAAGAAAAAGAAAGAAAGGAAGGAAGGAAGGAAGGAAGAAAGAAAAGAAAGAGAAGGTGGAGGTCAAAGGCTAGAAACGTGGAATAGAGGAAAAAGAAAAAGGCACCTGGCATTTTTGGAGCCATGGGGCACCTCCAAGGATGATTTGTTTGGCAACCTGGCATGAAATAGACTCCACAGTCCTCAGGACCTCCTTCCCCTTCCCATTAGGGCTATGTACATAGAAGGATTGCAAATTGTGTTTTTAAAACTCGGTGGGTATGACCTTGTTCCTCCTACAGCACAGAGGTTGCTTGTTGGGAAGAGGGAGAACTGAATAAGCAAGGTGACATAACAAGTTTATTTGTACAGAACTTATCTATTTTTTTATTCACATAAATGCATGAACACATTTGACCTCAAGAAGAATGGAAAAGTAGCATTAATCATTTTGATAAAATAATTTAAAATACTTCTCCGGTTGCTAATGAGCTTTTGTTGTTCTAGTTAAAAGTATCCATAAAAATGTGTGTAATGTTGTGTTAGGCAATAATTGAATATCTGTGAGTTATTGTTATTGGATTCATTCTACTGCATTCTGCCTAGGTAGTACCTGCAATGTACTGAGCTCTCCTCAGGCTACATACAAATGCAGGCATTTCCTACAACATGTGCTAATCAGTATAATCAAAACGTTCATGGCAAATGTCGATCTGTGAACCTGATCTCCACTGAAAAAACAAAAAGTTTTGCTGTGAGCACCAGCATCGCGTGCAAACAACACTTTCCAGATGTTTTTCTTTGTTTGTTTTTGGAAAGTGAAGTTGATAAAAAATGACTGTCAGATGCAGACCTGTGAGCAAATGGAATTAAACTGTCAGAAAAGTCATCTTAATCTTATGCCCTCAAGTCAAGTCCTCTGTTCAGCACTGCTTCAAAAAGCTGCCTAACCCAGACTTTAAATCCTGCTGAAGTCAAGATTTTTTAATCTAAACAATTAGGGATGCTCCCAAACTGGTGAATAAATTGACAGCAATATACATGTATTTTAATATATTTTTAATATATATATTTTTATATATATTTTTATATATATTGAATATATATATTCAAGAGATTTGCAAGTTCCTTTCTGTTAGTCTGGAACAATAAATCAAGGTAAATTTACATGATACATAAATAAAAAGCTTATCTCTGGAATAAAAAGATAAGCTTTTCCTCTTTTTTCAGTATGGATATTTGAGATTGACCACATCCTTTACCTCAGTTAAATGATCCATAGTTCTTCTGTATGGATACTCAAATGTTTCCACTGTCAGATGAAACTGTGTGATATTAGTCAGTACTCCAGCCAATAAATGTCTACCTGTTAAGCACTAATGATACACAGCACAACAAAAATATATTTAGAAGTAACTGATCTAAATGAACCCCGAGTTAAAGCCTGACAATTAGTATGAACTATGTTCTGTACTAAGAAAGAAATCTTTTTTCCGACCTGTCTTGCAAAGCTCATGAGATATTTAAAATATCAAATAAGCTGTCTGGCTTT
This sequence comes from Oriolus oriolus, assembly GCA_013400235.1. Taxonomy (NCBI): domain Eukaryota; kingdom Metazoa; phylum Chordata; class Aves; order Passeriformes; family Corvidae; genus Oriolus; species Oriolus oriolus. The sequence goes on along the minus strand of VXBT01003622.1, from coordinate 228,013 downwards.
CACCATACTAAGCATTTTATGCACTTTTATCGTAGATCAAAATGCATTAGTGCAATTATTATAGAGATTAAGTCTAGAAACACTCTGAAATGTATGTTATGTTTCTTTAAAAGTAACCTTTCTCTCCTCATTAAAATGGTTATTGGTAAAACCATTTTCCTCCTTCTGGAACTTACAGAATAAAGCTAGTAAAAGAAACTAAGTACCATTCATTATTGCCAGCATCTGTAATTGTTTGTATTATACTTTATGGAAAAAATATATAAAGTGCCACATTTGAACTCCAGACTATTAAAAGTGTCAGCTCCATTATATCATTTCTGAAGACCAATTTGCCTTTTTTTCAGGAGGTTGTAATGAGCCAAGTTCATTTTGCTTTCTACCATTTATCTTTTCAGCAGTAATGGAAAATTTCCCCCTCAGGCGAAGCGAGCTATTCTTATCTTAGACAATTAGGCAGAAATGAAAAGGACCATAAAGGTGAGGTTTCTTTGCAAACAGTATGATGTACTTTATACCATTTAACACTGAGAAATGTCTGAAAAACAAATTCAGAGTGGTATATGAATGCAGTGTGGCTAATAGCCAACTCTGAAAAATGTTTCAACTTCTTAACACATAAAAAAGAGAGTTGGCAACCACGATCACTTAAAGATAAACTTAGTCTCTAGTTCTGTTTTTGACAATACTTCATTTTTAACAGAGCTTGGAAAGCTTACACTGACATTGAAAATAAACAGAAACAAGCCTGTGCAAAGCGATTAATTACAAGATAAGAGGAAAAACACACATTTGGACAGCTTCCTTTACCTGTAAGCCTTTCTTGGGAGGTTTGCAAACATCAAGGTTTTAGCAAAATATTTGCATTGTGCCCAACAAGTAGCAAGGTGTAGTAGCTGTATGTAGATTCCTTCAGTGGATGCTTTTGCTGCCTGCATGTCCCTGTGTTGGTGCTGGTGACTGGGAACACCTCAAAACTCTTTCAGCTCTCCTTTCCAGAAATATTCTTCTAGTATGTTTGAACTTCAGACTAGTTCTACTTCTGTCATTTAATTGATTATTTAGGTTCAGTTATGGATTCTTAGTGCTGATGTTTTGGGGGCTCATCCTCTCTGTCCCATCCTCTAAAGGATCACTGAGCTATTTTAAGGCTAGAGACCTATTGTATGGCCAGTATTCAGTTCAGGATAAAATATTCCTCCATAGCTTCTTTTAATCTTTATGAAGTGACATTACCATGTGATGTTACCAGGTGGTACTGGTGTAGCTGGGTGTAGCTAATTCCCAATTAATTTAGGTGTAAACACCTCCTATAATTAGCCTACCTCCTCAAATGCAGAGAATGACAATAATGACATGAGTCCATGAGAAAGTTCATAGAGAAGCACTGTGCAATAGATGCTTAGTTATGCCTGAGAACAGTGCTATTCCTCAGGAAGAACAAAATGTGAAAGAAGGAGAAAACTCCTATTTTCCATGTATACCACAGGATTAACATGGTATGCACATAATAAGTAATAATTTAAATTACTTACCTTTTTCCTTCTTTCTTTTTGGACACTAGCATTTTTAATTTAATTGTGACCTATAAATCCAAAAAAGCTATTTCTTTCTCTACAAGAGAGAGCAATTACTGCTGAATATCCCACTTCAGTGTGGAAAGTGGCAGGTAAAGCACTGCAAAATGTGCTGCATAGCACAATGTAACAGCACATCCATATTACAATAATACAGTAGCACAATACAATAGTATTGTAGATACTACGCATGCAAATAGTAGTGTGCATGATAGGCGTATAAAGGCATGTTGACACCGCTACACCAAGGAGAAGATTCAAATAAAGAGTAAGAAGTGGCAAAGCTTCCACAGGAACTGAACTGTGCCCTAGTCCATTTTCGCATTGCAGGAAAATGCTAAATCTTCTCTGAGGATGGAAAATTGTTGGCACTGTACATAGAGCAAATAGCTGCAATTAAATTCATTACTTAGACAAAATTTCTTCTCCTTTCATAGAGAAAATTCTAATTTTGAAATGTTCTAGCTGAAATAATAGAATTAGAAAAAATCATGCTTCTCAGTATTTACTAATACTCCTTACTGCCCTTCAGATTTTCTGGGAAACTGCTTAGGTAAGCACTCTGTAACTTAGTTCCTTCAAATCCAACTTAAATAGTTCAAATTGATATTTGATAATCTGTTTCACATTCACCAAAAGAGAGCAGAAAGCACCTATCTGAGCAGAGAACTTGGAGCGCCCAAGAGGCAGCACCACCCTTTGCACTGCCCATCGAAGGGGTCAGGAAAGGTTAGGGGTAAGGGACCAGCTTTGGTGACAAGGTGATTTTTCAGCCATAGCAGCCACAGCCACATGGCGTTTTCTCCATACATGTTCCACCCAGTTTTCCTTCTGGCTCCATGGTCTCCCCAGGCATTTTCAGTCTTACTAGTGAGAATGCACCAGGTCTTGGAGGTGATGGTGTGGGATGAGATCATCTCAGAGTCTGTGACTGTTCAGGACTGGCTCATGCAGCACAATCCATTTTACAGCACAGTTCATGGAACAGCATGTAAATGCATTTATGCACGACTCTAGGCAACCTCCTGGACATTGTTTAGTAGCTGTTGCTAATTAGAAAATTACTGTTCAAGATGAACACTGTTCCATGTATAGAGACATCTTTTTTCTTTCTGAGAATTGCGGAACTGGGAGATGGTGTTAGTTTTACTCTAGACTCAATATTTTCTGAGTTATAAATTTTTTATATTGGTATATTCCTCACTTTTGTCAAGAGTACCAATTAAGAAATGGGAACTCATGACTCAGGTTTCTTGAAATAGAAATTCTTCCACTCTTAGATGAATCACGAGTCTACATGTACATTATTTGACATACCTAATTTACAGGATTATTGCTGTTGCCAGTTTGACATTTTATACTTCAAATAAATTCACCCATAGGCACAAAGTCACTTTATACAGATTTTCTTATTTGAACAAAATGTCACCATGAGAAAGAGACAAGCTTAGTAAAACATACCACTATCCTGTAACAAAAGGGTGCTGAATTTTGAAATATAAAGAATACATTTTGACATGAATAATAATGACTGTCATCTGTAGGAGTAAGTATATTTAGGAAAACTTGCAGAGAAACAAACTTATATAGAATGAAATACGTCCTCAAATTTTTCTGCATGGATCTGACATCCATAACATTACAATGAATTAATAGTAAAAAATGAAATGAGAAAAAAAAATAAAACATGTAAGAAGGAACTTCTTAATTACGCTGAAGACTTTTGTTGTAATGAATGTGTTCCCCATTCCTTGTAAAATTAAAATAATAAGCATATAATAGGTTTCTGCTAACATACCTGCAACAAGTTTTACAGCTCTATACATGACCCACAGCTGGTTGATCACAGGATTATGATGATGCTTAGGAAGCAGAGGATAATCAGACAGCAGGAAAGGTGTGGAAGTGTGCAGAGAAAGGAGGAAGAAACCTGATGTGATCTAGTGTAGCTAATAAGCTTTCCCTGTGCGAGATTCAGATAATGAAAGTGCTTCAATGGAGACACAGTTTTGGGACAAAAAGTAATGAGATTGGGATGAGAAAATGATACCTGGTTAGCACCTGCTTCAGGTCCACACTGCAGTGGTCCAGAAGTTGTTCTCTGGGCATGTGTGTCTTCTAATTATATGACAGGAAAACACAAGAATATGTTTAGAAAATATTCTGTGGGTTCTTTAAGAAGTCCTAAAGAGTGGTCTTTGCATGTTTTTAGAAAACCTAAAGATCATCATATATGCTGACATCACACTATATAATGATTTCGTGACAAAAATTGTGAAGATAAACATTACCTGAGCTCATATACATACAAGAAATATTTCTTCGTATGTAATTTCTTCAAGACTGCGTCACAAAACACCCAGCAAGTAACCCTTCTAAAAATTGTTTTCTTTTATTCCTGTAATTATTCATTGCCTATCAGAAGAAAGAAGGTGACTCACAGGACTTCTGTCATCATGAAACCCAATGTTATCCTCAATCTCTCTCTAAAAATAACAAGCTATCATCAGACAAGATAACCAAACTGATAAAATACCCTGGAAGTAAAGTGAACCTTGCCTCATGATGTGATCTTTCTGATGTTCTTATTGAAGTTCTTGATAGATATCAATACTTTATGGCCAGACATCAATATGACTTTCAGAGACTTTGCATCCCACAAGATTATCCTCTACATCAGTGTGCAGTTTAAAATGTGTTAAGACTTGATATTGTGTGTACTGTCCATATGGAAGATGCCTTCAGAGACACTCCAGGACACACCACACCCAGGGCATCTTGAAAGTATAACAAGGATATTCGTAATATACCAAGTTACTACTAGCAGTTGGTAGAAAGCTCTTTTTTTACTAATTTACTTTTGCACCTAAGAACTTTTAATCACCAGAAATTATAGTAATCCTCTAATAGTTAGTGAAAGCACTTTGGAAAAAATCCCTACAACAGTGGAAAAGGACAAGAACATTTTCAAACAGAAAAAAACCAGGATCTTAGTCATACTGGTACACAGACTTCTGGTGTGTGTGCGATGATTTGGGGCATTGCAGCATTCATTAGCTTGGAAATCTTAAGAGTTTTCCACTTCATTGGGCAAATATGAGAATTTATGCTAAACCTAAGCAACATGGTCACATATCACCGAATCTCCAAATAGTACAGAGGCCATTTCTTTTTCTTTTTTTTTGAAAAAAAGGATAAAGAAGGTTCTGTACATGTGCAACACACACCTTACAGTATTAGAGAATGAGGACTGCATGTTCGTACAGCTGCACTAGCAGTGTTGTGTTGCTGCTCATGCAGCCAGTGTAGAGCTGTTCCTCCAGAATGGCTCACCTGGAAGGAGTGTCCTTTTCGAACTGATGCAACAGCTGTAGTAGCCAACAGAAATTGTTTTCTGTAAGCCCGCAACCCTTAGCACTATCAAAACAATATTAACAGAAAAAAGTGCACAGAGACATACAGACAGGTAAAGCACTTGCCAACTGGGATGCAGAAGAAGAGGACTAGAAGCTGCAGGTGACAGAAATGTGCCATTGTAGAAGTAAACAGCTCAGCTGATGAATGTAGAGGTTGAATATCAATAGCAAAGAATGCACGCACATAAATATGGGACTGGAACATCTCAACGTCATAAAATCCATTTGTATGCAGTAATTATTCCCTAACTGTGCACTTCAGTTGAAGACCTTGTGATATACCTTGCCAGATTTAAAATAAAATCTATATCAACTGATGCATAAAACTGCACACAGAAAGAAAGTTTTGAGAGCAAACATTAAAAGTTTGTGGTGGTGATAGAGTTGTAGCAGTTATTGATTTTTTACATTGCTTTTCCAGTTAATGTGACAGTCATTTGAGTCAGGCCAGATGTAAACGAGATACTGCAGAGACTGTACAGAGTCCACTAAGAATAAAATTGTACAAGCTCCCAGCAACAAAGAAGCTCCAAGACTGATGTCCTTGCAACACTCTGAATCATTGAAATTAGCCCCACATCTCAAATCAATCAGGACACAAATGTCTATGACAACTTTTGTGCTTCTAACAGCAGTGTCACAGCTTTGGAATATATTGACTTAAACATCGTGACTGAACTAAAACAAACCTTTCTACAGCTAAATAAAGATCAGAGCTACTCCAAATTTACTCTTGGTTGTTTCAGAGGTCCAGTGTGCCCTAGTTAGTCTTAACCTTTAGAAACCACATTGAAGGGAGAGTTTAGCAGAATCAGAAAGCTAACCTGTGATCCTATGGATCTTTATTTGTTTTCCTTTAGGCAAAGCAGTGCCCACTATGGATTTTTTTCCTATCTCTTTCCTTCGCAAATATGGTGGTGAAAGATCTCCTAAAGCATAGTTTTCTTCACGGGGGCATAACTTCTTAAGGACAACTAACAATGCTATTATAATTAAAATTTTAGTAGCTAATTGACCATATAGTTAAACTGAATTAGTTCCCTGTCAGCCAAAACAACAAATAGAATTATCAAATAGAAGTCAGTCTTCAATCAGCAGATGCAGAACTGTTGTGTAGGGTAATTAGGACAGTCCTTCCAGTGGCAGAACTGTTGTGGACTGTGGTTGCCTTCTGATCTTTTCTGGCTAGTCAGCAATTTCCATATGGAGCTGCCAGAGCCAGAAGAGCAACCACTCAAGTCAGAGGAGGGGGTCACTTTTTTGAAATTAAAACATCATAGAGACTGGTCAAGGAATGATCAGCAATTGCTACTCTGCTTTATCTGTTGCTTTATGTTCTTTGATTTTCCATGTTTGAAGTATTCAGATTATAAATTCATTAATGGCAGCAACTACTCCTTAATAAAATTCAGTTTCACTAAAGGATCCACATTGAATCACTAGCAATATATTTCTTTAATAAATATTATTGTAGAGATACTGTAGCTACAGAGAAATAGTCATGGGTACCTGTGGTGAGATATATCTGAACACTTCTTTCTTATAATGTTATTGCCTCTTATTTTTAAGTCTGCTATTTAGCAAGTGTTTAAACAGCTCAAGATGACCTTACTGCTTTGACACTAAATCATAGGAAAGAGCTTCTAGTGTCAAAATAGTAATAAGAAATGCCAAGGAGTCTGTGGATATGTCACTGTAAAATAAAGCCGTCAGCTCCTGTTAGAGAAACATCAGATTTACATTTACTTCAACACGTAGTAAACAGTCCTGACAAGTGAAATGTTTCTTATGTTTCATCCCTTGGAGGATTTAGAGGAAGACAAATGTGGCTGTTTCTGAGGGGTTCAAATGCAGGTCACGGTGCCACTAGGAGGGCAGGGCTGTTCAGTGGAAGTGAGCACACTGCCCTACTGTGCTTCCCACTCTGGGTCAGGTCTCTATGGCTCTGGTCAGAAAAGCTGATCCCAGTCCCCTTCCTCTCGCACAGACAGCCCTTGGGACAGGTGCCCCTCAGACGCCTGGTGAAGCTGAAGAGGGTGTCACAGCTGCAGGCAGCCGCCGTCACTCGCTACCAACATGCAGCACACCTTTGCTTGCTTGAAGTTTGCCATCAGAGCATCTTTGTGTTCTATAAGATAATAGTTTTTGACTCCTCAGAGGCTGTTTTCCCACAGAGCTGCAAACAGAATTTTGTACATGACACAAATACAAATATAAAAATCTTCTGTCCTTGTGTGGGTTTTTTTTTGTTTGTTTCTAGATAGAAGTTCCAGTAATGCCTTTTGTATCAATTTTGTTTAATCAAAATCACATTTCAAGAGGGTGTGAAATCTTTGGAAGAAAAGAAATATTTAAATAAAATATACATGAACAATGCAATAAATAAATTAAAGCTTAACCTTTAAAGGTTACCGTTAGGTTGGTTGGACCTACTTAGTTCAACAGGAAGGTTGACCTTTAAAGGCTATTCATAGCTTAGTTTGGTACTTTGGTCAGTGGAACAGTGCCCTGCTAAAGGGTGTTGAGGATGAGGTCACAGTTTACAACTCATATTGTGATGATTTATTTTGAAATTCAGAGTAGTAATGGTCCCAGTTTTTTAAAATCTGTTTTACCACTTGGTAGCATGATTCTAATTATACTGACAAGTTATTCTCTACAAGATATCCTATTATTCTTAGTTTAACTTCATAACTGTAGCTAAATCATTCTGAATGTGCCTGGCTAAACACATCTGGACCTCTCTGGAAGGCAGTGGCCTAAACGTAACATTACCACTGATGTGTAGGCAGCACAGGGATGGCTGCTGCAGAAGCAAGAAAGATCCCTGCAAATGTTCAGTCTTCTAGTACCCTCCCTCCTCTTTGAAGTACTTCTAACTTTGGGACAGGCCCAACTCCTTTTGGTTTTTATTTCCTTCAGGCTGTGTTAACCAACTTTTTGTGTTTTTTTTTCTTGAAATCAAGACGTGCTCTTTGATTGTAACTTCCATTTCTCTACTGTAGATCCAACATTTATAGTTCAAGATTATGAAGTACACAAGTCTAAATTGCATTTAAACATGAACTACTCTTTCTGGTCAGACTTTGTGCTCAGTAGTGGTAAAAGTAGCTCTAGAAATTTTTGACAGTCAAAGGATGTTTTTGCAGACAGGATGGCATCAACTGAAGTTCTTTTTCTTATGTTCTCTTGTCAAATACAAACCTCCTGAGTCAGGTAGTCTTGACACTATCAAGAATCTTAATACTATATAGAACTGTGATATTCATAATAGCATTCTTTATAAAGAAAACTACTGTATGTTCAGCTTTCTAGGTGTTTGCTTTTCTTAGTGAATAACATTAAAGGAACAGAGATATCAGTTGTTCTGAGCTTTCACTGCAAATGCTCAGGAATACATATTTTATTTTTCCTTCTTTGTTTACAAAATGCCTGCAGAAATGTAACAAAATATTCAGATTTGCATATGCATACAGAACTTTTTTCTCCTTGTAGTCATGAAGTTTTCAAGGAGTTTTTTAAGTTTAACTGTAGCTCATGCAATGCTCTATTTAGTGAATTTTGACTGGTGCATATGTACAAACAAATCTCTTGAAGCTCCTTTTGTGTTTCTTGAAAGCACAACTGCATAGAACCACTCAGATTTGTATTGCTCTGTCTAAAAATCAAACTTGAAAAATACTCTTACAGAGAGCAAACCAATTTTGCTGAAAAGTTTATTCAGAAACCAGTCTAATTTTCCAAGTAGAAATTTGGACAAAGGAACAGCTCCATGCCTTAGACTGCATGTTTCAAACTCCTTCGACCTGCTGGCAGCTCTGCTGCTAATGCAGCCCAAGATGCACTTGGCCATCTTTACTGCAAAGGCACATTGCTGGCTCACAGCCAACTTTTTGCTCACCAGGACATCCAAGTCCTTCTCTGCCAGCATTCCTGCCCCGCTGAAGGCTAGTGCCTGCGTTTGCTCTTGCCCTGCTGGGTTTCCTGAGGTTCCTCTCTGCCCGTTCCTCCAGCTTGCCAAGGCGCCTCTGGATGGCAGCACACCCAAGCAGTGTATCAGCCCTCGCTCCTGTTCTCTGTCATTAGCAAACCTGCTGGTGGAGCACTCTGCTCGAGTCCACGTCATTTATGAAGATGCGAAACTATATCAGCACCTGTTATTTCCCAGCACTGGAGACCGGCCTCCAGCTGGGAGTCACGCTGCTGGTCACAATCCCCTGGGCTGGCTCTTCAGTCAGTTTTCAATCCACATCACTGTCCACTTAACTGTTTAGTACCTCATTTACCCAGTGTGTGCTTCATCAGCTTTTCAATGAATTATGATGTGAGAAAGTGTCCAAAGTCTTCCTTTTTGTTTCATTTTTAAGTGGTCTTGCCGAGGAGCCCCTTAGACATTAACCATAAAGTTTTTAATCTCTTTTTCTTACTGAATAATTTTTCAAAGAGAATAATTTTGAGAAGTTTTCTGAATATCTTCCTTATTTTAAGGAAACATATAACATTTTAAAGTTTGACATTTAGAGAAATATACTGTGCTTAGATCAGCATGCTCTTTAATTTCAACATTTCAGTTAGTTTGTCAGTTAGAAGAATTTTGAATTAGTGTTTAAAAAAATAATCTGGCAGGCCTAGGGTTTTGGGTTTTTTTTCAAATATTTTATTCATGAGAATTTTTAAGATTTTTGACTCTCTTGATTTGTACTGTATTTTTCTAAGAATCAAGAAAATTGCAGAGATGGGAAAAGAATGTGTTCAGCTCCTGTAGCTGTCTACAACAGCCTTTCTCTTCCCAGAAACCCAGATATAATCTATCATGTGTATGATTACATAAAGGATTACCATTCTGCATTCATTCTTCTCATCTTCCTTGGAAGCTGTGCTGTGTACTCAGTTTATACAATCCAATTAAAATGCCTTCATGCTTTAAAGTAGCAGTACTCATAATATTTATGAGTAGTTCATTACTGAAAAATCATGTTACAATATTTCTAAGTTAGCTGTAAATTCTTATTACAGTTGAGGAATTTTAATAAAAAAGGACATAAGTGAGAAAAAATCACTGAATTGTGTTGTTGATGAATATAATTGATGAAATCCTGGACCCAGTGAAGTTTGAGAGAGAAGTTCTCATTGACTCGAGCAAAGCCAGGATATTATCCAATACATCTGATACTGTCTTTCACATGCATTCTGAAGAGTCAGTTAAGTCCTTGCTTCGTATTAGCATTTTGGTTGTGTCAGGAAGCGTCAGTGAAAACTGCATTCTGATAGGTATTACTCTTTCATGTGTCTTATTAGTCTTACAGATGTCACTCCACGGGCTGCGAGGGGATCGCAACTGCCTTGTAGAGTTACATATTAGGACAGAATCAGCGCCTTTCTTCCTTTTTGATTCTGAAATTCAGTTTAAGGCTCAAGCTGTAAAGTAAACCCCTTTTTTAAAATTACATGCTGGCTTTCTTCCTTTCAGTGCAGCTGCATCAGGTTCAAAAACTTCTTTCTAGCCTTTTCTGAGGTTGCCAGTTTTCACACAGGTACACACACCCACCCATGCAGATGATAGATGTGCCAGGGAACACGGGAAAGCAATTTTTTTGTTTTAAAATTCTTGATAGCCATGACACCTTGCTAAATTTGAGGGTTTAATATAAACTACAGTTTCTAAATAGCTTTAAAAAGATTACTTGGAGCAGATTTCTACATAGAAACTCCTTTCTCTCTCTTAAGAACCTAAAAAATTCCCCAATCCAGGTGGCCTCTTTCAGTGCCTGAAGATGTAAGATAAAGGCATGCAAAATTGAAGAATGGTTTCTGCTTCTGTATTTGAGGAGCACAGAGCTCCCAGGTGAGTGACTGAAGCCACAGCCCATTCCCAAGAGCAGTGCCACTGCAGCTGTTGGGGCGTGTGTCTGTGAGCCTAGAACCAAATAACATGCAATCAGATTTCTCCAAGAACTGTGAAATTCTTGATCTGGAGATATGCAATCTGACCCTAAAATCTAACCTTGCTTTTATTAGACATTGCTACATGCAGCCAAAGAGAATTTGTCGATTTCACAGTATGGTAACATAAAGAAGTCTTCCAAGCCAGTATTGTGATTAACATCACTTTTCTCAGCAAAATAGCTCCTTGTAAGCTTCTGAGTGAAACTCAGGTCTCAGAATACATGCCAAATTAGGTGTCCTGGACTTTCAGGTTCTTGATTTTATTCACAGAATGGTCCAAATATAGAGAATACCAGCCTTTACTTGTTATTCTTTAAATAAGGGCATGTCAACACCTGACATTTAAGCATGGTGAAATGGAAATTTAATATGGAATAGATATTCTTGAATAATCCTGTGCTCAGACATGCTTTTTTTCACAAGAATGAACTTTATGTCTTCTCAGGCTTTCACTTTGTTCTTAACCAATGTGATTGCAAGATTGCAAGATGTGATCATTGACCTGGAGTTTGGATTATTAGTTTTCAAATTCTAACTAATATCCCACTCCTTATGAAACCCTATGTTAAACCTGAGCAAGTAAGAACATTAAATCATTGTTAACTTTCCCAACTCAAACCTAAGTGTGTACTATTCTATATGTAGGTAGAGATGCTCTCTCTTTGATTCGGCTCTGTGCTCTTTGCAGACCGTACTTCCAGCCACCTGCGTCATGCGCATTGTAAAGATGAGACATACCAGCAACATAGAACACAGCATTTCTATTCTGAATTCTTCTTAGTCTTATACACATTAAAGAATCTCTTTAAGAAGAAAAAATACAGCTTCAGAGCACAGAAACTTCAGTTGTAATACCTGAAGTTGATATTCACATCCCTTGTGCCCAAACAGAGCAGGCCTATCACACCTGTGTCATTAATCATGGAATCTCAGAGTGGTTTGGGTAAGAAGTGATCTTAAAGATCATCGAGTTCCAAGCCCCCAGCCATGGGCAGGAACCGCTTCCACTAGATCAGGTTGATAAAAGCCCCAACCAGCCTGACCTTGAACACTTCCAGGGAGGGGCATTCATACGTTATCTGGGCAGCGTCTTCCAGTGCCTCACCACAGCCTCAATAAAGAACTTCTTCCTAATATCTAATCTAAATCTCACATTTCTCATTTTAAACCCATTTTCCCTCATCCTATCACCATTAACACCATGGGGCAGACAGCACACTATAAGATTTTACCATTTGAGAGCTGGCTGTACCACTTTGGTCAGTGGGTGATGAGAAAGCGAAATATAACACTCAATCAGGTGATCTGACCAGGGTATTTCACCGGTGCACTTCCTGAATCATGCTACCTTATACGCATGGAAGCAAACCGGAAAAGTTAGCACATTATTCAAAACACTTTGAGGTTATGCAAATTCATTCTACAAGTTCATTTCTATGGATAGCTACTTCCTGAAGGGAGTTGCTTGACACATTTTTTTCGTCTTAGATGTCAAGTCAGTACAAGTAGGTGTGCAGAAATAGGAGTCTCCCAAACACCAAAAATTCCTGCTCCAGTACACTAACAGTACAGAGCTACTGGCACAGCAGAGCCCTATTAATTAACCTTAGACTGGATATGTAGTCTGCTAAATGTTAAATCATCTTCAGGAAGTCTAAAAGTAAACTGTGGTGTTATCCTTTAGGTTGCAGCTCACCTTGCTTGGCTTTGGTGTATAAAACAGAACAGGATAAGACTTTAAATGCTTCTGAGTGCTTTAGACAAATTTGATAGACTCTTGTGGACCTTTAGTCACTTTCCATCATAGGTCCTTGTCAAAATTGACAGAGACTACTTAGACAGCCAAGTTTTTTCCATGCATCTCTAAATTACTCGTCATGCCAATGGTTTTTATTAAATTAATTAAAAATACATAAAGGTCAAGATTTGCTCTTGACAGCATTGATTTGTGAAGCAGTGAAAACTACTTCAAGTCTTTCACAGCTTGCTTTGAACCCACAGTTGTTATCCAAATGTCACAACAGTCACTTGAGGAAAATCTGCAGAAAGATTTTGCCCAACATGATCAGCATAAGTATGCTCTTTGAGCTGGTATATAGTGAAATCTGTAACTACTTTATAAAAATGAAGAGTTATAAATGTGACCAGAGTGAGATATAAATCATAAGGCACATTATTTCAATTAATAGCAGAACCAAGAAGGTTATTCTTTTTTTAAGAGCAACCTTTTCTCATTTACAGAGACTTATGTTTTAAATTCAGGATCTCTTTGCATAACCAGGGACTGCTGTCTAGTAGGTATACCATGATCTACATTTTAGAGATTTGATTTGTAGCCTTTGCTTACCCTCTTTTCCTAGGTGCACCAATTTTCAGAAATGATGTGGCTTGCTCACTATTTTCACCTTCTTTGGGAGAGAAAAAGATTTGGGTATGTTTGAAGGAAAACAAAATTGCTTAAAAATTTGCCTCCAGCTGATTTGTCATGCATATATAACCTAGGGAGTAGCATTATAAAATTTGAGCATATGTAATATGACATATCAATTCCAAGCTTTAGAAATAATTATATTCTTATATATATAGTATATATATTATATATACTTTAGAGGAAAGTAGTATGAGGACCATGATGATAGATTCTTATACAAAGGCGTGGAGAACTTCAGATTAAGGACAGTTATTTGAATTGGTTTCTAAACGGAGTAATCAGCTTTGCCTTTAAGCACACATATAATTCTATTGAGTTGGAGGGTATCTGAGAAATCTGTGAAAGATGCAAGAATGATTAACTTGTCCAAGGAGAAGTAAGGAGAGTAGTGCTACAGCCTCTTTAGAGGTAGAGTACCTGTCCTATGACAAATGGCTAAGAGAATTGGGATTGTTCAGCCTAGAGAAGAGAAGGCTTCAGGGAGACCTAATTGTGGTCTACAAGAAAGATGGAGAGATACTTTTTTCAAGGTTGTGTAGTGATGGAACAAGGGGGAATGGCTTCACAATGAAAGGGGTAAGTTAAGTTTAGATATTAGGAATAAATTCCTTACTGTGAGGGTGGTGAGGCACTGGGACAGGTTGCCCAGAGAAATTGTGGATGCCCCATCCCTGGAAGTGTTTAAGGCCAGGTTGGATGGAGTTTTGAGCAATCTGGTCTAGTGGAAGGCGTCCCTTCCCATGGCAGGGGCCTTGGGACCAGATGATCTTTATGCTCCCTTCCAACCCAAACTATTCTATTATTTTGTGATTTTATTGTGTTTCTGTGGAAGTAGAGGCTGAATTCTAGTCTGTGCTACCAGTGAGCTATAGCTCAAAGGACTAAGCTGAAACTTGAGTGACAGCTTCTCTTCTGCAGTTTCTGTTCTTCATGGTTTGCATGAAGTGACTTAATCAGCTCGGGCCCTGTAGGTGACAGCAAATGGTGCTTCATTTCCATCTGATCACTTGCTACATAATACACATAAAGAAGGCTGAAGCCTCAAACCATACTTACTGGTCTGAGCCTCATGGACATCTCAGGGGGCCTGTAAAGATGTGATGCCCTCAGCCACATTTCTGGAGTGTTTGAAGTGTTATCCTTCTGCAGCTAGGGGACTTGGTATGTGAAAGTGCTCTGTAAGGTATTACTTATGGGCAGTCTTGTATGAACTAAATTTGCAATCTGTTCTTTTAAACCATCGAATTCATTTTGATGCAATTTAAAAATTATGTAGTATTTCAGTCACGAAGGATTTTATTTCAATAAAAGTAATAAGGGAGCTTCAAGGGTTGTGATCTTTACTGGATAACCAAATCCTTAGGGAATTAGAAACATTTAGATACCTTTTTGTACAATTAAAACATGACACCACGGGATTAAATGTTAGGACATACACCACAAGTAATGACTTCATGCCTTATTAGGTGCAAATAAATGTTAACAGGACAAGAAAGACAAGAAACCAAATTAACTCGTGGGGCACATGGGACAAGGATCTGTTGAATTCTGCACACTTTTCTGTGCCTGGTATTCCATGACAGGATTCAGCCAAGTATGATTTTATGGCTGTGGTATTTATGGTGCATACTGATTATATTCTAGATGTATATTGCACCATAATTCAGAAAGATTCAGCTCATAGACCAAAGATTCATCTGGGGCTGACAACATTATCCTGCTTGGCCTTGTTTTCACAGAAGTCAGCTGAGCAGCACAGTCAGGGCTAATGGTCCCTTTACTGTGGATATGAGACTTAGCATCAGAAACATCTCATGCACCTGTCTCTTAAAGGCCCAGTGACAACAAGTTAAATGCATCATGATTAACACTGCAGCATTTCACTTTAGTCACTTTGCTTTCTAAGAGCAATCAGTCTTGCGACTCCTTCCAAGGAAAGGCAAGAACTAGAATTGCATCAAGTATCACTGAGTGTCAAACCACCTAGTTACCTAGTACTAAAGGCTGAGGAGACACTCTGATCCTGCTGAGGCAGTTCAGCTCCAAAATCTGGGCTGAGCTGGGGAGACCCAGTGAGCCATCAGCAGTCAGAAACTTGCCCTTAAAATCTGTGGTTGCCTGAACCTCACAGTGATGGCAATGGCTGCACTCTTCTTCTCCTCTGGTTTTAACAATGTACAGAATATCCCTCTATGGCAAAAGTAACAGGGATTGTCCTCCTCTCCAGAAGGATTTAAACTCACAAAGGACCCCAAACATTTCTTGGTCCATTCTGTGAATGAGTATATTTCAACAACTTTAGTTGAAATTTCTATTTTACATGGAAATGAAACACCATTTGCTGTCATCTGCCAGGCCCAAGCTTATTGAGTTACTCCATACAAAAAGAAAGAACAGAAATTTCAGAAGAGAAGCTATCACTGAAATTTCAACTTAGTCCTTTGAGTTACACAGTCAAGGGAGCAGGTCAGGACTCATTTTCTGAATCTGCTGGTAAGAGGAAAGCGCAGCTAAATGCAAGGAGCTAAATCCTCTGCTCAGTAACCTTTACATGCTCAGAGTGGGGATACCTAGTCCCTCCTGACTTGTGCTGCCTCCTTGATCTAGCCATGAGCAAGGACATGCCAGTGCCTGGGCTATTCCTGCTTGCTGGGATTGATATCCCTCAGACCATTTGCGAGAGGGTACAGGGAGTTTTCTTGTCACTAGAAACAAAGTCAGCTCTGATTTGAAGCCGACTTGCAAAACAAGAAAGAAAAACAAAACTTTCAAGAGTGAAGCCTGGCTGATATAATTGAAATTATGGAAATTATTTAGGTAGATGGAAAATAATAAACTTTGCTAGAACATTTGAGGACATCAAAGGTAACTCATAATGGTCTCCTTGTGGTAAAAAAGAAACACCAGGAGACCTTTTAAGACCCCAGTGTTCTTGCTTTTCTATTTCAGTGAAGATGCTGTGAGAGCATGATGCAAATGGAGACCCAGAAGAGCCCAGCCAGCAGTAAGCCTCACTTTCCCTTCGCTTCCACCTACCCTCCACCTCCTGGCAGGCACATTGCCCCTTGGTGTTAATTGCAGTGTACCAACTCCTGACAGCCTTTTAGTAGACAAGGCAGGAGGGAAGGAGGCATTTTGTTATAGGTCTTTACAAAGTGCTAAAAGGCAAATTTAAAATGCTGATTACACTCGAGTAGTTCCACTCTACTTAAATATCGGCTCCAGGTTTACTTCATTATCCTCTTACCAGTAATTAAGCTACCTAGAGACAATCAGCAAATAATAAAATTCTGTGGTGGAGGAAATTGGTTTAGACTACAAAGAACTGAATTAAATTATTGTACAAAATAGAGGTAAGCAACAGCATAAAAAAGATATTTAGCTATCTCTAGATAAATACATCCTGAGGGCCATGATATTTCCTATACATGAAATATATAAACTGAGGATTTGGAGAAGTCCCTACTCATTTCTCCACAATGAAGTTTATTAGGTAAATATGGATTTTCATTCCCCTAACGTCTGATCCATGGACTGATAATTTTCCTAGATCTTCAGTTGTTCAAATCCAAAGGCTAAAGACAATGCTTGAATGAAGTCCTCTGCCCTTGTGTTCCATCCCATTGACTGAAGGATACAAAGACATAAATGCATGGAATAGTCAGATTTCTCCTACCCTGAGCTGTAAACAAAGTGTTGATATCAGGTCATCCTGGAACTGAGGTCAAGGGTTCAGCTAGGCAGTGTCTTCACTCTCTGTTTTCCATCTCCTGATCTCACTTTACCTCGTGTGGGCTTTTTTTTCACATCCTAGAGAAACTTTCCTGACCCTGAGCTCTAGACAGAGCAGGGAAGGACATGTTAACAACTGAAGAAATGAAATTGTTTCATTTCTGCTGATTTTGTATCAAACACTCAAAAAAAAAGGAGTAAGGTATGATGAATTGAGAGAAAAAAAAAGCAGAAATTGGGAAGATATTTTACTTCATGCAACATCAGTAAATCCTAGTTAAATGACCTCAGTTAATTTGTCTGAACTAGATTAGAAGACAAGTGATATACAAGGGACATAAAACCTAGCACTTGACTGCTCCTTCTCATCCACCCTGCAAACACCGATGTAAAACCTGTGGGGGTTAATTGATTACTACAGATGCCAGAGAAGTCTACCAACAGAAAACAGGTAAATTTCCAGAGGTAAAAGCCTTACACAGTATGGAGCTACATTAAAGTAACAACAACTTATTCCCTTTTAAAACTTTATGGGTGACAAACCACAAAAGAAACTCGGCACCTTCATGGTGCACTTTAAAGAAAATCATGCCTTGGACCTTAAATGCTGGTATTTTCATCAGTTCCTCAGTTACAGAAAGTGGCTCAGCACCACTGGTGTTTGTAAACATGGTGGACACCTTGATGTCACAGACTCTTTCCTGTGTGACTCCTGAGCACTTAATATATTAATACAATGGGTTTTCTTCACAGAACACAGCTCCCCCTCAAAAAGCTGCATTTGTTCAATTTCACGCTGCAATGAGTAAATTAAAGACAGCTGGCTTTTTTACTCATCTGTGATTTTTTGGTTTTGGTTTTGATGGATTAGTTGCTTTGTTTCAGGTATGAGTGGAAGGACAAACAAATAATTCAAATTGCAAACAATATAATTAAGGTTTTGTTATTGTGCCAGTACAATGTAACCTTAAATTTTAAGGACACAATTGAAGTAAGGGTTGGTGAAAACAAATATATCCATGGCAGGGGATGAAGATCCACCTGAGCCTAGTAGCTCTCTGATCTGATATATTAGAGCTTTAAAATAGAAAAGAATGAAATAGGAAGTCGGGTCATTCCTTGTATTTATATCCCTATTTATGTTCTGTGCTGTCCTAATGGCATTGCCATCAATCCAATTACACTGCAAAGTAAAGATATTTGGTGTGTTTCTAAAATCCAAAGCTCCTGAAGTCATGTGACTATAACTCCCTCTTTGTAGCTGTAGAAAGTTCTTTGTCTCCAGAAGTACAGTGAAACTGTTACTTCTAAAAGGTCAAAATCCAAAAGGCAAATGCAAAATGTGAAAATGTGTGTGGGTCTTTGAAATATATTTTTAGTCCTTCCTTATGATACTTGCAGGGTCTGGCTCTATATTTTTGAGTATGCACAGTAGGTAAGGCTGAATACTTAAGTTCCATTCACAGCCACAGGAGAAAGAAAATATGTCTATGACTGATCTATATTCCCCTTGAAAAAGGTTTGTGTCCTATGAACACCACCAATGGGCTTAACTGCAAACAAGCTTTTCACAGGCTGTTTCTAGAATACAAGCAGGTTCTTGCAAATTGAAGAGGGAGTGGCACGAACCCTACTCATTTCATTATCAGGACTTAAGAATAATGACAACCCATTTTAGTGTATTCTGTTGGACACCCCACATAGTTTTCCTTACCTGTTTCATCAGAGCTATGTATGTATGAAAAAAAACTAGCTGATTTTTTTTGTGGATTGATTTGGTGGTTTGGTTTTTTTAATTAATGGCATTCTGAAAGTAATGTATTTTGATGATTTAAAGAATTTTTTTTAAATAAGAGGAAACTAAGGCATTTTTCAATACTTGGTAAAAAACTCTCTGAGGTACATATTGTGTGTGATAAACATTTTGGAATGTAAAAAGTAACATTTAGCGGGGTGTGTGAATTGCTAAATAAATTTCAGTAATGGTGTGGTTATTTTTCTCCACTATTGTAAGTGAAAATTTAGTAAAAATTTTAAATACACTTTCAAAACTGATCTCTCATAAAACTGCTAGCAGGTTATAAGAAGACTCCTTATAGTTAGTAGTCAAATCCTTGTATTATACAACTTGAAAGGCTGTTTCAAATAATGATGTAATAATAAATATTTTCTCTGAGAAAGCACAGTTAAGAAATATGTTTTAAAGTAGAGGAGTTTAATTATCCCAAGAAATGAAGTGTACTATGAAAACTCACAACTTAGGAGCCATTCTCCAACTGACAATATAAACAAGACTTCTTTTCCTGGGAATGGAGGAAAGTAAAGTTTGAAATATATTATGTTTCTAAGCTTGGGGTAACCTTTTCTGGGATAAAGTATTAATATTGCTTGGTCCAATTAATACATCATAAATTATTATTCTATCAAAGTCTGTTGGGTGACTTACTGAAAGTCTGCTATTCACAGCATGCAAAGTCACTTCTTTTTCAGGAAGAACATAATTTCTCCACAAAAGGGTTTGTTTCTTTTTCTTCCAGTGCACTGTATTTGAAATTCTTTTATACTGATTTCTTTTTTAAATTTTTAATGTAAACAGAATATGGAAAGCACAGTGATAATCAAGCTCTATTATAGCACTACATTTAGTTTAGAAATAATCAAAAAAGTATATAATGAATAGGCGGCAAAGTCTTATCTTCCTCCCCAGCCTGCTCCATGTGGTGCTTTGTTCCAAAGTTATTGGTCATTTCTATGGAATGTATTAGTCTATTTAGTCAATTAAAACTTCACTGTGATTCAACAGCAAGGTTTATCCTGTGCGTGGAGCTCATGGGAACTTGAAAACTTCGTTAATTTTACAAACTCACGTTTCCTTACTAGGCTTCACATTCATAAATATAAAGCACAGGGCTGTGGCCACCACGTCAGGCCTTTCGTTGCTGCCAGGCTGTAGCTGTGGCCGGACACCAACGTTAATGGACTGCCCATTGGAAGAACAGAACACCTGTGGCAGCCCTGCAACCTGCGGCATTCGGGGAGACTGCTGGGTGTTACTGAGGCGTGGAAGTAATCACACCAGGGCTTGAGGCCCAGGCCTTGGTTTTCAGCCACTTGCATCAGCTCAAATACACAGTAGCACCACAGAAATTACGGTGTTAGTGTTAGTCAGAAGGAGTAAATCTAGTCCAAGCTGCTGGGTCTCACTCAGAGATCAGAAAACATAACAGACAGTGTGATAACAGTGACGTGGTTGAAAATAATGAAACTCCTCTAGCTTTTCTCCATGTAGACTTGCATGCCCACTGCACAGGGACGGTCCCTCAGGGAGACCCAGGTGATGCTGTGGGCCCTAAGCTGGGGAAAAGCACACAGCTCTCGCACACGCTAATTGTGAAGCGGGGTGCCTGTTTGTGAGGAGTCCGCTGCTTGGCATTGCCTCTGCAGAAGAGCCTGGACACAGCTGTCACGGCAGGACGTGTGCATTCACATCCTCACCTGTTTTGCTGTGGGGGTTCATGTCCCTTAATCTCCCACCAAGCCCTCCAGAATAACGCAAATCACAGCCTGGTAGGGCTTGTATTATTGCTAGTTGTGCTCCAAAGACTCTTGGTCCCTCCTGTTGGCAACATTTTAAAGCAATTTCTAAAGCTCTCATTTTGGCAACTTCATCAAGCATATGCTGTATTAAAGGCAGTGGTTCCTCTGCTTTAACTATTTAGGTGTATGTTTGTGCAGTGGTTTGCCTGCCTAATTACTACTTAGGACATTGAAATCTGATTTTTGGTGCATTTGACATCTTTAAAAATCTTGTTTATTTCCTACTTAAACTTGAAGATCCCCAATGGCTTTTTGTATCTGCATTTTTGCTCCAGGGTTCACTTGAAGCAGCGGAAGAATTGGCAACAATTTATGCCTTGCATATACTTATGAATTGGGACAGATAGTCTTGATAAGTCCACCAGTGATTCATTCAGCAAATATTCTCCAGACTCACTTGTGTCACACATAAGAAAAGGTCACATTTGTGCCCATGATTTTTATCCTTCTCAGAGCATTCATCTGAATGTGTAATACCCAGTTTCAAATCTCTTTCTAATTTCTCCCTTCACTGCTGGGATTACTAAGCACCAATATACTCCTTGATTGGAAAAATCTCTCCAGGCTGAGCTGTTGCACACATGCTTGCATAAAGAAATGCAGACTTTGGTGCTGGTGCCATGAGAATAGTAGCAGCTGGAGCCATTGCTGCAGGGCTCGGGCTCCTGCTCCTGAGCTCATCCCATCTCCTGGATCACACGGTTGGTGCTGAGCTCCTGCTGTCCCTGCAGAGAACAGCCTCTCTGCACCTTGTTTCTGGCAGTTCTCTGACACAGATCTAATCAGAGGGGCTGAAGTGGAGGTCCTTGAGTGATTTTACACCTGACCGTCACACCCCTGTGGGACACAGAAATGTTAATGCCACAAAACCAAAACACCCTTTATGGGTACCAAGGTTACTTACATCAGTGTTTGTAACAGTGCCTTCTCAAATGTGCCTTCGTGCTTGCTGCTGGCAAATGAAAATGTACCTAGAAAAGTCTTAGGGGAGAAACATCTCTACGTTTATTTTTCAGGCAGATGCTAGAGGAAAGCGTCTATCCACAGGTGAAAGATCTCCATTCTAACCAAAGTGGCCCACTTATAGATAACCTCTCTCTTCCAGTAAAGTCTCTGGACTATATATAAGCAATTCTTTGCTGAAGTCTCATCTGGATCTGAAGAAAATGAATTTTGTCTCTGACTTAAAAGCAGAAGTAATGCTTCCAACTAGTAGGTCTTGTAATAACTCACACTTTTCATAAGCTGTAGTTGTCCTACATTCAACAAGGCTCAGATAAAAACCAGATGGGATAAGAAAAAGAGTGAAAAAGCAATATTTAGAAACCAAAAGTCACTTTTTTTTTTTTCTGAAGAATCAAGATCCTTCTAGATATTGCCTATTTTTTTCTTATTTTGATATTTTTATACATTTGTTGTTGTCAACAATCTGACTCATGACAGTGTTCAGGGGCTTTCTTCACTAAATTTGACTTCTCTTACCCATATAAATGTTTTTCTGCCTATTGGCCATTTTTGATATTGCTGGTAGAAGAAAGTCATTCAAGGAGGAGGAACTTCTTTGGCTGAGTTTTATGAGGGGCTCCAGCAGAGAGGATAATTAAACAGGAGCTTCATTGAATTGCTTCTTTCTTGCCTCAGAGATCTCTTGCTTCAGTGTCTGCTTCCTCAGGGATGTCGTTGAATCACTATTTATGTACAATGTAGATGTATAATGTTATGTATAAACAACCATACTACATATTTCCATGTAAGGAATTAAAAGTTGAAGGAATAAGAGGTTTTGCCTTCTGTTCTGAATATAGGAAGCCTCTGCACTTCAAAGTTGTTCTCTCTCTCTGGTGATAATGTCACTATTTATTTGTTTTCGTAAATTCAACTTAACCTCCATCAAAAAGAGATCACTTCATTTCTTGCAGAGGTTCTGCAGTCGAAGAAGAAGGAATTGATTGTATTTTAAATCTTCCTATAGTGAGTGTTACAAAGCAAAGATCTTGTAAAGTACAGTGCATAGTATGCTGGTTCTCTGCTGTGTTACTTGAGAGTAGTTTCATTAGATATTATTGAAGCTTGCTGGAAATCTTCATCTGCTTTAGAGTCTACCTTCAGTGCCCAAGATTTCATCTGAAATTGAAATACTGCCAATTTCAAGCAAATTTTGGAACCTATGTGCAATGGAGGACTTTTCAGCACAGACCCGTGTGTCACAAGACACATCTATATCGAGCACATACTGCAGTTCTTTTTAGCAAAAATAATTGAGGTCTCCAATTGCACAGGTAGATTTGTCTTGCTGACAGCATCACCTGGGGATTGTCCACCTCTTTTTTAATTCATAATGCTGCAGAAGGTTGGTTGTTGCAAATTTAACTATTTGTAGGAGCAATGAAGACAAAGAAATATATGTACCCTCACTCTACCCAGGTCTCTTCAAGTCCTTGATTTCTTTTATTACTTTTTTTCCTTTTTGAGAAGAAGTTTTGGCAAAACATTTATTCTGGTTTTTTTCAGTGGAACTAAGAATAAAAGAAATGTATTTTTCGTCCCAAATGTTCTTACTGATAATGAGCAGCTCTAGGTACTGGATGCCACGGCAAGGGCACTGCTGTGATGAAGCTGGAGCCTGCAGGCAGGTGACAGGACAGAGGGACTGAACACAGTCAAGGATCCCCCAGGGCTGTTAGGATACAACATGAGGGAAAGGAGATGGCAGAGAGCTGGTGTTGGCTTCCATGCAAACTGCGCTCCCACAGACCTGGCATTGTTAACTCCTTACCCGGCTCACATCCTACCCTGATGTGCTTCAGACTGCTTTCCTGTGCTGCAGCTCCTGTCTGTCAAGTAAAAAGCTTAGAGCAGCTTCTAAGTACAGAGAAATAGAATCAGATCTATAATTAAGATGTCATAATTCGGGTTTGTGCCAAATTTTACTCTGGTTCTGTATTTAACCAGGAAAAAGCCTTTGACTTTATAGCACACCTACTCATAGACTCTTTTTATTCTTCTATGATTTGTGCCACTCTGTGCCCTCACTGGCAGAGGAGCACCATAGTTAATAGGGGACTGGTGTATGCCTGTCTCCAGTCTGAATTCAATTTGCACATCTCTGGTACTGAATTTATTCACTTGTTGCTGCCTTTCTGAAACACCAATCAGGCAGCAGACTTCATTTTGTATTTCTCATTATTCCTCTTGTGTCAAAAAATAAAAAAAGTACACTTTGCCAAGACTGATACCTAGAAAAAAACCACATCATTCACACTTCTTTTCATTATCTCACATGCTTCATTACTGAGAAGGATATTCCATGGTCTCCATCTTGCCGATGACCATATTTCTATGGTGAAACAAATCTTTGAGTAAATCAGAGGATTTTCTCTTGGAAATGTCTGTCGGGGACTGTATGGCAAAGGACAGATCTTGCTGTAAAGGCACATTTTCACTGCGCTGAAGAGGAGCAATGAGCTGTCCTCAAAATCCTGCCACCACACAGTAAGAAAAATCAACTGAAAATTTGCTTAGCTCCCGTCACTGGTGGCCTACACCATAAAATATGTGGAATATGCTGCTTGGATTTTTTTTTTTCCTGGGGAATCTTGACAGCAACAGGAAAGGGCGTTATATGCCACCCCAATATTTTTTTCTCCTTTCCCTATCGTCCTGCTGGATAGTCACTAGATAGAAAAAAAACTGTTTCCATGAAGTCTTAGAAGAGGAATAGCATTAAAAGTGTAGCCATAAATCTCTTCTGTGTTCAAACACAGCAACTGCTGTCGGAAGGGCTGTGATGAGGTCTAGAAGGGGAAAGTGCTATCACTGTTTCTAGAGGATGGCATGACTTATCACAGTTAAACAAAAATAATTTTAAAAAAATTTAAAAGGTATTTTTGGGGAAATTAAGAATATAAAATGCCTGAGCATGGATTCCCTCAGTAGGTAAACTAAAAATTCTGTTTTTCATAAGTATAAAATCTTAAATCAGCTCAAACCATAACCAGAACTTAAGTACCAATACTTAGTCTATCCCTCTCCTTTACTCCGCACATACCTTGCAGTATTAGCATGTAATATCTTTGTGTTAAGAGTTCTTAAAAAATTAAAATGATGAAAGAACAGAAAAGAGAGCAGAATTTTTACAAATTTTCTCAAAAAATAGCCTATTCTCTTTTTCCGTCATGGATACTCTAAAAATTTACCATCAGTAAGCATTCTCTCTAGGGTACCAAAATCGTGAGTCCTCCTGGGTCCTTCTGAAGACCCATGGCTTGTTAGTCAGCTAGCAGTGATTTTTCAATGCATCTATATAGCCTCCAGCCCTGCCTAAAGACCCAGCAGACAGCTCCTTTGACATTGTTTCTTGCCAGTTTCCATTTTTCTGTCTGTGTTTTTAAAGGAAGTTCTCAATTTTGGTATATACCATTCTGAATAATGCAGGATATGGGAGGCTGCTCCTTGATGCTCAGTTAGCCAGCTAATGAACTGATAAGAGGTTATATATGGATAAAAATTTGTTGCACAAAAAAGTCCTCTTTTATTTTTCTTATGAAATTATATTTAGCAAACTCAGAAGATTAAGATTTCTTCTTCCATCACAGCAGAAAACCTCTTCACAATCAGAATCCCCTACTTCCAGTCAGAACAGTATTAGTCTTTAAAAAATATTCTTATAATTTTGTATTATATGCTAGTAATGTTTCAGGCAAGTATTTCACATCAGTCTGGAATGCCTGTCAAGACTGAACATGTAATAGCTCTCTTAAATATTCTTCTTCCATGTAAGAAAAGATTGCCTGTTTCCAAGGTAGATTTCAGAATAGGAATACTGATTGATCTTGGGGAGACTTCCTCTACTTCCCTCGAAGGATTTTCTGCTCACCAAAGAAGCCAACAAACTGGGAGAGCCTCTGTGACATGAAGCTGCTGCATTGTAAATAAAATTGGAACTAACTGGACTTTTAGGAAAACTCTGCAGTGCTGTTTGGCTTGGTGGGTTTGCATGAGCTCTTTGTATGCTGACTTCCCAGTCAAGACCAAAAACCTCAGCCAAAGCTTCATAGTGTCCTGTAGATTCATCCTTAATTGTCTCACAAAAGTAAAGGTGCACACACAGGTGGTCCCCTCCATTCCTGACCTCCATGAGCTGTTCCACCACAGCCTCCTCTCTGGCATTGCTTGCTGTATGGTAGCAGCTGTGCTGGTTATATTAACAGGAGCTACTCATTGCTTTTGCTAAGGAAAAAGGTCTGGGACCCTATAAAATCTTTTGAAGAGCTTGAGAAGACCTTGGTTACCCAGCCACTGACCTTGGATCAGGCCCCACATTACAATGTGTGTCTCTAACAAATGAGCGCCAGTTAACGCTGTTTTCAAGGGTGAGCTTGAAACAGGACATTGATGCAGTGACTGATGGAAGTGAATTGTTTTGAAAACAGAAGACTGAGATGATTATGGCAGGTCACAGAAAGATCAAGAAGCAAAGTTCTCAGTAGGAATTTCCTTACTGGAAAGAGAAAAGAGACGGGAGAAAAACATTGTCTGTTAATATTTAAGAGTTATTTGTTTTGACAGAAAAATGTGACACATATCTGAAAAAGTTTTAAAGATTGCATGATGAAATAGTAGAAATGTATGGAAAATTCTATCAGTTACTTCTTTTTCTTCCATGTCATTTACTAAGATGCATGACTATCCTTAAGAAATCCTGACAGTCTGGGTGTATTGGGTAAGGTAATATTCATTATGCAGTAATACTTAGATGCAAATGTTCATGGAAAAATACATTTGAGTAATTTCCTCCAGAGCAGATTTTAACGATACAATATTTTGCTTTGTGCAGATTTCTTACCACAGGAGATAGGATCCTTAAAATTGGTTTGGAGTTTTTGCCTAGAACAGGTGAGTGAATGACAGAGTTCATTTTTGGTTTAGTGATAGTCCTGAAGTGCTGTCATTTGCAACACATGACTTTTGCTGAAGAGAAAAAGCATGTAATTTAAATACTCCTGATTGGGCTGAATCTGTTCTTTATATTATAATATTCCTGCAATCTGGAAGATGCACAAAGGCTTAGCTGATACTAGCAGTAATTTAAAGTGAATTCAAATTAGATATGCTTATTGCAGATCAAAGACACTGCTTAATAGCATCATGCTGTTATGGTTGAGAAAACAGAGAACTGTTTCAGAAAGCTCAAAGATTTTTGTTTTCTGCCCTCTGAATTTCAGTGACTTTCCCAGCAAGGATCCTTCATTTCCAAAGTCAAATCTGCAAGTAAAACTTGAAAAAATTGAAATCCCAAAGCCTTTTCAGTCAGCTGCCTACAACTCTCTTATGCAAAAAATAACTCATTTTAGATAGAGCCCGTAGCCTGTACATGGAGCCAAGACAGATTATCTAATTTATAATGCATTCCTGAAATGGGCCAATCAAACTTGATTTTGTTACAAAACTTATTGCCAGGAAATTCAAAATGTAAGTATGTTTTCTTATCTGTTTATGAAGGAGTTAATAAAACCCCAGTTGTTCATAAGGCATTGCTAGGGAAAAGAAGAAGTCAGCAAAGCAGGATATGAAGGGCAAATAAATCTAGTGCTCTTTCCTGATGGTGTATTTTGTGGCATACATTAAAAACGAAACTGTTTTTCCTTTTTATAAAGTAAATCTAATATGTAGTGATCATATTCAAGCACTAAATTCCCTATTTGAAAAGAATTTTATGAAAATCATAATTAAAATCGTGAGCTAACTCAAAAATGAAATCTGTTTTATTCCCCATTTCATCTTGTAGGCACCCTTTTAGTTGCTGCTCACCTTTTAATGATCAGGTACTACATAATACCTTTGAATCAATGAGAATTGTTTTCAGCACTGCCATTGATTTTACATACTTCAAATTGAAATAATTGTATATAGAAAAGTGTAGTTAAAATATGCTGAAGTGTAGTTACATTTCTTACAAAAAGTAATGCATAGTGGAGACATTAAAGAAATTTCATGGCTGTTAAAGCTGACTAGGTTATTTTGGATGAAAATCATTTGACTAACTTGTTTTTGCTAAGTCTGAAATTGGAAAGCTTCCAGTCAGCCAAGCACTAAGACAGAAAAGAGTAAGCCTGGGAGGGCATCCTGTGTGTTAGCTCTGTTCCTGGACGTAGATAGAAAAGATTTATGTCCTTCACCGGCATGACCACAAGTCACAGAGTAGGAATGCTTCCAGTGAAACAAAAACTGCAACATTTTAGGGCATACCTTGTTTTGAAAAAGAATTTTGCTTTGAAAACTTTCACCATAGCCTATGCTTTTTTTTCTTTTAATCTAAACTTTTTCAAATGCCAGACAAAGCCTGCATGCATTCTTGCGGGTGTGTCCTTGGCCAGGGTGAATCCATATAAAGTTGTCTATGAAGTCTAGGTTTTATTTTTGGGTATTTGTGATCAGTTAACTTGACCAAGAGCCCTTCATATTGGGAATGAATTAGTTCTCCCTCACATGGCTCTGCACCTTTTGCAGTGGCACATACTGAAATGAGGAACCCTCACACCAGACATCTCAACTCAATTCTGCTTTTGTGAAAACATTTTTAGAGTATTAATCTTTGGTCCAACACAAATCAAGAACCCAGATCTTAAATACCTGGTGTTGCTGTCCAGATCTGCTGTGCAATTTTTCATTGTGGATATCATGACTACTTGGAAGTGTTTGGGAAAATCACAAATGAACAGTGCAGCTGGCTTTGTAAACATACAGTTATCCAAAGTGCTGGTGGCAGAACTCTCCACAACCAGCCCTCTCATAAACCAGCTCTACTGGCATGAGCTGAACGTGGAATCACTTACGGGCAGAAATTTCCTTGCCTGACCTGGCATGCAGAGTGCCACTTGGACCTCCACCATGACTAACACTTCTGAGGAGACAGGCTCTCTTCCCTGCTATCCTGTGGGCATCATGAGTGGTGGCACAGTTAAACCATTCATCCAGGAAATACCTAGATAAAAAGTATTTTACTAACAGTGCATGTATTTGTAAAAATGCTTTTGCATCCGTCTGTGTCTCTGCTTAAGGACCCTTGTGGTTCTTAAGTATAGAAAAGCCAGCAGTGTTTTTCTGGAAAAGACAATCCATTTGTTTTTTTTGGAAGATTTTCTCTTGCTCCAGTTGCTAAGCATTTCTAAATATAGTCATTCTGATTTCACTAAAACTACTCACTGAATTATGAATATTTTAGTTCAACCACATATTTTACAAGAAAGTGCTTTAAGACCAGGAGGATCCTAAGACGATTAATGTGGGGAAGAGTTTTCTTCCTTTTTTCCTGCTGGAACTCTAACACAAACTCTGGTACACAGAAAATATTACTTGAGTTTTTATGGCAGTGAGTCAAATTCAAGTACTGTTTTTGAGCATCCTTCAGCTTAATTCATGAGCATGATTTGTTCAGGACAGGATGAGAGCAGACAGAAGATTTAGCTGTGAAAGTGTTAGACAATATCTGCTCAGAGTTTTTTCCTGCTTTACATTTGTCCTGTTCTGTTATGATATTTTTTGGTGTGATTTTGGGGTTTTTTCATCATTCTCCAGAGACCAGCTACAAAATAAAAAGGGCTGCAGTATGCCCAGCTACTGGGCAGCCAACAAAAGCTGCAAGAAGCTTAGCATTTTTCAACATTTAGCCTTGCCAAAGACTGTCCCTTTAAAGGGAGCACTTTGCATGTTTGCAGCATTCTTACTTTACACTGGATAAACTGTGGGAGAAAAGTAATAAGTCCTTTGCCTTTTCAATACTCTCTCTCCCTATAACTCATCCCATTCTGGCCTCCACAAGCAATTCTGAGGTCATCTGCAGGATGCTTTCCTTCTTCTGTGGAATAGTTCCTCTTACTATTTCCCAGGCATTAGTGTTTCCTGTTCAGACTAATTGCTTTTATTTTACTTTTCAAAGCTTATTTTTTCAAAGAGATGTATGTGGTTTGTACTCTTATTCTATTCTTAAGCTAGGAAACCAAGTGAATAAGAAATTAATTCAAGCCTGGCATTCCTTCAGTTCTTTCACAATTCTCAAACATACTGCTCACCTTCTGCTCACCATTTACTTTCTTCATATTTTGCTGTTGCTTGCATATCTTACTCCAAAAATATTTTAATGTAAATAAGCTGTGAGTCCTTACAGCTTTCTCTGGTACAGCTCGGAGATGAACCCTTGCGTGCCTCTGCTGATACCTCTTTCCCTGAGAGCACGCAAGTGGCAATCTTGCAACCAAATGCAAGACACTGGGCTCGCTTTACAAGTACGGAAGTTAATGTGTCTTGTTCATAATGAGATTGCAATCAAGGTTTGAAATTCCCTAGCTCAGCATTTCTGAGGGTTCGCACTTTCAGAGGTGATTACATTTCCTATCAGTGAAGGACTTTCTAACACTGTTTCTGCAGACCTTCATAGATCTAGCTCTTAAATACAGCATGTTACAGCTCTAGTATTATGGGGTTTGAGTAGACTGTGTATGTGCTTTGCAGACAGCTCACTGCATCTTGAAAGCACTATTATTTCCTGCTGCAGAAAGCATCTAAAACTATACCAAGCAAATCTCTTCTTCTAAAGGTTTCAAGTTTAGTGCGGGGCTAAAATGCATGTTGGAACAGGACTGAGACGAGACTTCAATTCTATGTGAAATTTTTCAGGAGGGATGTATCAATGTCTGTGTTCCAGGCATCAACTTGTATAATCAAAGTTAAACTTGCAAAGGTCTTGATTATTACTTGAGCATTTGCAGTGCACCAGGAGTGAAAATGGCACACACACACACAAAAAAACCCCTACAAAAACTCAAAAACCAAACAAAATCACAAGTTTTCTCACCGTCTGTGAAGGGCAGCATCACTGGAAAACTCTTTAAAGTGAGTGATATGTAACCTAGCTTGATTTATGACACATATACACTAATCTGTGAAGTTCTTCTTGATTTTGGACTTTTATTTATCTAAGGCACATTTTATCACCAGATCTATTTTTGATTTTTACAGAAAAGAGAATTTTTCTCCTTTTGACCTATGCATAATACTCTGAAAACAGACATTTTTATAGTAACTCTTATCATGATAACTCTTACTTTTCAAATAGATCCAGAGTTCATGGAAACCTTTGTGAAACAGTAAATATCAAGAGTCATTATGTAGCCTTTTCAGAAAGGCTCACATTGCACCTAACAAAAGAGTGACTGATAAACACATACTCTTAAAGGACACTACAGAAAATTTCTCAGCTGAGTAGAAAGTCTGTATACACAAACCTTTCTGAGGGCATTAAGGCCTTTCTTGAGAAAGGTCCAGATCATCCAGAGCTACATCATCTTTAACAGGTAAGTTTTTCCTCACATTGTGGAATTATCATTTGAATAGATTCTTGGTCTCTGGTGGTACATGCCAAGCCACACACCTTAAATTCTGTCAAATGCTGTGGTTCTCAAATGCCAATGTAGGTACTGCACTGCCTGTGAAAGAGGCAAAGCCCACAGCCACCTCTGCCCAACAGCTCACTGTTAACAAAGTACCTGTGAGGCTGCTCACAAGCAGCTTCATCTGCCCATTCTGGGCATCTGGCTCTCTCTAAAGCTCTTCAGGGGGAGCTGCTGTCTCCATGCAGGAGCACCCCAACCTCTGCTGCTGGCTGTCCCTCCATGACCCTGATGGGAATCAGATCAGTGCTCACCACATTCACGCAGGCAGACACAGACCTGGGTGTAATGTCTTCCTCTGCTCCTGAGATGTGTCTCTTAAGGACATGACTCACTTCATGTCGAGACGCCAGAGGAAGCATCCTAATATCCCAGCTAGCTGCTGCTTGGGTGGAAAAGGAAAGAGGTGAACACAGCTCTTGACTCGTTTCACTGAAGTGTCTGTTTGACATAGAAATTCAGTGTTTAAAAGAGAATTACACTTGGCCAGCAGCAGTAAGCTGGCCAGCAGTAAATGAGAACCATGTCCTTGTCCTTGTTCTGCTGGGTCTTTGCTTCTCACAGTACGTACATTCCTTACATAAAATCTGTGAGTAATCAGTGAGACAGAAGTCCACACTGGGACTTCTACCGACTGTGAGTTTTCTACCAAGGGCTTTGCCGAGAGCGGCTTAAGTGATTGTTTCAGAAGAAGTCATCCAATCAGATGGAGATGGCAAAGCGATTTGGGTGAAAACTCACATCAAGAGGGGCAAAGCATGCCAAAAACAGGGACTGAGGAGTATTGAGGTGCTGAGGTGAACATGCTGTGGTTTCTTAAACATACAATATAGAACTAACATGCCTTTTTAGAAGGAACAGAGCAAAGAAAAAACCTGTGGATTTTCCCCAGGCAAAAGAATTATTTTGTTATAAATTTTTTTTTTTTTAAGTAATCAAGATTCATATTCAAGTCTTTTCTACTGATCTGAGCACCGTGTCTTGACTGAAGTGGTGATGAAATAGATAAGGAAAAGTTTTCATTGACCTTACTGGAATATGATGACTCTCATGTGAGCTGTCAGTTTTAGTGACACAATAAACAAAATACAGCCACAGCTGAATACAGAATTCGTTAATCACAAAGGGATTAAAACCTTTTTCATTGAAAGACACATCTGCTGCATGTCAGGCAAGGACTTGCTGCTGCCATGCAATTCAATTCCAATCTAAACCCAACATGACTTTGTTAGCCCTGTTTGGACTTGGAACCATGGTAACCATCAATAACTGGTGTTTGGCCAGGTCCCAGCATTAGCAGAGTTTAACTCTTCCCTCTCTCGGATGTCATGGTCACAGGAAACACCAGGCCAAGATAAAGTCTCATATCAGTAAATGTTCATTCATCATATGAATTTCTCTGAGCAAATTTAACCCTTTGGCTATTTAGATTGTCCCATCTTTGACACATACTCCACATCATAGATGGACAGGAATGATAATTTCAGTGGTGTATGAGACATACAGATATGACCAAAGTGGCCATCTAGCTCTATGCTAGAAAAAATGAAGCAATTAACTGATAAAGGGTTCAGAAACCAACAGATGCTATCTAATAATGCTGATGATGGAAGGAGTGTGGTCACTTTCTTTTATGAAGGAATCTTGGTCATACTTTTGGCTTGTTAAATCACAGTGTGGTTTCATGCTCTTTTGGCTGTAAGTTAATTGAATCTGACATACGAGGAAGTTTGTTACAGCTTGTCTCCACAGAATGATAGCCAATCTTGTTGTTTACCTAATTAAAACCATAATTAATGCTAAATTCCCTCAAACTGCTGAGACAAATGTTGTTATTCCAGAATTTATTGCCATCAAACAAATTAGACTTCTGCTTTTTATAACTTTTAGTAGTTTTCAAAATTACATAATATATAAACAATAGGTAATGACACTGAGAATAATTCTCATATTCTTATTGTAAATACTTGAATTATTCATCTGAGAATAAATTTTATCCCTTGAGTACTCCTACCTATTATCTGACACCACAAATTTTCCCATAGGAAGTGCAATACATTTTAACTTTTATTTTTCATAGGCTTTGTAAGACTTTAATGTATTCCCTTGACAAAACATTTTTCTCTTCAATATGTCTTAAAACTTGCATTGGTCTCTTAAAAAAACCCTCAGCAGACAACAAAGGATGAACTTCAACCACACCAAAATGTGTTGGAAATTGTAGTTACTGTATCTGTGAAAATAAGGAACATGTATACTGGATGAAAACAAAACCAAGGGGAAGTGAGTTTCAATCTATAACACATTCCACATAATATGTGTTAGATTATATCACGTGCTTTTTGAAATCAGGAAAAGTATAAGACGACCCTTTTTCATTTTATCTGAATGATCCCAATCCATTTTTGGTGCAGTGCACACTTTACACTTTTAGATATTATTCACTTTATTCAGTGAATAATTCACCCTTCTCCAGTCAAGTAAAACTTAGACAAGCGAATGTGAAAGCAAGAAGAAGTTTCTATGTAAATATTCTTTTTGGGAAAAAAAATAAAAGAAAGGAAAACATCCACCTTCTGAAAATGCTGAAATAAAGTATTTTAACAGTTCTCTATTTTTTTTTCCCCTGAATAATGTTAGTCTTCCCAAAATGCCAGCTTTTGGTAAATTGTCTCCTCATCAAAATACATTTGGTCAGCCTTGCTGTAAATAGAATACACTGTAAAAATACATAAAATATGCAAGCCTAGTACTGTGGGGCAGATCGGAACAAAACATCCTTTCAGCAACCAAGGAAGCTGAGGTGTTCTTTCCGCTGGAGGTGATGGAGAAAACAGCACAGGCAAAGAACATCTCCGGATTTTCCCCAAGCTCTCTCCCGGCCAGAGCAGGAGGCGCGCGGGATCCCCTCTGTGCGGGCTTCAGCACCGTCCAGCCCCCACCATGGCCCGGGCGCCAGAAACCCGCACTGCGGCTCTGCGTTTACCCAAATAGAGCTGGCAGTGCTGCCAAACTATGTGCCTCAGGATTTTATAATGCCAGGAGCTCTGGGGTAAAGCAAGGTAGGATTTCCTAAGCACGCGGTGCTCGCACCGCAGGGTGGCTGGCACTGCGCTGCTGGCCTTCTGCAATGATCTGTGAATGCCAAACCCCTTACTGGTGATCAAAGTGGTTTGGACCCTTCCAAAGACAAAACTCTTCAGCTGGTTATGAGGATTATTCTGAACAAAAACAACAGCAACAAAACCCTAACAACAAAAACAACAACAAAACCAAAAGCAAACAAACAAAAGCCAACCAACCAGCCAACCAAAAAAAACCCCCAAAATCCCCCTAAAAATCCCCCTAAAAACCCAAAACCAAAAATAAAACCCCCCAAAAGTGAAAAAAAATGAAAAATTCTACTAGAATCAGACCTGGTTTGATTAAATTTTCGTTGGGAAAGGCTATTTTGGTTCCCAGGTGGATTTCCTTGATAAATGTCTTGCAAAAAAAGGTAGAATAGAGCTTGATGAAGTCACATCCCTCAAGGCAAGAACTATTATGTCTAAATTACCTCTGAGAAGAAGTAGTTCAAATTACACTAGACACCCTTCATTCCAGTGCATTGCTTTGATTGGGGTTTTTGTTTGTTTGTTTTTGTTGGTTTGGGGTTTTTTTGGAAATCTTTTCATTTCTGAACAGAACCTTGTTTTATGTAACGTGATCCCATTATTTCTTGTCTATCTACACTGGGCATAGAGAGGTAGCTCTCTCCAAGGATATCTTTATACCTAGCAAAGTTGCTATTGTGTCCCTTCTTCAATCTTCTTTTCTTCAGTCTACAAGTCCCAATTCCTTCAATCTTTGCTCAGAGGTTTCAGACCCCTGATCACTCCTGACGTGCTCTTGTCACCTGGGGCTTAGGGCAGTCATGGAGAGCATGAGCCTTTGTTTTGCCAAGATCAGATAGAATGAAAGCAAAAGTTTTTAAGTGACAGCATTGCAAAGCAGTACCTCTGACCTGGGTTTTATAGGTAGTCTCATTAGTGAATGACTTTGAAAGTACACAGTAATGTTGCCCTAGTTTAAGTTCAGCATAGATGTTCAAATCTTTTAAGAGTTTTATTTTACATCACTTTATGTTCTGATAGGAAGCCATGAAATATGCATAATATTTTGATGTCTCTAACTTGCCTCATCTTTAGCAATGCTTGCAGGCTACCAAAAAAATTCTCAGTCTGGGTTTGTTTAAAAAACAAATACAATTAACTCAGGGTTTTTAATGCATCCTGTTTGTAAATAAAAGAAACAAGAAATCCATTTCTTCTGAGAAGATCTATGGTCTCCATACCACGTTAAGTAATTAACAGCTCTTACCATGCCAGCAATTATTGGGAGACATTTCCTGGAGATGGCCTCTTGCCCTCAAAAAACACATTGACTAGCTCTGACAAATGTCATTGATCTCAGAAAAATGCTTATTCCTGGTAACACAATTAATGATCTGCAGAGCATGTCCTTTTTTAATACTTAGCAGTTATAAAAAAATACCTCCTACACCCTGCAATTAAAACAGTCTGAAAAATAATTAGTCACAGAAGAAGAATGTCAGACAGGAATAAGGGTTACTAAGATCACAGTCATTTCAGTAATAATTATTGAACAAACTAGAGAACTACTCAGAAAGCTGCTGAAAGACGTAATTTCAATGCTCACATTATTTTTAGGGAGAGTTTATAAGAAATATTCAAAATTAGTGGATTTCATAAAAATAAAATATGCTGTTTGGATATTTATCACAATTAAAAAAGCAAGCAAACAAATACTGCTAAATTAGGGTTCCAGACCTTTTCCAAAGTATCTCGGAATACTGTGAGAATCAGTTAGCTAATATGAATCTCATTAATATAGTTTAATTTCACAGGCTATTTCAGCAACAACATTCCTGCATTCCTCCTAGGAGAAAACAGAGAGGAAGTATTTAGGAGAAAATAATTATCAATGGAATAATGTATCTTATTAGGAACAGAAATGATGTTGTTATCAGATCCTGTGACAGATTCTGGACAAAAATTCAAGCCCTGAATGAAGCTCTTGCCAAAGGCAGTGTCTATTCAGTGCCTCTGCAAAGGGGTGTGTGCTCATCAGAGCTGCCCAGAGTGCTGGTCTCATCCCTTCTTTGCACATCATTGGCCATGGGCGCTACCCAAACCATGCTAACCCGTGGGTCTGCTGGACAGGGGCAGCTTTTTGGCTGCACTGTCATTCAGCAGTCAAGTTTTCTTTTCCTAAGTCTTCAGCAGGTAATATCTAACACTGTCTGACGCTATAATCCACAGTTAGTTTCAGTGAGCTTTTGGGAAATTCTGCATGAAGGTGCAGCAAAGTTGTCTCCAGTAAGAACGGTATAACATATTCCATTTACAATGGGAATCAACCGTATATCAAGTCCATCTTGTATTACAGACAGCTTCCTTTAACATTGTAGTCTTTGTTTGATGTAACAGGTTTTTCTGTGTCTTTTCAGTGGCTGATGTTTAAAATGGCATTCGACTTGTCTACCACACTAGCTTTTGGCTTCTAATTCACAGATGATCATTGTTATTATAATCCTATTTTACTTTGACTAAGAGGGATTTCTCCATTTTCAGAAGTGTTTCATCTAATGGAAGGCAAGCAGCAGATGTTTCATACACATCCTCATTATTCTCTCTGAAAGATTACTCTGTGGCTAGAAACCTCCTCTGTTTTCAAAGTAATTTTAATATAGCAGCTGTAATCTGGTGCACACATTATTCCAGGTTTTGTATAATTGCCTTAGATAAGATTCAAGAAGAGAAACAGTGAGGTCTAGAGGATCATTTTTGACCTTGGGTATGTCACTTCCTTTTTACTTGCTGTTTCCATCTTACTTTATGGCACAAGTTCTTTGACACAGAGATTATCATTCACATATGGTCGTATAACAAGATACAGGTGCCTTCGTGCAGTCAGGGCTTCTGTGCTCAGTGTAATAAAAATAAACAACAGTAACAAGAAATGAAATTCTGTCGGCCTTTATTCTGCTGTCGTAATAATGTGAACAAAAAGGGGTCTAAAGGTGTCCAGGAGTACCTGAGCATCAAGCTATGATTCATGAGTGGAGAGATTAAATTCAAGGCATGATGTCAGAGAAATTCCCACTGTAGTCACCACATACAGATAAGCAGGCTTTGACTTTATCCACTTCTGCTTATCACAGAAGATTGAAGCAGAAGAGGAATGGAGAAACAATATCTGATGGCAGTATTAGCATGGAACAAATTAATTATTCACAATTAGGAAATTTCCTGGCTGGGCTGAGCAGTTCATGCTGGTCTGACATCCAGACTCCAAGTCACTTTTGAATAACTCTCAGTCTGAAGACCGTGGAAAGACAGAAGAGTGAAGATTAGCACTGTGGAATACATTGTTACACTGCGTCACTTACAGCAAGTACAACCTTTCTCTTCTGTTTCCTCAGCGGGCACCCTGTGTAAAAAAGGTTAAATTAGAACCATAAATTAGCAATGGTAGAATTCAAAAATATTCTACATATTGGGCTGTAAAATTTTCCTGTTCTGGGTATTGATACTAGGTCAAACACTTCAGTATTCATGAAAAGAGGACTTGAGAGAATCACAACAGACCAAATAAAATATATTTTCTCCCACTACTACTTCAGTTCCAATTATGAACTTGCCTGTGTAATCACAGCCATACTGAGATGGTGGCTGTAAAGGCTGGCCTGGTGCAACCATACCTGCACAATCACACTTAGTGCAGCAACACTCTGCATTTGCCATGTTTAAGCACTGCTTTTGCTGCCATTGTTACTGACAGATGCTACAAAAGCTGTCTGTTTCTCTGTGCAAAATAATCTTCTCTTCCCAGGAAAACTGTTTGCTGTGACTCCTGAGGTTAGTTTAGAGTAGTTCTAATAAGGATCAAATTGATTCTGAGTTGTGATACATGTATAGTGTGGTTTTCCAGTAATATTTTCAGTATGTCAGGAAACCAGAATGTTCTTTCTGATTGATTCTAATCTGCTTTCTTCTAGAAAGAAAGCTGAATACATTTAGGCTGCAGAGTCAAAAAAACATAAAAAATATAATCATTTGCAGAAAGTACCTCTATAATCCTGCATGTAAACAAGAACCAAATGCCCTTATCTGTGGCAGATGAAGGGAGATA
Organism: Oriolus oriolus; assembly: GCA_013400235.1. Taxonomy (NCBI): domain Eukaryota; kingdom Metazoa; phylum Chordata; class Aves; order Passeriformes; family Corvidae; genus Oriolus; species Oriolus oriolus. Next base: position 189,672 of record VXBT01003622.1, on the reverse strand, counting down.
AGTAACTACAATCAGCCTGGTGTGCAGGCTGCTGAAATGGGTAGAACATGCTCACGAGAGGAGCTGGGCAGGCACACAAACATATTACTGGCTGTGCAGGCTGTTAGTGCCTCTACATTTATCATTTACTAAGTAAACGTGCATAGAAAGGGAAAAGGATGGAAAAATATTAAGATGCCCTCATTTAATTACATGCTATTTCTAAACAGCACTTGATGACCTGTTAATGTTATTTTTAATAGGTATGTTTATGACCTATTGTGACTATGAGGATATACCTTCTGCACATTTTTTTACTAACACTGCTTAATGGCCAGCCAAATATATTTTCTAGTGAGTTGTGTGGATGGGAGTGCAAAATGTATATTAAAACAGTCCAAAACTTCATAATGAAAACAAAAAATTTTTCACTATGTAGTAGTATGAAAAAGTTAAAATTTGTAAAGGGATAATGTTAATTTCAGTGTAAATTTTCATTAAAATCTTCCAGTCAAATTACTGTCTGGGTCTAGGGCTCAGGATTTTTATTCTGCCCACTACATATTTAGAAATATCAGATCTCTGATGTCTGACACCCTGAGATGGGATTTAATTTAGTCATTTTCTGTCTTTCTCCACCAGAGAGCCACACTGTTACCTCTCTCATTCTGGGCCAGAAACAACCAGCTGGCCATATCTTGGTGGCAGACTTTTCTCCCCTTGGGAAGACTTTCACATACCAGAAGAGAACCGGTCACCATTATGCCAGGGTTTTTTTTTCCTGTAGCAGGGAAACTTCAAGCAACCTGAGTGGAAAGGTTAGTGCTAGGGCATTGTGTTAAATCCAAGAAATTTTCTTTTTGGTCAAAATATGTAAAGATAACATTGTTTCTGGTCTGACCTCTTTGACCTTCTTAGCCTGTGAGTCTTTAGTACAGAAATCTGGAATGAATTATTCTCTCGTGCTTGTTTTTTATTTTTTTTTATGTTAACAGCTGAAGTTTACTAGAAGGCTTTGACTTAAGGAGCAAAAGAGCATAATGTTAAGTCTACATACTAGAAATTTAGTTTTGATGCTATCCAATACATTGGAACAGTCTGTTACTCCTTTCTCAGCGAGGCAAAATCTATTCACTTGTGCATTTTCAGCAGTAACGTGTTTTGAAGGAAAGCTGCTATTGTTTAGTGCCTTATATCATAACAAACCTTAACTCTTTTATATGTGTTCCACACTGGACACTTACAGGTATCAGTTTCATTGGTAGTTCACCTAAACTTTTTCAGCAACATCTACAAATTATATTAAAAACTCCTATAAGAATAAAGCTCAAAAGCTCAAAGCAATCAAGGCTGGTGAAAAATATTTCTTAGAGAACTATATCAAGGTAAAATAAGTTTAAAAAACTTATTATTTCCCTTCCACTAAACCAAACCAAAACAAAAACCTCACCAGTCATTAATCCAGTTTCAGTTTTAAACACAATTAAGAAATAACTATGAGGAGAAGAACAGTCTGGGAATTAACATGCAGATAAGATATGGAGCTTTCTGCATTGTCTGGTGGTATCTACAGTCATTGCAATGAGAAGTAACCCTCTAAATTAAAATAGTCTAGGCTGGTGTGGACAGCCTCATATTTGCTGTACTCAGATAACAATTTATAATAAAACAACTAGTGGAAGGATGAATTCTGAGCATGTTAAAGCTTTCTGATTGGCAAGACAGATAGTCAAAAATGTCTAATAACAGGAGATATTTGGGCTTATCTTTGGACTTTGCAAAGTATAAAATACAGACAACAGTTACAGACAGAAACCCTTTATCCCCCACCAAATAATTGTTCTTTGCCTTCTTACAATATTGTCCAGGACTATGACCACAAACACTTAAATTTTGTAGGAAATAAAACCCTGCCTTCCTAAAAAAATTAAAGTGGAGAATTTTAAACTACTACCTCATAATTTTCATGATTTCACATTTCAGAGTAGGATTAAAAGTGACAAAATTCATGTAGAATTTAAGAAAAACTGAGAAATTAATTGTAATCCAGATGAGAAGGTTGTTGTCTTCCACTGCTGCATCTCAAAGCAGCTCATCAGCTCCAAGGCACTATAATGGAATGATCAACAAACTGAAGCTCCTCAAAGTGCTCATTCCCTAGGAAAAGAAGGGAGCTTGTTTTCTCTCCTAGCACATCAAACATTTAATCAGCCACTGCAACACAAGGCACTGTGGATTATTTTGTCCCTCACAGTCTGCTGTTCTGCAGAGGAGCCATGGCTCTGGGTCACAGCAGGGACTTACAGCAAGCCTCTGCGTCCCATCCCATCCCATCCATTCACCTCCTTTTTCCTCCTTTGGACTGAAATCACAGACTCATTTTAGGTAACATCAAAGCTTGTGATGAATTTAGTTGAGCCAATATCTTATTCTTTGTTTTAATGCTCTGGGGAAAAAAAAAATCGAATGAACATTTTGATTTTTCTGAAGTAGAATACATCATTGATATCATGGTGGTAAAGTACACAATAAGCATATTTAGAGGTTTTCCACTCATAGCAGCCCTTCAGATGTCCAATATTTCAACTCCTTTGCGTAAACAAACGTGGTAAAATAGAATACTTATATAATGAAATTCCATTTATCATTCAGTATTACAGATGATAGAGAAAACACCAAGTACAGAGATCTGTGTACTGAAACCAACATTCATCTTTGAAAAATCAATGTGCTACATAATAATAGCTAACCTGAAAGAAAATATATTTGCAGGAGCTCAGCTACACATGAAGAAAATGGATGTGACTAAAGAACAAATGCTCAACAAGAAATAACACAGCAATTTTTTATCTGCTTGAGATTCATCTACAGAAAATTTTAGCACTTTTTTTTCCAAATCATATAAGTTATGCAAAATTCACACAAGATGTGTTTTATATCCCAGAGGATCTTCATTTTAGAAGCTCAAAAGTTCACTTTTCTGTTAAAAGAAGACCATCAGGATCCCATGAGGATATAAACAAAGAGAATCCCTCAAATTAGGTAGTACACCAACATAAAAAAAAACAAAGGTTGAAGCAGTCACATAGTCCATCCGTTTGGGTAGGCTAAGTTAAATAAGACCTTGTCCAGCAGTATTTTATTATTCAGTATTCAGATTTTAACAGGCAATTAAAAAAAAGGAGGAAAACCCTTCACACTTTTAACTGTTATAAACCCTTAATTCATATTTGTATCTAAAGTGAAACAGAATGTGGTAGAATATTTTAATTAACATGAGTTAGGGTATTTACTGCAACAACCATAGAAGAACTCCATTGCTCAAGGCGGTGCTCTGAACTAATGCTTGTGTGCAAAGGGAGACTGAATGCCTTGTAGTATTCACACAGTTATCAAAATCCCAGCAAACTGAAAAGAAAAGCAACTCTTCACTCATGAAAAAGTCCAGAAGTAGATAACCCACTACTGTGGGTGAAGTTGGGTTCAAGGAAACTCTCATAATTGAAGTGATTACAATACCAAAGCACTGAGCCAGAAGAATTATCCAAGACCTCCCGGTATTGCTTTGCAGACTACATAAATTAATTCCTGTTATAAAAATCTGACACTTAGTAGTGTTTTGTCCATGGGGAAGATTGAGTCATACACCAGAGATGTCATACATGGAGAGACCTCAACCCGCTGCACAGGAACACCTACAATGAACTTGAATTCATGCAGATCTATATGTACCAGACTTGAAACAATGTGCTTAATTTGGCCATCCCAGTGGGGAAGTAAAATACACAGCAGAGTGTGTATTTTATCTGTATGCTTAATTCCTAGCCTGACTTCATAGTTTGACTGTTACAATGCTGGGGAAACATAGCTGATACCAAAACATGGACCAGTGCAAAGTCCTCAACACAATGAACATAATGATTTTGTCAGTATCTCAGACATTCATTGTGATGAAGATACAAACGAAAAAACAAAATTGTGTTTGAGCCAAAACCAATTTGAGGCATTATACCACAGTGGTATTTTGCAGTATCTGGCATCTGTTCAGAACTCAGTGCAGCATGTATAAGTGTCTGGTGGACTGTTGAGACCCATTGTTGTAAAACATCTTACCTCAAAAAATGAACAGCAGCCTTATTATAGAGGAGCTTTGAGATGAATTATAGCTGAATCTAATAAGAAATATAAACCATTATAATAATGTCTTTCCAATTTGTTTACTGAATAACTGAATATCTTTGCTTCTGGATTAGGAGCCATGAGCCATGGATCTCAAGGGCTGTTGCTACTGCTTAAATGGTTTACAAAATGGGATACTTTTTTTTGACATCTTAAATTATTTACGTCTAACAAGCTCAAGAAGAAGTTCTTTCCCACACAGAACATAACTTCAAATTCACTGAAATATGTAGACAATGCTTTCCTGATAAAAAGTTTGCACCTCAGAGTTACATGAATAACAACTCAGTTCCTAAATTGTTTTAATTACAAATCCAGTCAAGAATGTTTCTCATTCTCTCCTAATGTAGTTCAGATTACAGAAAGAACATAAAAAAAAATTCTTTAGCCCCCAAGACATTTTCAAAAGCAGCATGTTCCTTTTTACATCATTCCAATCATTGTGTTGTTCCTTCCATACAACAATGCATAGCTCCCTTAAATAAAGGGGTTTTCTCAGTTGATATCCAAGATGCAAGCTGCTTTCTAGTTTCATTTTATGACAAATTATCTTCTCATCCCCAGCATGGGTTTTAGTGCCTGTCCACATATGTGACCATAACTTCTCCATGCAAAGTCAGAAACAAATTTGGACACAGAGCACTGATATCTAAATGAGGTCTGCTGAGCACTACCACATCTTAAGAGAAATCAGCAATCAACAAGCTTCAGAAATGCAGCCTAAGCACCATGTCGATGATGATTCTCTCCATGAAAATAACACTATTTGTAACACTTGCTGTTAGCAAGCTTGAAATTGGAGGCAGTCTTGAAAGAATAAATCCACAGTGCTGTATATAGAAATACTTCATTCTAGGAAATGAACTTTAATTAGAACATCACTGATGTCAAATTTCTAATAAAATGTTTAGAGACAAATGGAGATAGCAGAACCTTGGGAGCTCTGCTAATGTAGAAACAGCTGGTAATTGCTGGGGATTTACATTTTTACATTAGCACAAAGTCTGAGGCGCAGAACAGATAAAGAGACACAAAGGCTTTGTATTCATCTAAGCTCTTTTTGGATTGCCAGTAAATGGCATGTTCAGCCAGTGTGCAGCACCCACAAGCTCACAGAGCCCTCAGCACTACCTCCTTTGATGATGCAGCCTGTGGGGCTTAACTCCCACCTGTGCTCCCAGTCATGTTCTGTTAGTACCTACACAGATTACCATGGACTGGCTGCATTTAGAATAAACCCAGTTTTACTCAGTCTTTCACAAAGAGGCTGAAAGACAGAGAAGGATTGCCATTTTGATAGCTTCATTGCCTGCTTCCTTGCATCTCTCCCACCATCACTGGAGCACGACACAACCATCCTCTGAAGCATAATATTCTGCTGAGCCCCACAGGCATTTTCAATAAGAAATTTGACAACAGATGTCTTCAGTGAATGACCAGAATTTCTCTCTGGGGCCTCAAAGGACCAGATCATTAAAAAGGTGGTAAATTTAAAGCTACAGCTAGTAAGGCATGGAACAACTTGGGGAAAATGAATCCAAATTACTTTTGTCTCTCCTGAAGCTGTCAGGTGCAGTTGGCCAATGAAAGCAATATGGAAAACTCAGCTAATAATCTGGACAAAAATTCAACAATCAAACCCCCAAAGAATTACCCCTTAAAAAAAAAAAAAACAAAAAACAAAAACAAGCCAAAACCCCCCAGAAATACCAAATATATGTTGTTCTTGACTACTCAAAATCAAAAAGTGATCTTAAGAAGGATGCATTTTCATAAATGGCATAGTTTAAAGCTTGTATAATTTAAAACATCTCTACTTACTTTCAAAGTTATTAAACAAAATCACAGACTTAGAAATAGTCATTTGGGAGCTGTGGAGTGGAAAGAATCCAATGAGAGAAAGAGGCAGACACAACATGCACAAATGAAATCTATTCTGTGCAGTCTTGCACTTCAATAGCAGGAAATGGCTGTGAAAAAACCAGAGGGAAGCAGTGATATATATGTGGACATGTATTTGTGCAAATATATTTCAGCAGATAATCATCGAATCATACAATAGCCTAAGCTGGAAGGAACCCACAGGAATCATCAAAGTCCAACTCCTGGCCCTGCACAGGACCATCCCCAAGAGTCACGTGTGCCTGAGAGCATTGTCCAAATGCTTCTTGAACTCTCTCAGGCTTGGTCCTTTGACCAATTCCCTGGGGATACTGTTCCAGTGCTCAGTCACACTCTGGGTGAAGAACCTTTTTGTAATATCCAACCAAAACCTCCTCTGAAAAGCTTTAATGCCATTCCTTTGAGTCCTGTCAGTGGTCACAAGAGACAAGAGATTGGCATCAGCTTCTCCAGTTCACTTCATGAGGAAGCTGTAGATTGTGATGAGGTCTTCCCTCAATCTTATCTTCTTCAGGCTGAACGAGCCAGGAGATCTCATCTGCTTCTTATATGGCTTCACCATTTTTGTGCTCTTTCTCCATATCGTCTTCGAGAGCTTTATGTTCTTACTTTGTGGCACCCAAGACTGCACTCAGTAGGTGCATAGGTGCATAAACTGTACTCATTTCTGGGGGGGGGATACCAGGGCATTGGGGCAACAGCATCAAGGGAAATGAGCTCCCTGCTAATGGACAAACTGACACAGCTCAGAGACACAAGGTGTTGAGCTCAGGGAGGAGGATGTGGAGGCTATTCCTGAGCAGCTGTGTCTTGTCATGTGACGCTCTCTGCAGACACAGCCTCACACCAGAGGCAGACTCTCTTCACAAGCATTTTCACCAGCCACTTCTCTTGCCCATTTCACCCTGCTCCAGCAATCCTCAGGCTCCAGCTGTCACTTTTGCAGGGTAAATGCAGTGAACGTCTGTGAGAAATAGAAGCATAGACCCTAAGAACTTGTAGTGATTTAATTTGTTTTAGGTTGGCTCTGTTTAGGAGGAGATCCTTAGAGATACTGAGGACTTGAATGGACAAGGTTCTGACCAACTGAAGTTTATCTGCCTCTGCTTGGGGTTGGGTTGAAACAGGTGGTTGAAGTCTTGGACTGTCTCAGTGGTACCACAGGGAGGTTCCACCCACCACCTTACGCCTCCTTACTCACTAAGGACAGTAATAATACCAGAGGTCTAAGCACTGGATTTGTACCTGCTGAAAAAATCAACCAACAGTACAAACAAAACCCCCAACCAATTCCTGTTTTTCATACAGTCTTTGATAGGAATTGTTTTACACAACATTCAGGATGTTTACATTTACAGAGAGGAAAACTGGAGTGCTTCTAGAGAAGGAGTGACTGTGTAACCCACATTTTTCTTTTGCCAGAACTGTGTGAGAAGAACAGTTTTATATAAGGAAGATACCGTGGGGCTGGAGGTTTTCTTATCTGATGAGGTGATTTTTCACTTTTTTTGGCTAGGGAAAATCTGCTGTTCTGAATAGCAAAGCATTCACTTCTGTGTTCAAACATCTGTAAGGGACTAATAGTTGTAAAGCATCTTCAGTTCATCCAGGAAAGGACTGTACATAATATATAATCGTATAGCAAAGGACTATAACACCAAGCTGAATGTGCTTGAGAGTGTCCAGACACTCCACCCTCTTCTAAATAATAATCAAGCATTTTTAACAAGTTCTGGTAATTCAGAATGAAATAATTAAAATTTACACATTAAAGTGCAAGAAACACTTCTGAGATGAAGTTCTTTTTATTAAGCTATTTTAAATACTAAACTTTATTACAACATAGAGTTTGTGCTCCTTTCATTGAATTTCTGGCACTAAAAGCTTGGTAATTTGAGTATCTAAATGATCTAGAAGGGGATAAGTGGAGTTATATATATTTTTAAATGAAAGCAATCAGTTATGTCACACATCTATGGAATGGCTTTTGGCATTATCTCAGGCCTAACATAGAGACTCATTTAGGGATTCTGTCCCAGAAGAGCCCAGGGTTCATTAAGTTGTACTTCCATCTCTGGCAGTGCTTGTTGCAGGGACAGAGGGAATGGGGACAGCTTTAGCCCTGATGCAGAGTTCCTCAGTTATTCCTGCCTGATATCTGTGCCTGCAGGAATCCTTTCCCACCATCTGTTCCATGTAAGTGGTTGGCTGCTTTTGCCCCAGGAACATAACCCTTGATGTAGATGGCCTAGCAAGGGAAGCAGAATCTTTGCAGTTAGTCACAAGATTCAGCAAGGACAGAGGAGTTCTTTTAATCCTTAAAATCATTAAAAATAAACAAGAATCACTTTCAAATCACGTGTAAATACAGACCATGTTCTTGTTATCATGCATTATCTGCAAAGTCAATACCTGAGCAAAACTGTAAGGACATATTTTCATGCATCCTTTTATTAAGTGAGTGAGAAAGAGCTTTCTTGCTCTGAGGATTCTTCGCTGAATGTATTATTAGGTATTACATAAATACTGAGATTAACCCTTCTGTACTTTGTTTATCCAGTTTTAAAACCTACTGCATTGACAGATGTGGTGATCATGCTGTAATGAACTGGAAAGATAAAAGCCAATTCAACTATGTTTGCTATGCAACAGCAGTCAACAGTCAAGTTAATAACGTTTTCTTTACAATTAACCTTTTTAGGTGTGAAGTAAAAGTAGCTAGAGCAGGATAGTTTTTCTTTTCTATGCAGGTTACAGTTTGATAAGAAAAACAGATTTAATGGTTACTGAGAAAGAAGTAATGTAAGTGCCAAAATCTGGGGTTCTAAAAGAGCTCAACCTTTTAAGAGAGCTTTTCTGCATTAAGGACTGCAGGATTTGGTTCTGTGCTTTTAAATGAATGCACTAATAAGTAGTTTTGAAGACACAAAGTCAAGAAAATAGTAAATAAGGTCTTTGAAGGATTAACTGTAGAAAAGTTCAACTAATCACTGCTTATGAATGGGTGACCTTCAACATAAATAGAGCTATTTTGTCAAACCAAAGTTGATTTGATGGAAACAGAGCTAACAGGGAATAAAATCACAAACTGTCTGTAGTCAAAATGCTTTGTGCAAGGTTATAAAAACATTCAGTACATCTATCAGTGGTAGGACACTCACATATTTTAGGTCTATGATTGTGAAGAGTGTGATATAATAGCTCATAAAGACTGAGGCCAAAAGGCCTTAGATCATTTATCTGCCCAACATCATAGGACTTCACATCTTCCCTGCGCACCAGCACACTGAGCCCAGCAGATTCTCTGGGCTAGACCATGGCTTCGATATAAACTAGGAAATGCATATTCTTGCGTGTTCTGTGGAATAAGGTTATAGACGCAGAAAACGATCAAGCCCTTTGCATTCCCATGCGGGTTGTGGGCCACTGCAAGGCAGCGGTTTGGCTTTTCCCTGTACTGAGGAGGCAGGCTGTGAAGACTGTCTACCCTCCCCTCTACCCAAGAGCCCAGCTAGCTTTACTGCTAAACGGGAGCTTGGGATAGGTGGTGGTTAGTCCTGAAGGGTGGAAACAGCCCCTTGCAGCCTCAGCCATGGACCTGATCCACAAGAAAGAGAAATTCTTGGCCTGGCCTCATCACTTCTCTTCAGATTTTTCCTCAGTCTTTCTCTGTTCTGTAACAGGAATGAAACCTTCAGTCCCTGCTGTGAGGGAGAGGGATGAGGGAAATTCTGTTGACCTGTACTGAAGAGAAGCTTTGGGAGTGCTCCAGGGTCTGACTGGCCTGTGCGCTGAGAACTGCCTGGTGCATTGAGAAAAGAAGGGATGATGCAATCCAAATACAAAAAGTCCATGGGCAGTCAAAAATTACTACAGGGCCTGGGACAATTTGTAGAGGGGTCAGGAGCACAAGTAGTGATTTCCTTGATTATTTTGATAACAACAAATAATATTGACAGGAATAGGCAGATCCATCAGGTCAATGCATGGCTCTGAGGTTGGTGCCAGCAGAAAAAAACAGATTTGTCAGCCATGGGAGGATCTACTCAATACCTGGTCTACTGACACCTGACAGGATGCACTGACTCAGAGGGGCAAAAGCGTTCTAGCACAGGACATAGCAGGAGTTGTTTACAGAGCTCTAAACTGGCTTGGAAGAGGGGAAGGACAAACCCAGGCTCACCAGTGATGAATGATGGGATGGTGTGACAAAACCGGAGGAAATGAACCCTAACTGGATCCCTCAGTCTGTGTCTTCAGTTTTCAGAGATGTTGACTACAATGTACCACGCCTGAAATATTTCTACATTAATGCACCCAGCACGAGGAACAAATGCAGCAAGCTCAAGGCTTTGTCCCAGTCCCAGAGATGTGACATCACTGGCATAAGTGAAACCTGGTGGGATGAGTCCTGTGACTGGAGTGCCCTGTTGGATGGTTACAGGCTCTTCAGGAGGGACAGGCAGGGCAGAAGAGGCAGAGGAGTGGCACTGTGTGTAATAGAAGGGTTAGAACATATGGAGCCCACAGCTGGCAATGGCACAGTTTAGAGTCTTTGGGTAAGGATCAAGAGGCAAACAAATAATGCAAATGTCATCATGGGAGTCTACTACAGACCTCCCAGCCAGGATGATGATGCCAATTAATTATTCTTTGAGGAACTAAGGGATGCTTCCAAGCCAACTGCCCTCGCCCCTCTGGGCAAGAAAGAAATAACTGGAAACATCACAGAGGTGTTGCAATCCAGGCCAGAAGATTTCTGAAAAACCTGGATGACAACTTTATGGAACAGGTCCTAAGGGACACAGCTCAGAAAGATGCCCTCCTTGATCTACTCCTTGTCAACAGAGAGGAGCTTGTGAGTGGAGACTGGCGGCTGTCTTGGCCATAATGACCATGAAGTGATCAAGTTTAAAATCTGCTGATAGGAGGAAAAGTGCCAGCAGAACCTCAACTCTGGATATGAGGAGAGCTGATTTCAGGCTGCTCAGGGAATTAGTAAAGAAGAACCATTGGGAACAATGTTTTTGCAGACGCTGAGGTGTTTCAACCATATGAAGTTCAACAGGGAACAGTTCTGCACCTGGGATAGGGCAACCCTGGATATATGGACAGACAGTGGAATGAGATGCTGGAAAGCAGTGCCATGGTAAGGATACCTGGGAGGTCCTGGTCAGCATAAAGTTGAATATGAGTCAACAGTGTCCTGGCAGCCCAGGAGTTTGACTTGATGATCCTTGTGGGTCCCTCCCAACTCAGCATGTTCTGTGATTCTGCAAATACCAGAGCCTCTTCTGAGCAGAGATCAGTACCTTACAGCTAATCACTGGGCACTACAGCTGCCTATCCTTATGAAGACTTCTGGGGATGCTTGGTGTCTGCAGTCTTCATTGCAGCCATCAGACAACCTGCTTGCACAGTGGTTTTACTCTAGCTGCCTTTTTGTTCCCAGGGTGATTCCTTTTGATTTATTGGTTTTTTTATTGGCAAATGCCTGAATGGTCTAGTACACTACTTAAAGGGAAGGTGCTTGTTATTAGCAATTTAACTGTAAAGCTGATGAAGCATAAAGAACACAAAACCAGTTCAGAAAAAAAAAAGGAGACAGCTGAAGAGTACACACAGTATGTAGGCCACACCCTCTGTATATTTTGTGTTGCAAATGAATTAATCTAACAGTATTTAAGACCAATTCTCTTCCTTTCCCTACTTCAAAAGAAAGAAGAATAAGAGATATTTATATAAGCCTAAATTCACTTAAACTTAGGCTTTACTGAGGTTTGGATCAAACCTGAAGATTTAGTGAGTTAGGAATATGAAAGTGATAAGCAGGAGGAATCTGACTGCAATAGCCAGACTAGAGGATACAGTTCCCTATGGTGAGAAAAACAGCAGAGAAAAAAAAATGTTTCTTGGCTGTGGCTTGAGTAAAGACCACCTCAAATGATAACATACCGAGGCTTCTACGTGCGTTATCACAAAAAGGAGGAAAACATTAAGAAATCCTATTTGGAATGGGTAATAAATATCTTACTGGATACCAGAGCATGAGCATACCAGAGCGTGTTCATCCAAGTGTTCAAGAAATCTGATGATAAAGTGGATTATTAAACATTAAGACTCAAAATAGAAATGAGACACTGTTAGATCTGATGGAAAGTAAAGAGGAACTCTTTACTCATGCCCAGAGCTCAACTGGGATGGTGGATTTTCTGTAATTTTTGTATCTTTGAATGTAACGAGAGGCATGATCCCGGAGTAGGAAGAAGAAAACTAACGCTGTGACAACCCAAACCTACCACTTGCTGATCCATTATGCCATACAAAGTACCAGTTATTTTTGCTCCACAAATTACAGTAAGTATTAGAGGTGACAGGATATGGAAAAAGACAAAGAAAGTTTAATCGTTTTGACTGGAGATAAGAAAGAAATGGTGCAAGTGATTATGCAGATAACTTCTTTTGGATAAATAAAGGCCTTTTAGGCCAAATCTGAAATATGGTCTTTCTATACAGAGTTTTCACCAACTTGTAATCAAATCTGTCAGTGTGGTGAGCATTGCTGAAATAATTTCTACCTTTAAATGAGTACCAAATTGCTATCTTCATTCAGAAGTTCTTTTTTTGATATATTCTCCCATTTATCACTGTTATATGTTGTTCCCTATTAATCATCCAGAGATACAACTTTCCTTCATGTTTTTTTTCTTTCCAGGCAACTCCATGGATGTAACACAGAATTGGCTTATTCAATCCAAATATTACCTATTGATCTGAAACGGATAGAAATGCAATTCATTCAGCTGCTTGTGCTCCCTGAGAGACTTAGTTTACATATCAAGCAAGTGCATGTCACAGCCAAATTGTGGAGTAAGTGGACATCTTGTAAATGGGAGCTTGTAAGGCTTTTTATTTAATTTTCCTTTGACATTTCAAAGGAAATGGGGCAGATCTCCTCAAATTAATGGAAGGGCAGAGAAACCTTTACAAAGACTATTGTTAGGCCTGAGAACGATAAGTGTTACTTTTCATACCCAGTGAGCAGGAAATTTTTATGTCTCAAAAAGTGAAAAAAGAAGCAGTAATTAGACTCTTTAATGGTGAAATACAGGTATACAAATAGTTTGAGAGAACTGTATGTCCACAAGGTCAGTTCAACATTCCTACCAATTTAGACCTGAGATTGTTTCCATTATGCACATCTAATACTGCCTTTCCAGACTCTCCTGAGTTGTAAATAAAGTGACAGACTTTTATGTCAGTAATTGGGTGGTATTGAGTTATTGAGAAATGGGCTCAAGGGGCATGATAATGTTAATTAAAGCTCTTGCACAATACACATACTTGAAAGGAGTACAAAGGTATAACTTGTCTGGGATGGCCTATTTCAGTAGTCAGTAGGAAGATTAATACGATGGTGTCAAACAGAGATAATTGATACCAATTTTATGTATTTAAGTTTCTATCAAGGAAGTGCACTGAAATCCATCATTCCATTTACAGTGACAAGTTGGTGTAATAGCAGCAGAATTTTTAGGTTTAATTCTTTCATAACTTGTGATAAGCTGTTATTCTGAATTATCAAGATTATGAACTGGCAGATTTAAAGATCACACTTGGGGCCCAGTAATGCATTCCATATGGAAAAGGTATTAAAAGAGATAAGAAAATATTTTCTAAGAACTGAGCAGCCAGGAGACACTGAAACTGTATGAAAGCTTTCCAGGTGTAAGGCCACCACATAAGTCTCCTCTCTCTGATAGGTCTCACAGTTCAGGTTGTCATCCAAGACCACTTTGTATTTTTTTTGCACCTTCTGTAGCAGTATCGAAACTTTCATCAGTACCCCCCATACACCCAGTAAATCCTCACTGTCCCCAGTGTGTCACCAAAAACTTGGGGCATTTGGCCAAACAAGCACTGGGTGGTGAATTGCTGCATAAACAATCAGCATAACAGCTTGGAGTTATCAGTTGGATGAGTAGCACATTCTTCATGTGCACAGATAATCCCCCTATTCCAAGGAACTTCATCTTCTCAGGAAAGCCAGAGGTCCATTGAAGGACTCTGAAAAGGCTTGTGTGCAGACAGCAACCAAGGAAAGGGCAAACCTACAGGAAAAGGCACTACCTTGATCATAGGCAGAAGCACGTGGGATCACCAGTGCTTCCTCAGTAGTCTGTAGTGGTGCCACATACCTATAACCTCTTGTCCTGAGGGTTACTGATGTAGAATGGTTACTGCTTGCTAAGGACTGTCCTGAGCCTATCTCACCAATATAAATGTATTACATTCTTCAGCAGCTGATTTATTAGGTGTGCAATAAAGTTCCAACACAATTTCTTCTTCATTCAGAGGTGTGTCAATGGAACATTTAATTTCCATTCAGACTGAGTGAAAGCACTGCATTATCATTTTAGTTACAGCTTTCTTACAGTTCATTTAGCCACAACCAGCTTTGTATACACATGAAAATTTAAAAAATAAACAAACTTTTAATATAAACACAAAAGACCCTGCCCTCCTGCAGATGGATGTTTAAATAAATACTTTGGCAGTTGTTTAGTTTTTCAGCATTTTTATTTTCTTTGCCATTCTGCTGCACAAAAAAAAGGTATGTTAATAAATCATCGATCTCCATATGGTTTCAATATTTAATTGACTGCAAATTTATGAAAAGATTTTAAGAAACATTTTCTAAATTAAAGCATATATATGTCACTGCTGCAAATGTAATGTTTTATTTGCTTATAAATGGAATTGAGTATGCTACGTGGCAATTTCGACTTTTGCAATGATTTGTGTCTGTTTTGTCTTAATTTTTCAAAGTTGACAATGCATTTACAGGTTCTATATCATAGCAGTGAATTTTTATTGACTCTGTGATGTTCTAACATACAAAGGCGTGTGTTTTTTTATACAAACAGATGAGGAATAACTCCATATGTTTCCATATTCTTTTTATTTAGAGAACATAGAACTTACACATGTATTTGGTTGGTATAGAGGAGTCTTATTTTCTTGCTGATGATGTTTCATCACTGGGAGTTTAAAGAAGAGATATTTAACACTCATTATCTTTCTGACTTATTAGGGTGGACATGGGGCTTTTGACAACCATTACTCATCCAAAAGACCCACTTGGAGAAACACTTCAAGTAAGAGCCTTTTCATAATACAACTGATATTCCTCAAGATACTTTACAGATACCCATGCCAACATGTTAAGTTCTTCTCCTTCTTCTGTTCTCTTTTCCTCAACTAATTACAAACTGGAAGACCAAAAGCACAGAGTCACTCCCTTCCAGCAAGCCTGCACCACCCCATATGTTCCGATCCATGAAGAACTCTATGCAATTTGTCATTTGACCTGATTTTCAGAGTGAAGTCTGAAATGCTGTTAAGCTTCATGCAACAGTTTCCTATTTATCACAGAAAAGAGTGTTTGTTGGTAACAACCTGGAAAAAAATCTCCAGATAAAATGTTTGCTTAGAAAATGAAAATCTTTCAATTCCGATCAGCTGCTGCTGTTTATCACTGGAGTTGTATTTTGACTGTGTTTCATCTCTGTTCCCTGAGGGCCTATCTCCTTGTCTGAATTTTTCTTAACTCAAAAATATTTTTATGAAGAAAAAGTCTGATTTTCTAACCAGTAAATAGATTTATATTTGCCTGCTTTGTACAGAGAATATATGCATATTTTTATTTCATATTAATACTATAGATTAATATTAATAATATAATTAAAGTTCAAATTTAGATGATAGATTTAACAGTATAACAGATAAAACATGTATGTTTATTTTTATATATTTTATATATAACAACTGTTATATGTAATGTGCAATAATGCCTTATTTTTATATTACTGTAATTATTATGCATATTATGTATTTATGCATCTGATCCTGAAATTTGGCCTTCTTCTGAGAGAACTGGAGACCATTAGTCTTTTATAAACTGGGATATAATTTTCAGAAAATTCATTGAATCGAAGAGAGGCTTCTTCCTATCATGTTCCTTCTGTAGATGTCTATTAGCTATCTAAAAAAGCAAACATGCAAAAAAAATTCATCCACCAATTTAAATATTTGATATTATAAGTCATAAAAATTACAGCCATTTAAAAAACACTTATTTTTTTAAAATCCCCAAAGACAAATAAACTGCTTGTTGATGTTTGCACAGTTTCAGAGTTATTTGTAATGCATGAACACAGTTCCCTTGTATAAAAAACAAACCATAACCAGACTGGCACAGTCCTCCAAGGATGACAGCTTTTGTTGGACTGATTTTGTATGAAAGCTCACAAGACCTTCACAGAGGAGCAGGCCATTGCTGACTACATTTTCCAGTGCTTCTTTCTTCTTTCCTCAGAAGCAGACCTGGAAGAAGGGACTGGAACCTTATGCTCCAGTGCCATCCTCACCAGAAGCCACTCCGGCAAACTCCCCCAAAACCCATGCTCTAGCTTGCAGCTGTGGTGGCTGGGGGTTGTGAGGTAAGAGTACATTAAGTTCACCTGGTGGTCAAGGTCCCTGGGCCCTTTTTGGGCACATGTTTATAAGATCCTTTTGGCAAACATACAGAAAACCTGCGCGTAAACTTCCTTTGAGGCCTTGCTAAGAAGGTATGTTTCTCCCTGTGCAATTGAAAAGTTCAGTCAGAAGTTTTCTTGGGCCGTTCTTTGAACTTTTCAGAGGATATTATTTTGAAGATGTATTTGACATGGCAATCTCACAGATGCTAAACCAGTGCTGCTGCAGCAGGGCTGTGTTTAGCCAAATCTCCTGCCTCAGCTGCCTGAATGGTGCCTGCAGGGGCAGTGCTGCCAGAACCGGCTCACCACGAATGGGGCTGGGCTATGGCAGTCCTCATTTAGATCAGTATATGCTGATCTGTTAATCATCAACCATCTTGACCAAGGTTTTAATTTTTATTATGCCAGATGTCATTCCTTTTAGAATTACCTCAGTTACAATGAAGTGTATGCAGCTCTACATGATTTTTTTTCTGGTTATAATTATGCTAGGGCTGAAAATGAAAACTAGGGAGTCTTAGAATATGTTAGCATATTCATTATCACTCTGAAGCTAGTTAAAAATAATCCCCAACTGGATAACTATATTTCCAGTCACAGGTTCGTATGAAATACAAAAATGGCCAAAAGCCAGTGCTTGAAATAACATGGAATTAATTTGTCACTCTGTATAACGAACCAAAGAATGATTAGGTATAGTTAGGTAAAGAACAAGACTGAAAGAACTTTCATTTTGTTTCTTTTATGACTATATGTTTCCCTTTCCTGCCCAGATACAGGCTGTATTTGTACTTCAGGCTGTTTGTTTCACTTTTTTTTTTTTTTAGCAAGCCTACTTAGCTACACTCTCAATTCTTTGCCACCATATAGCTGGGCTTTCCCCCCCTTCTTTTATCTACTACAAAAATACAATTGGGTGGAATATTTACATTTACTGAGAAAAGAATGTACAGTAAAGATATGAAGCTGAAAAGCTGCAGCAGGTTTAAATCTTAAACATCTGACCTATAAATTTCAACCAAATGGACAATGGACAATGGGGAATCAATGTTGACTAGGTTCCTACAGGAGCCAGTACATGTGCTTGCTTTGGTGAATTGCAAAGCAAAACAGAACGACCCACATCATGTTGTCTGGAATATATATCAGTTAGATGACATTAATATGAGAGATGGAATCCTTGGGTATCTTCACTACACCGGATTCTTTCTTCTTCTGCCACTAAATTCCAAAAAAAAGTACATTTCAAGTCTTTCACACACATTAAATATTGAAATTCCCAAATTTGTACAAGAAAAAAAGTTGCTGATTAATAGGAACATTTTTTCCTATTCATCCAAAGAGGCTGAGGCTAAAATCCTGCATGTCAAAAACTATAGAGGTTCTAGGCTTCAGACTAGGGAAGAGCCCTACCTAAAGCATCCTCTCTCCTTTCAGGTTTTCATTTCAGACCTCTTTGTTAGAAGACAAATCTGTCTGCTTTCAGTCTACTGAGATTTAGATCCAAACTTGTAATACTGCTTAGAATTGAGAAAGTGTGGACAATTTCTGAAAAGTTATTCTTAGAATGTAACCATAAATATAAATTAGAGGTTGAAAGTTGTCCATCCTGGACATTAGCAAGGGTTGCAAGTACAGTCATTTACTCTAAAATAAAATAAAACAGAACTAAGCTAAGACCCCAAACATTACTTTTCTGCGGCGTGATGTGATATTCACTGTCACTGTTATCCTTCTGCCAGATGATCCTGCTTTCCCTGTACTTTGAAAACATATGTGTGTGTGTTTAAATTCTTAAAATCTTTGCTAAAATAGTTAGGGAATGAAATACCACTGATATCAGCTGCCCTAATTAATGCAAAAGCCAGATACTGCCCTCAGAGGGGTGGCCTTCTTTGCATTGCACTTAACGTTTGTATTAGAGACAGAACTAGACCAGAAATCTCAGTGTAATCAGGCTTAAAGAGATGGCGTTTAGAACAGGGAGGCAAAAAGATATGTGCTCTGGCATTACCTATGGCATATAAATGAGAGCAGTTAAAGACAGAAATGGATCAATTCTGATCAAATTCCTTGCAAGTGAAGCGCCACATCAGCATAGCCCTTTGGCTTTAGTGAGACTGTGAAGATGTATGTGTCTATGTATCTTGGATTTTAAAATAAAAGAAGGAAATGGCTTAAGGTGAATCCTGTCTGGCTATGAAATAACATTTGAATTTGAAAAGAAGGAAAACATTTAAGTTCTCCATGGGAGTGAGCATCAGCAAAGCTTTCAGACTCTTGACAGCTACAGGGATCTTCAAATGTTTAAGTTGAAAGTACTTACAGAAATCCTGAATAATCAGGAAAGCAACTTTAATGAGGCTAACCTCAGGGAGCACAAGGAGTTTTTTACTCCTTAACTGATTGGGCTGGGAGGCTGGTAGGAGGACAATTGTAACTGGTAGGGTAATTCATTGAGATGATTTTTTACCACCTTTTCTTCCTTCAGTTATATCCAGAGGTGAGTTAATATGGAAAATAATCATAAATTGCCACCAAATTTTGCTCCTGCTCTTGTTATTCAAAGACAGTCAGGAACCTGGCTGCACCAACTAAAAAGATTTGTTAAAAAAAGTGAACTACCCCATGCTACAAAAGCTAGATTTGTAATGACTGAGCTCTTTTTTTTTTTTCTGGGTAGTAAGCATGTTTAAAGAAAAGCTAAAAAGGAGAGAATATTTTCAGAAAGGAAGGAGGTCATTATGGTCATGCTTTAATCAGAATAGAAGAAATGTGTGAAATGTTGATAAACTGTCAAAAGTAGTTGTAAAGTACTACAGTGTTTGACCATGCAAGAAAAACAAGCAAAACTGGTTAGATAATGCAAGCTTCTTACATTGTAAAGTAAGGTGAAGGGAATGCACTCTTTTCACAGAATCACAGAATCATTTAGATCGAAAAGACCTTCAAGATCATGGAGTCCAAACTTAGACCAATCAATACCCTGCTGAGAGATCTGAGGACTGTGGAACATGGTTCCTCTGTGGAGCATGAGGCAATTAACTGAACAGGTGATTTAGGACAATGGGCAACAGTGGCTCCTTCCTTTGTCATTACAAAGTAGCACCTCCAAAGGGTAACTTGAACCCTACAGAGGATGAACTGCTTTCCTCTGTCTTTCCTGAGGTTTGAGAAAGGGTGTAAACCTTTGTAAGTTGGATCTTGCGAGCCTAACAGTTACATGAGTTGCAGAGAGCTGTGTACGTTAGTCAGAAGCAGCCACAAAAACACTTGGAATAGTCCAGCCAAACAGCTGATGCAGCAAGATGCTGGGAAAGTATGATGACTATCATTAAAGAAAAAACTCCTGCCCTGATTGGTTATTCTGCTCTTGCAGATCTACCACTGCCGTATTTCGATATACAACACACTGTGATAAGGTAATAAACCGAAGTACAATTCTCCTCTCTAAAAAACTGTGGCTGTAAGAAGACTTGATCCAAAGCCAGCCAATGTTTTTCTACTGATTTCAGTGGACTTTAGATTATACCCATAAAATCAATTCTAAATTCTCATCTAACCAGCAATGCGGCACAGCAAAGACATGACTGATTTTATTGCACACATAAATGTGAGCAGGAACTCTTCTCCCCCAGAATTTAACTTGTTTGCCTGATCAGTGTTAAATACCAGGCCTTGCTCATGTGCTGTTTAATGTTATCCAGCTATAAAATCATGACTGACACATTTCTGCAAGAGAGGTGTTAGGTCTGGTATCTCAGCTGGCTCCAAATTTGGATAATTACTTTCTGCCCCTGCGGTTTAAACAAGATACACCATTTGTCTTCATTACCTGCCCTAAAATTGCTGTTCCAATTTGCTGTGCTTTACTGCAATAGCTGCTGCATTTCACTGCAGAGTTGGCTGCTTTAAGTGGTAGGTGAGCTGATTTCAGAAAGATAGATGGTTTGTATAAAATATTTTGTGATCCTTTGAAGTGAGCAATGCTCAGAATTATTTTTGATTTTTACAGACCTTATGAGTATGCCAGGATAGTCACATTAAATATGCTACTTGGCAGGTTCTATTTTTAAAGACTGCCATATGGTATATGTTCATCACCCAAGCTATTTCATAGAACAATTCCATATGAGTGTTTGATGTTAATTTTATTTGGGACTGTACTGAGATCATCATGCCAGGTTAATTAAAACATGGCAAAGAATTCTCACAATGAACTGATGCTAAAACAGAAGGAAGTGTCAGTTTTCAGTGAATAAAATAGCAATGTTAGAAGGTAATTATTTCCTGTTGTTATCAGAAAGAAAATAAGAATATTGCAGAGTTCTAGTTTAAAAAAAGGGACCAAAAAAACAAAGAAAAAAAAGAAAAATCCACCAACAAAAATCTGTCCAAAACTTACAGTAAAGATTAACAACTTGGGTGAATTTATTTCTTACTTGGCAGCCCTGAATGTAATATTCAGAACACTGTCATATAACATGTCATAAGGAACAGAGTACTTGAGTCAATAGGGATGGAAGTATATTTCAGTCTGGGTCTTTTATTTATGAGTGTTGCCACTGATAACTTGAAATGTAAAGTTCTGTATCCTCTGTGGGTGTGACACCATCAGTTCAAATAAGGCACTTATTTGATGAAGTGTATCTTTCCTTTAAATGTGTTTCTTCCAGTATTCCTGAACAAAAGTCCTTTCTAGAGTCCTAGATTTAGCTTTCATTGTAATTCAGAGAGTTTAATTAACCACTAGAGTGATTCAGTTTTATACCTGTGAAATTCCATAAATTTGAATTCAGGCACTTCCATGCTAGTTGTAGTTATGCAGTGGTGAATAAAATGTCATGCCAGAAGACCATCAAAGCTTCAGGACTACAGGAAACCTTCTTCTGTTGCCTCATATTTTCCTTAAAGTGAAATACACTTTGTTGTGAATCAAAAATAAACATAATATCTTGACATGTTAAAACCAAAACAATATTCTAATAAAGCAAAATCTTTTAAAATCAAGAAGCACACAAAATCAGAGCAAGCAACTATGAATCAGTATACTGGCATTTTTCATTTAATAAAAGACTAATCTTCTACAGGTACTGATACCTGTGTCGTGCTTCCACCCAGAGTGATGTGCTGCTGCTCTGTTGCATTTGTTACAATTGAAAAGCACAAAATTCTAGAAAACTGAAACCCCCGTCTCTTAGGAGAGCAGGGCTAACTGCAAAGGCAGTGTAATTAACCTGCACTATGACATTTCACATTGCTTGTGGAAGGGCCAAGCTTCCCTGCAGGAGAAGGTGGAACTCACCAAGTACTGTCTACTGCTATAACATCCTCTGTACTGGAGAGGCCAGTTTCTAACCTTGAGAGTACCACTAGAACAGGAAATTTGGGGAGCAATAGGCTCCTCTAGTACCCTTTTCCTCTCCCCCTTCAATTAGCAATTTTGATGATTTGGACCACGGAGTTCACATCACACACAGTATAAAGCAACATCACCCCTATGCAATACTTCATAGTCTGGGCAGTCCTCTGTCTTCTTCAGCAGGCCAAAAGTTTCAAGGCAGAGGCAGAAGCAGTGCTATCACATGTGGAGACCCCACACAGTAAGCCAAGCCTACCAAGGGGTCTGATCCTGCCTGAAACCCTTGTTGGCATCCAGGGCATCAGGGTAGTGCTGTAGACATCAGGGAATCATGAACTGAGTGGTTCTCAGTGGCAGCTTGAACCCCCCTGACCAGTAATATTCCAGAAAGGACAATATCCATAGGGAAAATATCTTCATCCTTAAGTTTTCAAACAACAAAGTATGCTGCTGAGTACTTTTACATCTTGATTTTCAGGCACCTCAAGAGATCCAGCTAAAAAGTGGTCAGTCTGACATGGCCATGTGAAGGCACACATTCAGCAAAAGAATACTTTCTTTTTCTCTAAACACTAGTTCTTTTATAATGTGTGATAGATTGAAAAAATATGTTAAAGCAAGACAGTGATATTTTTTAGTATTGCTTTCCAAAACCCACTTCTGTTTAGGCGGCGGGAAAGTGTTTCTCTTGCTTTCCTTATCAATCCAGTATGATTTTGCTAAAAGTATGCATGGGACACAAGCACTCTTATGAAACCCAGATGGGGTTTGTGATTTTGAGAACTTGATCCTAAATTTTTAAAGTTAATAAAGATATTTTATATTGATGAGACAAACAGCTGATGCTTTTTGAAGCTAAGCCTGACGTTTTCTGTAATGCAAAACAATCACCTTCAGCATGTGCAATGTTCATTCTCGGCCTTAAAAGATTAGTATAGTTGAATTTAACTTTGTTCTCTAAAGAGGAAAGACAGCATTTTCAATTTAATTTAACTTTGTCTTTACTGTTAAATAAAGGTTTAAATATGCTGCACACAACAGAGAAAACTGTGAATGATATTTCCTGGGAAGTTTTCTAATCTCACGCTACGGTCTGTTCATTCAAATGCTTATAGAAAGTAATGTCAAGTCATCAGACTTCTTTCCACTTTTTAATTTGTCATTTTAGATCCTTTCAAAATTACATCTAGATATTCACTCTGTAAGAGCACTCCCATGAAAAATTTGCCAACCAAAGAGAAAAAGCTGCCTCTGTCATAACACAGTCACAACTCTCAGCTGAACAGTGTCATTCATGGTCTGGATGGAGGTCTGCTTAATAGTTTCTGCAGTGATTTAAACCCGTGTGTGCTACAAGCCTGGGGCTCACTGTGGAGCTCTACATTCACTGTCAGATGGCATGTTTGTTTTGTGCCCATATTGGGCCACATCATTATGTGCTCACTCGGCACTAGACTTGGCAGGCATTGTTTGCAGAGGTCTAACACTGTTCCCACTGGCTTCTCTAGGCATGTTATGTGCTACTGGTCAAGGCTGCTGGTTTGAATGTACAATGCAGAGTATGTAACACAGCCAGCCGCAAATATTCCACCTAAACATCTGCCTTTACATTACTGGGGTATCAAATCAGAGCAATGCAGCAGTGCATCATTGCATCAAAACAAAGTAATGCACCAAACAGTCACACCAACGGCATGGCATTTAACCAGACCAAATGCCAAATTCTGTATCTGGAGTGGACAGAGGAACACCAAGCACAAGAATAAATGGGGAGAGGAGCAGCTGGAGAGCAGCCCTGCAGGAAGAGTCTGGGGGTGCTGGCTGACAGCAGCTTGTTAAGAGCCAGCAGCGATCCCTGGCAGCCCTAAGGGCAAACCCCATCCTGGGGTGCATCAAACACAGCACAGCCAGCTGGCCAAAACAGGGGACTGCCCTGCTGTGCTCAGGGCTGGGGTGGCCTCACCTGGAGCGCTGCGTGCTGTGCTGGGCACCACAATTCAGGAGGGTGTTTGGGTCTCTCAATGCATCCAGAGGAGGGTAACAAAGCTGGTGAAAGAGTTGGAAGGAATGTCCTGTGAGGAGTGGCTGAGGATTCTGGGCTTGTCTAGTTTGGAGAAAAAGAGGCCGAGGGGCAACCTCATTGCTCTCTGCATCTTTCTGAGGAGAAAGGGTAGAAAGGCAAATGCTGACCTCTTCTCCCTGGGATCCAGTGACTCCTATAGGGGAATGGTTCAAAGCTGTGCCAGAGGATGTTTAGGCTGGACATCAGGAAAGGGTGGTCAAACACTGGGACAGGCCTCCTCTAGAGGTAGTCAATGCCTGAAGTCTGTCAGTGTTTAAGAGACATTTGGACAACATCCTTGATTACAGGCTTTAACTTTTACTCACCCTTGAAGGGGTCAGGCAATTGGACTTGAAGATCTTTGTAGGCCCTTCCATCTGAAATGTTCTATCCTAGTTTAGTCTAGTCCATGCAAAAGTGATAAGGAGATGAAGTGAAGCTTCATGTTACTATGATGACTCCATTGCCAAAAGCCAAACACCTTACTCAGCTACCTCATGCATGCCACTAGTATATTTTGAAAGCACAGCATCTTATTTCAGTCAGACATACTTCTAATAATTAGCAAATGTGTACTGTGGTGTTTAGCACAGAGTACTTCATGTGCCCTACTGTAAATTCTACTTGCCTTTGAACAGCCACCTACACACATATCTGACTTTCTGGGATATCTGAAATTGACAGAACATAATGTAATACAAATATTTAAATACATTATTCTTCATACTCTTACTTGCTTTCTTTTGAGTGGCAGGTATCCAGTCACTGTTTTGCTCATAGCTTCTCTGACTCTAAAGCAGAACAAGGAGAACAGTATGAATTGTACTTTTTTTCTATTTTCCAAAGCATCCTAAGCTGTTAAAAAACAGCTATTATATATTTTCATGATCGTTTGTTCAGTCACAAAGTTTATTACAGGAAACTACGTATAAAAATTGAAGGCTGTATAAGTGGTATAAGCTTGCTTGGTCAGAGAAAGTCATGAATGAATGCAGTGACAGAACTGTCTGAATATATCTTCCATGTCTTAGGAATTGGCTGTCATTCATGTCTACTAATTAACCAGGACAAAGAATTTTAATTGATACTCTGACTACAATCTTGCTCAATAAAAGTCCTTTCCTTGAAAAAATTAGTGTCAAATGTCATTGCTCTTCACTGATATATCCTCATTACTACAACTTCAGTCTAACAGACTTCTCTGATATCAGCAACCAGTTTTTCTCCAACCCCTCACTTCTTAAATGCATTTTGTTGTGGCTGCATATTTGACACATTAATTCACATGAAAATATTGATAGATAGTTTTACATACTGAGGGCTGAAGAGTATAGATTTTTATAGCACCTGTACATAAAACCACCAGAAGTTAACATTTACTTATTTAATAACTCTTTATTTTAGGATGAAGTTACAAAGTATAAGAAAAAATCCCAGCTGTAAGTCAATGGCAGAAAATCATGCTCAGAGTTGAGAAAACGGAAAAAGAAGTCTATTTCCTTAAAGAAAGCTTCCATTCAAGCTCAGCTGGTGGGTACTGAAGCAGGACAATCTCATTTTACAAACCAGAAACTGTTTTGATGGTAAGATTTTGTAATTTCCCTACCTTTTTTATAACATCTTTCATACACACATCAGCAGAAGTTCTGTTTTCTCTTAGCATCAGCAAGTTTGTCAGAAGTCTTTGTCAGACTGCAACTAGGTTTTGTTTCTTTTGAAAATCCTAGTTCCAATAAGCTAATTTGGATAACATTCATCAGACAGCTTCAGGCAGAAACCACTCCTGACACAATTCATTTTGAAGCAGTGATACTTTTTACCTCAAAGCAGTTAAAGTTTTCAGAGACTTTAGCTAATTTTATCTCGAAGGAGTAAAGCCAGCCTAAAGTAAATTAAAATCATGTATTAAATAAATTGTATTCGATCAGAAAATGAAACAAATAATTTGAACTCCAAATTAATGATTTTTTTCCTAGCTTGATCCATTGTTGAAAATGCTTCAGCTACATGTATACTCGTGTTTGTGTGAATCATCAAATTTTCCACATATTTATGTATACATTTACTGATGAGTAGCTGTGTTGCTGCCAAGACTGTCTAAGTGCATAAATGAAGCTATATTTCTAGGGAACTGCAATAATCTTTATTAGACCAACTGATACAGCTGGTAGGAAACAAACAAGTTTGCAGGCTTACAAGGCCTGCTCCAGATCTGGAACAGATGCAACCACCTCGGGCTAAATACTCACTGCAGACAACTGCTCCAAGTTTCTCTTGATTATGTTAAATTTGATGCAATATGAGACAATTTCAGAAAAAAAATGTGATGGGCATGAGAAGAGCAGAAGGGCAGGTTAGCAAAAGCGGAGATGATAGGGTTGCTTACCCCCACGGGACAAGCAGAAATTGAGGGAGGGAATAATTATCAGCTTGAACTGTGAGATACAAGTGCCACTTTTTGCTTCAGTTGAATAATGAGGGAATTAAATATCTTTTAGTTTTGTGATAGATAAAACAATGGAATGCACTGCTAAAGGCAGTAATCAGCATGGAAAAACCTAGTGTGGATCTGAGGAATAAGTTGATACATATTCTTTGGGGAAAATTTTCTCATAATGAGTTTCTGATTTCCTTTGTCTTGAGACCCAAATCCCAGTGCCTCACTTGTGCCAACTACTGTAGTAGTGTGGATTTCATGTCAAATTTATGAGTTGGTACATTCCTGGTTTTCCCCTATTAAGTTCTTAATAAAGGTTTATCCCAGTCATTCCCCCTTCTCCGCCCCTACCCCAAATAAAGTAAAACCCTTCCCTCAAACCATGCCCATCACCCAGACCACCCCCAGAACTCCCCTGTCAATCCCCAAAGTCCATGCACCTGCTCTATGTCAATCATTCCCAACCCTACCCCTGCTTCCAGAATCTTCTGTTATATTCGACGCCCCATTTGATATTTTGTATGTTAATCATCTCTGTTGGTCCCTTATTGGTTGTATGTGAATATTACTCCACCTTTTATCCCTCCCTGCTTGGTTTGGATTGGCCGATACCCTTTGTGTGCACCCCCCTATAAAAGACGCTGTCACCCCGGTCCCTTGGCTCAGTCCGACCGAGCAGGGCTTGGGGCAATAAACCGTTGACCCCCACTCTGTCTCTGGGCTGAGTCCTTCCCTCAACCCTTTACCTAGACGCGTCGCTACAGATCCTGCTGAGAGGATTTCAATATCCCTCGCTGCTCTGGGACCCAACGGCGAGGGTCTCAGAGTGGCTTCCCCATAATCCAGCGGCTACCTGCGGAGCTAGCCGGGAGCCCTAGGATTTTAGGGAAACGCAGCACTGCCGCAAACTACTATCTGCAGGGAGTTCATGGAAGCACTGGAATATATTAGGCTTGTTCAGCAGGCTGGTTTGCTTTTGTCTTCACCCAGTTTATTGATCACTTTCATGGTATTTCCCCTGCGTCCACAAACAGTCCTACTGCACGACCGCAGGTACAGCTTGTGTAGTGACATATATAACTATGATAACTTTAATGAAGAAATATTTAATTTCAAATGTCTTAGCACTTGAAGAGATTTCATTTGTAATATAGCTAGGTTATGTAAAAAGAATGGCCTTTTTTTTCCACTGGAAGCACTCTGAGATGTTTCAGCATCAGAATCTAGACGTGATTTCATCCTCTGAAGGACAAGGTGCAAACATGTTCAATAACTTCATTATTTACTGCTGCCTCAAGCAGCAGATATATTTGCTTCAGAAAATGTAGTCACCAGTAATTCACTCACTCTTGGCTGTGTAAAAAACACTCGGTAGAGAATGAAATGAGAATAACGCTTCTCACATAATACAGAAAGAACAGTTTAGACATAATTTTGAAACACTATTCCAAGGAAACATTTCTTTCTTCCAGCCTACTTAAGTTAAAATATTTAATATTAAACTACTATGAAGTTGAAATTGGATAAGGAAATATATTGTGTTCCAGAAAGTGCCTTCTTTCAAGTCTGTGCGCAGAGAAGGTAATGGTCCCTTAATGGAATGTGTGCAGCAATGGAGAGGGCAGTGCCTGTGTACTGCCAAGCAGCCTGCAGGAGGTTGCAAGGAAATGTCTGCGGAAATGGAGATGAGGAAGAGACACGGGATGAAAAGAATTGACTCAGTTCCCTCCTTTGTTAAAGACTTTGTGTGTGAGCTCACTTAGGACTCATTCATAAACATCACAGTAACACTCACGTTTTAGATACGATTCTGCTCATTTCAGGAGTAATTCTAGTCCGAGCCTCCCTGCACCATGGCAAGTAAGAATTATTCACCTAAAATAATGGGATTCAGTGATGCCAGAGCTAGGCAAAGAGCTTAAAAATATGCACAGCCATACCCTGTCTATAAGTCTGATATAGCAAAGTGTGGTCAATGACGCTGTGAAGTCTAAAGGAGCAGGAACAGCTAAGATAAATCATCATCAAGCTCAGTCTTAATTATTCTTGTTCCTTTCACTTCTGCTGTAGAAGTTGTAAGGGTGTCAGAGCATAAGGAGAACATAACATCAGCCAGGTGACTGACATTCATCTACTTCCTTGTGAAATAGATATTGGACAATACACATATGTATGTACTGATACATATACATGTATATACATAGATGTACATATATACACATATATACACATACATACATACATACATACATATACATATATTTAGGGAAGACTTTACCACGGAATTCAGTTGTGGGGTAAATGTGATCTCCAAAACACAACTCTATCCAAAGATGGTTCCTCCGCTCAGTCATCACACTAATACAAGTTCAATAAAAATTAAATGCTTAATTCAGAAAGAGCCTTTGACTATAGGCCCCTTCCCTGTTCCAGTGCTATTCTTATTTTTAAACCAAGAGGAAGGGCTACTTTTATTGTGGATATGCTAGCCCTAAATCAGGATTTTAAAAAGCAAAACAAAAAAACCTTAGATTTTCTTCATCTTTTCACAGTTTTCTTTAGCATAAATGTTTCCCATCCATGACTTTTTCCATTGAAAAGATGAGTTTTGCCCAGTAGTCCCATATACATTTTAAAACATAATAGGATAACAAAAAACATGCATTTTTCCTGAAGACTTCTGCTTATTGTATATAGTAGTTTTTATTTTCCTTAACTTGTTTTTCTTATTCATCCCTTAACTCCACATACTCATCTGTAGTGTTCTGCCTCTTTTATTCTTATTTTCATGGCTTTTTCATCAGCAAACCAGAAAAGATTTGTTTTATGTCTTGATTTAACTTACTACTTCAGTAAATTTTTTCTGACAATGTTCATACTGTAGTTAGTGTGCGTACAGATGATAAGAGTTGCATTGATTGCTTTACTGACAAGTAATAATAAAAGGAAGGAAACTAACTGCAATGGTTTCTCAAGGAATGAGAAATTTTTCTGTATTATAAAGGGAAAGGCGGATGATATAAGCTGTAGCAATAAAGAGGAAAATTAATTCCAAGCTTTTACAGATGGCTGCAGCTGTATTGCTTAGTATGCATGTCAGCTGCAGGAGACTGTTTAAAAAAGGAGATTCAGCTCTACAGTAACAAACCACAAAGCTTCTTAAATGGGACAAATTCAGCAGTAGAGTGAAACACTGAAGTCAGAGGAATTACAAAAGAAGTAAATTTAGCACCCTATGTTCTGCATCTTTCAATACTTAAAACAAAATTAGAAGCTAAATACTTGGTCTCTACTAAGTTGCTGTTACAGACGGGTTATCAATACCATATTAAAGAGAATGGTAAAGCAAGATAAAGTGATTTCCTTTCATTTTTTATGTATGTCTCTAGATAAAAGAGTATTGTATGACCTTTCACGCTTGAATTAGCAGACTTTGATAGTGATATTTATTGCAATACTTCTTTATTTCCATCTATAGGGAATGCAGATTATGGTATTAGATTGAGGACAAGTTTAAAAATAGAAGCACAATCTTTATTAAAACGGAAGTCACCATTAGAGTCTTCACCTCACCAAAAAGCCCACTGTTGAAAAGCCACACTGTGCTCCGATGGGTAAAGACAGAACTAAATGAGAGTTCAGTGCATTGCCCTGCTTTGAGTTTAGGTAGCATAAAAAAGCATCTGTGAGCTGCAGTAACAATTAATCTCCAGTTTTATAATAGTTACAATATTTCTCAAAATATATTCTTTCATACCTGATATAGCATATTTCTGATTATCTTTGCCAACAAGTAAGTTTAAATGCTTTAAAGGCATAATAAATTAATACGTTTTTCTTATATCAGAAAATTGATTGTTATTATGTTTCACATTGATTTTTTTTACATATTCAAATTCTAAATGCAGAAGAGCATTCAAAACCTTGCCAGCAAAATCACAAGGGAGTTTTCTTTTGAATCTTTTACTTTACAAGAAAAGCAGAAAGAGAGAAGAGTGGTTTACTAGCATTTTTCTAAATCTATGATGACGTTTTTGGAAACTTCTAGGTGATTTGGGCTTTAAAGTCCTCTAAGAAGACTTTTGCAATTCCAAAAAGGCGCTTTACAGAACATGTGTTTCAACAGTTGCATCTGTACTGCAAGATAACTGTTCTCTGTGGAACTGAGAATCTCAGCAATGAGAATCTTTGATCACCAAGCCCAGGGTGCTGCTGGATGATCTGTGTGGACCCCTGCTGGGTTTCCATCAAAGAAAAACAGCCTGCAGGAAGGTTAGTGACAAAGCAGGTTTTATCCTCAAATTACTGTCATGAGGAAGGCATATTGTAACAGAATGAGGGACGAACTGAGATGGCATTTCATTTGCCAGAAATTTTATTTTAGTTTGAATTTTCATCAGCCTCACTGGGACAATTAATATATTGAAGTTAAGCCTGTCAGTCAGTTTTTGAGGATTGAAATCTAAAAGAGAAGTGAACTGAAGTGGGAATACTTGTAGTGCAGAACTGAAGTTAGTGTGGTCTCCTTCCTAAATCCACTTGCTCTGGAAGGAGCCTCCTGATTTAGGGGACACTGACCAAGCTGGTCTCCTCTCTTGTTCAAGATAGAGGAGTTTCCCCATTACTAATGCCCAAGTGCAACTGCTTGGGTGCTTTCTGGATAGACTCTGGCCTTGACAACTGCATGCAGCTCTCTCTCTCACATGAGATTCAACACTTACACATTCATCTCAGTAAATGCTGGGGTGCTGCCACCTTACTACAGAATCACAGAATCAATTAGGTTGGAAAAGACCTCTGAGATCATCGAGTCCAACCTGTGACCGAGCACCACTCTGTCAACTCGGCCATGGCACTGAGTACCATGTCCAGGCTTTCCTTAAAACCTCCAGGGGTGGTGACTCCACCACTTCCCTGAGTAGCTCATTCTAATGTCTAATCATCTTTTCTGTGATGAAATTCTTCCAAATATCCAGCATAACCTCCCCTGGGTTATGATGTCTCATCGCAGCTCTAGCTGCCTGGAAGAAGCTGACTGCCGCCTGGCTACAACCTCCTTTCCTTTCATGCAGTTGTAGAGAGCGATAACATCTCTTCCCGGCCTCCTTTCCTCCAGGCTAAACATCCCCAGCTTTTTCAGGCACTCCACATCAAACTTATGTTCCAGACTCTTCACCAGCTTCATTGCCCTTCTCTGGATGCACTGCAGCACCTCAATGTCTTTCTCTCAGTGAGGGGCCAAAAACTGGACACAGTAGCCAATGTATGGCCTCACCAGTGCTGAGTACATGGGACATTCACTGCTCTGGTCCTGCTGGCCACATTAGTGCTGATACAGGCCAGGTGCCATTGGCCTTCTTGGCCATCTGGGCACACACTGGCTCATGTTCAGCTTCTATCAGCCAGCACCCAAAGGTCCTTTTCCACCAGGGAGATTTCCAGCCACTCTGCCCCAGCCTGTAGTGCTGCATGGGGTTGTTGTGTCCCAAGTGCAGGACCCAGCGCTTCACCTTGTTGAACCTCAAACAGTTCAACAGATCTGGCCCCAGTACTGAGCCCTGGGGAGCACCACTGGTGACTGGCTGCCAGCTGGATGTAGTACCACTCACCACCACTCTCCTCTCTGGACCTGGCCATCAGCCACTTTGTGACCCAGAGGTGAGCACACCCACCATGAGCAGCCAGTTGCAGTTTACAGCCTAGCAAACTCCTGGAAAACATAGCCATACTGACCTTTCTAACTCTGCTGTGGAAGGGACTCAGCAGAAAGAAAGCACAAGAATGAATAAAAAAGGGAATTTTGCCACTAGTATTTATTGTTTCCACCTCTTCAGCAGAACTGCACAGTTCAAAACACTGGGCTGTCAGTGCAGGACTTGTGTTGATTTTAATAATTAAGCACTATTGGCCTGCTGACACTATTAGTCAGGGGTCAGTAGACATTTTCATTACAGTTGCCATTTTCCAAGACTTCATAAATGTCATTTTGATTCATGGTGGGTTGAGACTTAGAGTAGAGGTTGTCAGCTTCCTGGCACTTTTGCCTCACCATAATAATCTACTTTTACAGTTTTTGAACCACAGCAATTAAGATTTTTTTTTCCAATCTGCTTCCATTAGTACTCTGTAAGCTGTGGGAATTGAAAAAGCAGGGATTTTGAAACCTAATTTCTTCTCACTCTGTAACAAACAACACTGAAGCCTTGGGCCTGGAGATGGAGTAGCAGAGAGCAGTATAAATCAGTGGAGGACTGTGGGAGCTGTGGAGACAGGGTTTTTAAGGTCTTGTGAGAGAAGTCTGAGTTATGGGTAACTTTTCTTTGAATGTAGTACCACTCTCCGAGACACAGGTGCTGGAAATGTCCTCCAGAGCTCATCAAGTAGATGGAGAACACATGATAGCTGAACCAATACATGGCACGAGGAAGTTGGAAAACCTTCACTGCTGCCCAGCTATTCCCTCTCCTCCTCTCCTGCCACACAGCAAAGCTTGCTATTTACTGAGCTCTGTTTCACTGTCAGCTAATGGGTGTTCTATGTGCATCTATGCTGTAAGAAAGTACACATAAACAGTTTGTCAGCTAGACCTCCCTTCACACTAATCCCAAATTTAACACAGTTTTCCCTCAGGAAGAATGCTAAGTGTATTTGTTGTGACAGAAAAAGGATGCAGTCGTTGCCACTATATATAGATGTCCTTGCAACACATAATAGTTCTGTTTTGACGACCCAGATGAATTTGTCTGTTTGGACTTCAGCTACTTGTTTTGCTTTGTTATATTTAGAAAACCTGCAGCAATTTGCTTTTTACAGTGACTTTTTTCTTCTTTTTTTTTTTTGACTTTCTTATCCAGCTTTGCATTAGGTGGGCATAAAATCTCAGAAACAGTAGAAAGGCCTTCCATTTACTAGCTGCAGGCTCAAGTCCTAAAGCTAGTAAATACATGTGCCTGTTAGGAATAGATAACACAGGTTGTAATATAGTGCTCAGCTCATGGACAGACCTTCTCTGCCTGAACCCAGGAGAGATGACAATTGAAGGGGAGGGCCAGTACAGTGAAACAAATTCTTATGATTCTGTAGTTTGTATTCTTTCTTATCCAGCCCTTAATAATCAGAAGTGCCAATCAAAACTTCAGCAGAGCAAGCTTTAAAGAAACCTGCTGTTCTGTTTTAGATGAGTTATATGACACATTAGATAAATACAGAATAAAGAACACACAATTTTCTTGCTATTTTCTCTATCAAAGTCCAATGAAGAGTGTTAGAAATGGATCCCAATATCCCTCAATTCTCCTATTTATTAGCAATTTTTACAATATGATTAAAATGATAGTATGCTACAAGCTAACGTGGGGAATTTTTGGTTCAATGGCCATTGAGGATCTCTTGATGTTCTTGAGTTGTATTAGGCTAAAGCACATAATTCCCAGAGGAAAATGTATGCTTGTGCTCACCTGAAGAATTCCAGTTGCTTGGAAAATCATTTTCACCCATTCCTAAAAAGAAGCTTAATTGTTGACTGTAGCCTGGATTCTGAGACAAGCTGGTAAAATATTTTTCGTGTCTATTAATTGTTTAAAAAGCACTACCTTGAACAAAGAGTTGATAGACACCGGAAAATTAAATAAATTATTTCAAATGTATGGCCTGAAAGCATATATATTGGAAAAATTCTATTGTTTGTTGAATTTTGATTAGTTTGAAAACGTAATGAATTTGCATGACACAAAATAAAAGAGATTTTAAATGTAGCAATTTACCTTAGTTACTACTCTTCAAGTTAAGTCCTATACAGCTATTATCAAGAAAGAGAACATGAAAATTAGGTGAATTTAAATTGGAACAGAAATATTTCCTTATTGTATGTGAACCAGTAAATAACCTAGCAATTTCAGTCTCTGAGTTTCAGATTTAAACAAAATGTCATCAGGCAGTAAAGATGTATGTATTCATGTATATATGAAAAGAAAGACAAAGTCAATATACTCAAACTCAAAAAAGGAAAGTTTTATGTTTTAAATGTGCAGTAAACCAAGTTATCAGAATTCAATTTTGCTCAGAATTCTTATTATTCTATTTTTGGTATTGGAAAAAAAACAAACTACAGAAAAAATTTCATAGTTTTCATTTGATTAAAATTGTTTTGGTTTACTTCGAAAAGATCAGAAGTAAATATATATATATATAT